>CM023951.1:19583441-19623038 GCA_013407115.1 Glycine latifolia | reverse complement strand
AAAAAAGAAATACGACTTTAAAGTGATAAATATTTATAATTTTAAAGTCATAAATATATTTATAACTTTAAATTTGTAAATATATTTATAATTTTTGAATTAATTTTAAAAAAAATTAGCTACAAAAAAAATAAAACACCAAAATCATAAATAAAATTATGACTTCAATTAAAAAAAATTAAATAAAACAAAGATAGTAAAAGATACCCCAAATAATGGTAATTAAATATTTTTTTTCCCTTATATGTCAAAAAGCCGAAAAAATTGGAGTGAAGCAGTTGTATTTCTTCATCTACATTTTAGAACAAATTAATAGCTGAATCCTGGGATTGGTTATAAACCACTAGGGAACATGCACACAACAAGAAATGCCCATATAAATTGCTGGTAGAATACTTTGAAGGTCTTCACAAAGAATCGAAGCGCATTATATATAATATTATAATTATAACCAGAATATTGAACTTACTGTTTCATGCACTAACCTTAGCTCTTGCAAATAAAATATGTTTGTTCAACGACATTAAATTTGCGTCTTATTCCATACAATACAAATATCAATTCCTAAAACGTCGAAACACAAGAAGTGTGGATGTGCATACCCTTTTGCTCTTGCACACAAAATATGTTTGTTCAACACATTAAATTTGTATCTCATTCCATACAATACCATATAAAGATCAATTCCTGAAACGTCAAAACACAAGAAGTGTCACTGTGCATCAATTGGTTCTCTTAATTTCCCTTACAAAGTATTTTTTAAAATAACTTATGTTTAACCAAAATTATCAATAGCTGACTTCATTGTTATATCATACGCATAAAAAGTGTTTGTATTATAAACATTCAATAGGTTGTTAGTGACGTGTGCAAATCTTATATTAAGCATGATAATAAGAAAAAAACTCCTGTACAAATCACTGTAATTTTAAAAACCAGATCAGTTACCAATCCGATCGGACAAGCAGGCCAATAATTAAATGACACAAATTGATATAAGTAACATAAAATATAAATATATATGTATTAACTATGTCATATGTTTAATAATTAGTTATGATAATTTGATGATAAGTTGATCTACTAAACAATTTTCAAGTTTAGATTTACCATATTTTTTTATATTTTCATTAAATTTGATATTTTTTAAATAATTGGTTCAAGTAAATTGATTAACTGGTTCAGTCCATCAATTTATGAGTCAACCATAAAATCAATTAGGTCAAATTAAATCAATGACATGATTGATTTAACAAAAATCTTAGATCAATCATGTCACAAGTTTCTAGTTCAACTAGTTAAATCAATCAATTTGGTCCACTTTTTAAAACTAACTCGCCATCCAAATGTGCACTTGCATTAAAGATCCATTGTTATGTGATTAAATAATCTTATGGGTGTAATTGGTTTTACACCCCCAATGCTTATTAATATAATTTTTTTTCAAAAATATTCTCTTTTCGGAAACTATTTTTTTAAATGATCGAGTTAAATTTTAACTTTTCGAAAGTATTAAAAATTTTAACACATTTTGAAAAGTATTTTCGCAAGTTAATTTTCATGAAAAAGGCACTAATTACCTTAAGGGGCAACATTTGTACTATTTGAAATAGTGTATGACGTTGTCATCATTACGGAGAACTGGGGCGCATGGTTGTGCTTCTCGCCATCAGAAAAAAAATTACTTCTCAACCGAAGAAGCTAAGTGACCTCGCTAGACAAACGGGACAAGATTTTGATGATTATTTTACTTGAAACATTTGTCATTACTGTGATTGAGGATCGATATATGCATTTACAAAATTCATATTTGTGCAACTTCTTCCATAATTTCATAATTCCATTTTTTTTCCCAGGGTTACTTCTAAAGAAATCGAAAACATGAGTTGCATAAAGTGACGCAACTTAATCAAAGACAATTGTTTTTTTTTTTAATTGGCTTGCGAAAAGTATTTTTTTAGAATGTGTTAAAATTTTAACACATTCTGAAAAGTGTTCAAATTTTAACATACTTCCAAAAGTACTTTTTGAAAAATGATATTTTTTGAAAAAATAAATTATAAAAATCAGATATATTAGTAAAACTGAAGATACTTTAAATAACAATTTTTTAATGGGATACATCACATGAAGAGATACATGATTTTTTTTAAAGATATATAACTTAGATTAAGTTTCTTATGTTTGTCTTGAAGTTCTCATCAAATTATGATCCAGGAATGTTTTTTTATACATCATATGATTTTTTTTGTTACAAATACATAATATGATTTGAGAACTTACTACTAATAATAATCAGAAAATGGATTTGATGTAAGTTATGCCCCATTTAAACTTATATATTTGTTAGATGTTTTCCTTCACTTTTCGTAGTAATGTATGTATATTTTGTAATTAGTTGTTGAGGCTTATGCATTTGATAAAAAGAAGTGCTAACGACAATGCTTTAGAACATTCATTCTAACAAATTATTTATTTATTGTTAATTAAAATTTAATTATTTGAGACTACAAAATTATAAATGATGACTTTAAAAAGTGAGGTATATATAATTTTATGATTTTCAATAAAATTAATTAATAAATTTAAAAGTGTGTTATAGAGTTGTTATTATATATGTCTCTTTGACGAATAGTTAAACTATTCATTAAAAGATACTTAGCATGTGTCCATTATATATTAACCTACGAATGAAAAAATAATTACACTCAGTTCCTTCAATTCGTTTGTATTTATTTGGTCAAATTAGTCTTTATATGTGTATGTCATTTGTCAGTTAATTAATCGGTGAGATCCCTGATACATAGACTAATTTGATTAAAATTTGCATATTTAAGAACATTAGACATAATTTTTATCTTTTCTTTTTACATGTTATTAATTAGTACAAAATATCTATTGTTGGAAAATCAAGGGAAATAACTCGGAGAGATTTATACCAATGAGTCATGAATAATCATATAAGTGAACTAAACATTACACTTTAATTCAAAACTCTTAAGACTCAGTTTATGGTTTTTCTCCTAACTTATATTGTGTTCAACTTTTCTATTTTTATTCGATGTAAAACTTTAGTTCACACTTGTATTCCAACAGGATAGATTTATATTACTATTGATCAATATCTAGGAAGAGAAAGAGAAAAGTGTATAACAAGTAATACCAAGTAATGATACATGAATCATTCTTTATTTTAAACATATCATTAATATTTTTCATTTTTTTCTATATCTCTTCTTCTGTTAAGTCACAAATCTTACCAAATCTATATTTTTATTTTCCCTCTCCTTGGGTGTCTAATAGAATTCTGGATATTCATTGGATATATTTTTAAGTAATGTATGCTGTAAATATAAAGGGAGAGAGAAGTATAAAAAATAATAATAAATGTCGATAAAGTGTTTGTAAGATAGTAATGTTTATGTATCATCCTATTCTTCAAAATGCCGAAAAGAAAGGTGTCAACCATGAGTTAAGTGGGGTGTTGGGCAACGGTACGTAGCTTTCACCTTATTTTCAATTTTGGCTGCTACTTGCTTGCAAATGGGGAAAGTAGAAACCAATATTCCATCTTTATCAAAGGAGACATATAAAGGACAAATGGTGGACCTCACATAAGACATTGAATATATATGTTAGTGTGACACATGAAAAGTCAATTAATATATGTATATTGCTGCGTATATTCTTCCATCCACATGGTCTTCTCACAAACCAGATTCAAATATGAACCTTTTGGACATTTTTGTATATATAACGTTTACTTTTGATATTATTAATATTTTATCATACATGTGGAATGTTCTAAAGTTTGGCAGATTGGCAGAACTTGGTTTCCAAGTTTTTGAAATATTTTGTTGACTAACATATGATTCCTTTAATCGCAGTTTCACATTCCAAAGTGCAATAGTTTATGAATGAAAGCACTACGTACACCTAGCCTTTGTATTTATTTTTCCTTCAGCGGTGAATAAAAATATATCATGACTACTTCGTTTGGTATCCGTGTTTAGTTTTATGTTTTTATAGTAGCAATGTTATATATATAAGTTTGGTAGCTACCTTTATGACTATTTTGTTCAGGATTAGGTTATCTTTTAATAAAGTAAGCAAAATAAAATAAAAAAAACTAGTAATTGGACTACTTTGGCATTTTATAAGCAACTAGACATGTCAAAGCATATTGAAGCAAATTCAATTTTAAAAAAGTATTTTTTTTCATATAGGCACCTGCAGTATTTCTACACCTTAATTTTGAAAGTGAGACTTTTTTATTTGGAATATTCAGATTATCCCTCTCTTTAATTCTTTTTCAAATGCTTATAATTAATACTAACATTACAGAAACTCACCACCAATAGTAGTAAATTAATGATAACTAATCCCAAGAAGAATAGCATGCAACCCAGAGTGCTTAAAGAAGTACTCAGTATACTTCATGTTTTTACTTTGTTTTTGTATACTCACACTTTAAAAATATTCCTCCAAATTTAAAGGAGCAAACAAAAAATTATTATTACACTTGTGAAAAATCTATTTTCTTATCAGCCAAGTTCAAAATTTAGGCCAAGACTTACATGAAAGTGAGAAATAGATTATTTGTGTATGTCTGCCGTACTCTGCAACAACCGGTGAATTTACACTGTAGCTCTTGATATATTATCACTTTAAAATATAAATAATTTTTTTGTGACATTCAAATTTATATAATTGTCTATTATTAATAAACTTGATATACTTATTTTGCAAGTCTTATACATTAATTAATACATTAATTGGAAACGTTTTTCCAAGTCTAACAATTGAATAAGAAATATATTCCCTCCGATTACCTTTAACTTTACCTTAAAGTTTAATACACTACTCATCGAAATAAGCAACTACCATACAATAATTTAACAAAATGGGAGACTTTGGTTGAAACCCAATAACACATGTGAATAGTAGTGTTTAATTTGCTGTTAGTTTGACCAAATTAAAGTTGATCACAACCAGATCACACACTAAGGTCCAAAATGTACCGCGCATGCCTTGCTATAAATCAAGCTCGAGAGGACCAGTGTTTACTCACAGAACAACACAAGTGCAAATTAAACTAATTGACCTAGCAAACTTCTCATTAATCGCTATAGTGCTAGTGATTAATTGCATTTTTGAACAGTAATGGCTTTCCATTCACTACGTTATAACGTGTTTTGCTTCTCTATTTTGTTTTCTCTACTTATTGCCATAGCCTCTGCTGATCTATCTTCAGATTTCTATGCATCAACATGTCCCAATGCCCTCTCTACCATAAAATCTGCAGTGAAAAGTGCAGTTGCTAAAGAGCATCGCATGGGGGCATCCTTGCTCCGTCTTCATTTCCATGATTGCTTTGTTAATGTACGTTCTTTCTCCTCTAACTGTTCATCCGTTTCACTCTCTGACTCATGCATGGAGTGCACGTATGTAGATTCACACACCACACGTATGACTTACATACAAAATATATATTAAAAAAAAAACTTAGATTATCACATGAGATTTTTTTTTTAATTATAAGTTCTTGTTTCCTTTTTCCTTGTGTGTCGTTAATACTATGATATTAGATGCATAAGTTTTTGTTATACATGTATAGGGAGAAATTGTGAGATATAGTCTTAGACCACATGATTCGCAATAATCTTCACAAGATATGTAATAAAATATTATTAATGATTATATAATAATTGTATATTATTATTTAATCATAATTTATTACTGATATGAATTTTATAATAATTATTATAAAAATAAATAATATTATCATACATTATATTTTGTAATATTAAAGAACATTATAAAAATATTTTATATTATTAATACGTAATTTTTTTTCTCATAAATTAAAAAATTTAAATACTTATCGTGTAAAAGTTGGACTTGGTCAAGGAATAAAATGTAGCTAGCTAGTATGAGTTTCTGTGCATTACACACTGTGTCTTCAATAATTGATTGTTAATGAAACTTGTAGGGATGTGATGCATCAGTTCTTCTAGATGACACTTCCAGCTTCACGGGAGAAAAGTCAGCTGCTGCAAATTTGAATTCTTTGAGGGGTTTTGATGTAATTGACGACATCAAAAGTCAGTTGGAGACTGCTTGTCCGGGGATTGTTTCCTGTGCAGATATTGTTGCTGTTGCTGCACGAGATTCTGTCGTAGCTGTAAGTTAATTTATTTAATACAATAATCAGTATGAACATATAGAAAACAAGATAAATTAATAAACAAAAAAAAATCACCATCTATATATAATAATGTAAACATTATCAGTGTTTCTATGTTTAAAATGGAAAAAATGTATTGCAATATGTAGAATAGGAACATTAAAAGACATCTTGAAATTTTTATCACAAAAGATTCATATCTTGAAAATCTCCACCAACACCCGCAAATTATCCATAAAATTCTAAAATGACATTTTCTTTTTTACCCTTTTTTTTATCCTTATCAGGAAAAGACATGAAAATTTTAGGATAATAAACATTTTCTAGAATTTTGCTTAAATTTTAGATATATTAATTTAAGAGTAAATAATCTATATATTAATAATGTGAATAAATTTTACATTTTTATTCAATTATAAATTAAGATAAAGTGAGTTAATTTGTTAAATTTTCTAATAAATTTTTGAGTGTGATTGATAATCCAACTTTTTCACATTAAGATACATGCATAGATATTAATTTGAAGTATTATTAACTGAATGATATTTTCATCATCTCAGTTGGGTGGTCCATCATGGAAAATAGGGTTAGGCAGAAGAGATTCAACCACTGCAAGTAAAGATGCTGCCACTAGCGATATTCCATCCCCTCTAATGGACCTTAGTGATCTCATATCAGCTTTTTCAAATAAGGGGTTTACCTCCCAAGAGATGGTAGTCCTCTCAGGTAAATTCAAAACACTTTTTTAATTAAAAATAAATAAAATCCAATTCTCAAAAACTTCCATTGGCATCTCTAATTAATTAATAGCAAAAGGTAATCAATACCCTTAAGGCATAGCTAAGAGATTAAAATGAGTATTTTTTTTATTGGAATATATAAAATTATGCTGTTTGTGATTTTTTTTAACGTTATTTTATGATTTTTATAATAAATATTTTTTCTTTTTAATTCTTTAATCAATGTCCTAAAAATATTAGTTAATAAGATCCTTAATCAATTTACCTCATAATTAAGATTATGCAACATCTTTTCTTATCTTAAACTTTGTGTACATTTCATATATATATATATATATATAGGAGCTCATACAACAGGGCAAGCCAAATGCCAATTCTTCCGGGGTAGGATCTACAATGAGACCAACATTGATTCAGATTTTGCAACATCAGCCAAGTCAAATTGTCCAAGCACTGATGGTGACAGCAATCTATCCCCTCTTGATGTCACCACCAATGTGTTATTTGACAATGCGTATTTCAAGAACCTAGTCAACAAGAAAGGGCTTCTCCATTCTGATCAGCAACTTTTTAGTGGCGGTTCTACTGATTCTCAAGTCACTACCTACAGCACCAGCTCTTCAACTTTCTATGCAGACTTTGCTAGTGCCATGGTCAAAATGGGAAATCTCAGCCCTGTAACAGGAAGCAGTGGCCAAATTCGTAATAACTGCCGCATAGTTAACTAAATATTAATGGAGAAAATTAATCAATGATCATTAATTGAGCAAATTAAGCTAGAGCATTATGCTCATCCAGTCACAATTAATCTTTATGTGTTATGCTTTTAATTTCTTGGTGTGTACGTGTTTTGTTAACGATGAAAGAATTTGAATTGTATGATGTGGTAAGTAGTAGGTTTATTTTTTTAGTTCACCAAAAAATTAATGATTTGGCCAAATAAAAATTGTTATTATTCATCCAAAAAAGGAGAGAAAGTGTTGTTATTTTCATATCACTTTTTTTTTATTGGCGTAAAAGTCATTTACATAATTACAATTTGATTTTTTTTATTAGTAAGAATTGAATATAATATCAGAAGATTAATTGACATTATACGTATATCCTACTTAATCACTTGAATTAGACACTTTGCTCAATCTACTGTGTTTGGACGAGTTGTAGAACTGATTTTATCTTGTGATTTTTATAATTGATATTAAGTAAAGGTACGTAAATTTAAAGTACTGTCCCTTGGATAAATAATATTATAAAATTTATTTTCATAGAAAATGTTGTCCAGAAACTTTCAATCAAAATTCATTTTAGGTGTATAATTTACTGAAATAAATTTTAATGTTAGTAGATATTTCATTGCATTATTACAACAAGTAATGTCTTTAAATAAAATTACAACAAGTAATGAAAAAATAATTGCATACTAATTCATTAATAGGTTGAAGGCCTAATTGTATATTTTCACTACTCAATTATCATAACAGTACACTACACCCTTTCTCTAAAAACAATAACAGTACACTACACCATTTTACTAGTATAATATAGGAAAAAGAGGAAAATAATTAACACGGATAACAAAGTATAACTAGGCTACCTAGGAAGGTTCTTTGATAGGAAACACGTGATATCTATTTTATCTAGCTTATTAAAAAGCTTAATTATGAAGAAGCTAGACACCCAGCACATTGTTAATTTGCTTGTGTTTTAATAAAATATAGTATAAACTCATCGTGTTCATCAATTGCTGTGAAAATATTTTAATTTAAACAGAAATCAAGTTTGAGGATTTAGAAAGAGAACTTCATAATTATCTATATTTTCATTCAACTCAAACATGTATATCTCTTGTGAAAAATATATATAATTTAAAAAAATATAAAATATTATTTTACCATTTTCAGATAGTCCACCTAAACACATAAATTTTGAATTAATAACTTATAACTTTTTTATTAATTAAATAATTGTGTCTTTTTTCTAATTATACGTTCTATTTTCAAACGGTAAAGCAAAATTATTTTTAAAATATAAATATAGGTCATTTTAAAAAAACTAAATTAGCAAGTTTTTCATCTAGAATCAATTTTATTCAACTCAAATTCTACTGAAAATCAAAACAATCATCCATCCTCACATAAATATTGCAGAATCCCCTTTTTAAATTATATATAAAGTTGTGAATTTGGAGCTATGCAATTTATTCCTCATTACTTAATTACTTACTATAAAAATAAAAAAAGGTAAAATAATAAATTAAGTTTTCCTTAAATTAAAATCTATTCATCTAACTTTTCCAAAATCTAAAGTGTATTAATTGATTTTAATTTATAGAAAATGTTTCATTCATATTTTACTTTTCATTTTCTTCTTTCATAAATTAAATAATGCAAATTTTATCCAAACATAATATAGGTCCATCCATTCTGAATCTCTCCCTATAGATGGCATCACCTCCCCATTCCCCAAGGTCGAAATCTTAATTTGCCCCCATAAAAAATAGTTATTGTCACCGTAAAATATTTTTTATAATGAATGTAAACAAATACAAGAAACAAATAATAATAATAATTGATATTAATTTTATTACTTTATCCTTTTAAATTTTATAATATTGATAATGAAAAAAAAATCATATATAAATTATTTTCAAAATATGATGTTTATAAAACAATCTTAATGTGTAGAAGCTCAAATAATTTAGACTTTTTTTTTATGATATTATGTATTTTATAAAAATTTCTAATATTTTTATTTTGCAAAATATTATAAATAATTGGGTTAATTATGCTTTTCTCCCTAAACATTTTTGTAAATTTCAACTGTAGTTCTTAAATAATTTTTTTAACATTTTTGGTCCCTATAATTTTCTTCTACTAATAATTATAATTTTTATTGCCAAGTAATAATATTAATTGATGACTTAATTAGTCACGTTAATAATTTTGTAACTTATCACATGATTATTTTATAATGTTAAACAAGTTTATAAATGATTAAAAATCTAATACAATTATTCCAAAAAATTACGTATAATTGGCTCGTTAAATTGTTTGATAACGTGATGATGCCACTTAACTACCCATAATGTAAAACTGGTAGAACAAATTGTTGTACTCTATTGTTTAATAGGTGAGTTAAACTTGCTGAGTCCTTGCATGAAGAATCAAAGCCAAGAAGGTGCCAAGTAAACAAAAGCAAACAACATATACATATACTAAGAATTTCCACAACAAGTGATATGAAGAAATTGTGAAATTAGATATACATATACTAAGAAATTGTGGATATATAAATGCAAACAACATGACTACAATTGTTGTTAATACCCTAAAAACCTTGATGTTAAAAAGAGTTAAAATCATGCATGCTTGCAGACTTAAAAATCCTTGATAGTCATTATTTACAATAAAAATGAAATTAGATTATTTTTACATAATGAAATTAGATATACATATACTAGCACTCACCAACAAGTTGTTAGTCGGAGAAGTAATTAGTTCGATTCTATTAAGAAAAATATTGGTTTGAGACTTATGGATTTAAAAAAATGTGGAACAGATATTCTACCAAAAATAGTCAAATCATATTTTTCTTAATGAAAATTAATTATCAACAAAATTGTTAAAAATAGTACACCCATAACATGTTAACAAAAAAAAGAAGATATATTAACACTTCCATAGTCATTATGTACTTTAAATGAAATTTAATGTATGTGCAATGTTCTACATTACCTGAATAAGTAGTCCAAAAGAGATGGAATGAGACGCCAAAAAAAATCCAAAAGATGAAGACAATAACACCAAAGATGAATTACCAAAGAAACCCCTAAATTCAGCTATTTGTCCCAAGTTATTCAGATATACTAAACCAATCGTTGCTCAAAAAATGTAAATGAAGAAATACAACCGGAAATCTATTATTCTATGCATCAACTTCACTCCAACTTCTTCTCTAACACCAATCACTTGACCTTCTATGTCATCTTCATCATTTGTCACTTCATTATTGGTGTTCTCCATTGTAAAATTGTAGACTCTTAGTCTCTCTTTTTGTGTTCCATGATCCAACTAGTTCCTTAAACTTGAAAGAAACTGGGACTACTAGAGGCAAAATAAGAGATACTAGAATACCATTCAGGAAAACCAGTGAGGACATTTTGCTTGTGATAAATTGCAAGCTGGTCGATCATCACAGCATATATTCCAGTGGCAATTGTAGCAAACTCAAAATCACTGTTCTTAGGACTTGTGGCCTTAATTTCTCCAGTTAGAAGAGCTGCTACTAGGCTAACTATAAAGGGAAAGAGAGAGTTAAGGAAGAGAAAGGTTTCTATCCTTCTTGTGTGGAGAAAAAATATCAACAATGTTAGTATAAATCTTTGCACTTAACCATTGATAACTAGTTGTTAGTCCCACAGCAACTAGGTCTTGAAATAGGAAATTCCTTATTGTGACAACATAGCATATTGTGTTAATCCAACAAATGCTATTCCCAGCAAGAAAAGTTAGCAATAACACATGCCAATAGGACAAAGAGGAAATATGGTTGGTTATGAAGAGATATTGCACACACCATAACCAATTAAGCCAAGAGTTGAATCAATCAAGAGGACTAGTCACTACTACAAAAGCGTTATTCAAAGACAGTTGTATACCCCATACAAAGACGATTGTACGACCGTCTTTGTATTGAGCGTCGTCGAAAAATGTTATTTTCGAAGACGGTTATAAAATCGTCTTTGTAGCGTCACTTTCTAAGATGGTTCTTAGGAGAACCGTCTTAGAAATGAGTTTTTTTAAAAAAAAATAAAATTGTAAAAACTCCTTTCTAAGACGTTTTTAAGGTAAAACCGTCTTAGATTTCATGTTTTAATTTTTCTTTTTGGCTTCTAAGACGGTTTTCCCTATAACCATCTCAGAATATGCTTTTTTAAAAAAATTAAAACATCTTTCAGTTTGTCCATGCTTAGGTGATTTCAAAACCAATTCAAAGGTAAAATTTACACAACTTTATAAACTGCTTGGAACTAGAACAAATGTGAACTAGTATTTAATTTACCAGACTCCCCCTTCAAGTTTCATATGATAAAACTATAAAATAAAAGAGCTTATGATAGATCATGAATAATATCCACTAATAAAGAAATATCTTTGCTAATGCAAAGAAGCATAATATGCTACTTTTTTTATTACTTTCATAGTTTCATTTCATAAAAAAGTAAATTTATACATATCTAAGACAAGACTAGGCATCATATAACACATACCAAGCTCTTGAAGATTCACATCAGCAGCTAGAAAAGAATTCTCTTTCAGTTTGTTAGTATGAATTTGAAGAATTTGCAATCGACCATTTTCATCAGGAAGGCTTATCTCAACCTGGACTTCCAACCTCCGTGGTCTACATGACACAAGTAGATGATAAATGACTAAAAGAGAAGCAACACTTTTGCAGTAGCTACTACACAAATCAATTACAGGTGTCACAATTAAGCAATAGAATTGAGCACATGAATAGGTAGTAGTTTTGGCCATTAATGACACATAGTTGCTAGAAATAGAACAGAGTTGCTAGGTCAATACAAAGGCCAAGTATCATGCTATGGAAGCATCAACCAATGAATTGAACTTGGGGTTAAAGTAATTGCTTTAACAGCTCAAGTTGTGAGACATTAAGGAAATGAAATTGATTAATCATACGTGTCGATAGCAATATTAGATAATAACGTCCCGAATATATTAATTCTGATTAGCTTTAATTTAGGACATTATTCCTCTTCCAATTAATATTGTAAATAATATAAATATATACATGTATAAACTAAATAACCAATCAATTTTCCTCACTCTCTCCAAATGCTATAACAAGCAATCAGAGTGCAAGAGATTGGATGACAACTATAATATATATTGTTGACAGTCATAACCTTCATAAAATAATACCGATTCAAAAATTAATCGGGAATGTAGTACATCAAACGAAAGGTACATGAAAGAGCTAATAGGGAGACCCAGGATAAAGAATGTTCCTAAGCTTCCTAAGAATTAGAAAATAATTTGACAAGTCATGGAAATAGTGAGATGATAAACAATGTTAGTATCTGAACACTTTTATCTAGTAAAAAATAAAAAAACATATTAAGTTACCAAAAATAAAGAAAATTAATTAACTAACTTGTTTTCTTTTTTCTTATTGGTATTTTTAGTTAGTCTTCCTTATTTTATTTTATAAATTAATTTTGTTTATACAATAGTTACTGATAAAAATAATTCAAATATATAAATGTTTGGTTTTATTTTAGAATTTATTTCCACTTTTAATTTTTTAATAGATAATTTTGTATATATAAAAAACGTGTTTTGCTTTAAATTTGGAATGCTTTTAATTGATTTTATAAATTATTTTATTTCTTTTCTTATACATTATATAATTGCAATGTTTCAATTAAAAGAAAAAAATGATTTTTTTAAAATTTCTATTCATATACATATAGAATTTGGTCTAAAAATATTTCTTTAAACATTAACATAATATAAATAATTAAAAAAATCATCAGTTGAGAATTTATATATATAATGGGGTATGTACACTACTGAATTAAGTTTTGGAACAAGGCCACTAAGAAATCTGCATGCTCAATTAAGTTTTGGAACAATGCCACTAAGAAATCCATTGCTCTGAAAAGTTTGCAGGTTAGAGAAATAAGTGAATCATAAATTAAAATACAAGAATTAAATGCAACTACTAACCATTTCTTGACTACACTCAGTTTTTTTTCTTTGTGATATATATAATATATGTGTACAGTACTGCATAATTAGAGGCTCATAATTAACTTTCTGTGCTCACACGATCTGCTAGATAAATCATATTGCCTATATATCTAGTAGGATGCTCAAAAGAAAAGTTTGGGCCTCTTTCAAAAAGTGAATGAGAACCGAGTGCCCACCACCCAGCCATACATTTATCAATATTCAAAAGAAAATTTCTTTGGCATATTCAAAAGAGTTTGAGTACTCAAACTTTTCTTTTCTTGGGATCAAGAGAAATTTTTTGACATATTCAAAACGATAATCTTATAAAAGACACCACATATTAAAGAAAAACAAAGAACAACTTTATTGTTTTTCCAAACGCATGGTATGAGTCACATGCATTTCATGGGTATGGTTGAACTTGTTTGTGGGACAGAGTGGACTACCCCATTTGAATTAATAATATGCTTTGCAATACCTGCTTATATAGAATGCTAATGCTCATATATAAATCCAGAAGTTAACACAAAATTATGTACAATGACTAATGTTTAAAAATTGAAATCCTGAAGAACTTAAATTTAATGCATACCTCTCCTGGAGTCCTGGTACTGGGGCCATATAAGCCAAAACCTTCTCAGGATTAGCAGGATCCGAACCCGTTGCAACATAACTTTTCATAACTGCCTGCAAGCCACAAATGGATAGGAATCAGTCTAACAACGTGATGTAATCGGCACCATTGGTCAACAGAGAAACCAAATTTGTTCATCTACTTGACAGACATATTTTATAAGTTGCTACTTTCAAACACATAAAGAACCAAAAGATCACCAATCAGGTAATTGAGACATGGTTAATTTAGCCAATCACTATCCTACTGACAAACAAAGGTAAATTGAACTTTACCAAAGCCGATAGCTCCAACAAATATTGAATCAAAGTACAGGAGAAAATTAACAAGACAGGTAATGTATGCATGGTTGCAAACAATTTTAGTGACAAAGCATTACCTTTGTATACTATCATACAAGTAATTGACATGAGCTGATAAAAAAAAGTAATTAACATGATTCTGGCTTTTAAGTTTTAACCTTTGAAAAACGGGGGAAATTAGAAATATTGATTATTAGTACACTCATCCTTGCAATTGCAACATAGCATACTAGATGAGTCAAGGCATCACGAACAGATTTGTTCATCTTAGCATACATTTCTGAATCAGCTGTGGGAGCATTATCAAATGCAACAACAACAAACTGACCATCCTACCTGAAAAGCTGGACAGTAGAAGGTATCAAAAGGTTAGACTTTAATATCAGGTACATAAGGCCAATTAATAATGGGTGAGTGATAATTTTACTTATGGAAGTTATATATGGTGCCATACCTATCAAAATCAGGCAGCAATGGCATAACCTTAACAGGATGGAGTATGTTCCTCTCTCTATATGCATATACCAAATTTTAAGTTATTTTATGGTAGAATTGGTCCAGAAATAAGAATAATAAACACTATGGCTACAGATAACCTCTGTTCAGTATCAGAGAATCATAAACAAAGGTGGAAAAGAAACACAAATGACAGGGAAAGCAACATAAATATTCTCAACCAATACATACAAAAGACTCTTCATTTCGTACTAAGTTAGAATGCAAAGGAGTATTATGTTCAAAGAGACAACTTTAAGGGGGAATTGATATTTTCACCCATACCATGAGACAGGGAAATAAATAAAGTAGAAATAAGAAAGGCGAGTCATCACAATAAGTAGATGAATATGAAAGGTAATTTCCTTATGATCCATCCATGCTCCCAATTTTCTTAGGTCCATTTAAGAAAAAAACAGGTTAAAAAATTTAAATCAGAGTCAAAATCAGACCTAAACACACTTACACTGCAAGCATACATGACAAGCACGTCAAACATTAATACACAAACACCGTCTTATATACCAAATATAATCATATCGTATGTGTGGGGGCATGAATATTATGGCAGAACTTCTCAATTTAACAAAACTCTTCACTATCATGAGGAAGGGGACATATATCCAGGAAGCACCTTCTACCAATTTCCAACTCACCAGCACATTCATGTACCTCACTAGCTACTGGCTTCTCAATGTGACGGTCCCTTGAGTGTATTTGGTCCCCAAAAGCTGCAAGCTTTTCCTGTGTATGGACGATGCTACCTTGCAATGTTTTCAAGCTATCTACTGAAATAATTATGTTTTCTTCCTTCAAAGATCTATGCGCTTTATTCATTGATTTAGAATTCTTACCTTTCACCAAGGAGATTAATGAGGCATCTGCCATGTCAACAAAACCATCTAATGAGTGAGGAAGCACTTTCTCTGGCTTCTGACCAATTTGACTCACTTCTGTATACTCCTCCATCTGGTTCTTCTCATACTGTTCTGACTTCAGGTCTACAACACCAATTTGACTCCGTGTATTCCACTGAAGAAATGTGAAAAACAAAAATAAGAGATAGAAAGCATAACTACTTGCGGGTTAAAAGATGGCATAGCCACTTCCCTTCCCTTGCTTCCATAACATAAATCCTGGTGCAAAATTTTGAGAAGGAATGCTGAATTGTTCATAGAGTGCCATTTTATTCCTTGAGGATGCTTTTGGCCCTCGTTTCTCTGCATCCTTAACATGCAACCTTGGAAACATTGGGCTAATCTCCTTGCCCTCTTAAATTCCCCCTCTCATCCTATTCATCATTCCAAAAACCTGCAGACCGATAATCCAAAACCATATGTTAGGAAAGATAATTTTAGCTCCAGAGAAGTCGCATTAGGTACATGGTAATGGAGTATCATATAAATAAACTGTATAAGGGCCTGTTTGGTTCATTAGAATTATTGAAGTTAGAATCGGAAAGGAGAAAGTATGGAATAGAATAAAATGACTGTTCCTAGTGTCACTCTCGTTAGGCATGCTAAATTATAGGATAAACTAACACACCAATCAAGCAAACACACATGTTTTATTAAAGCCAACAAATATCATGCAAAACTTATGTAAAAGACAAAGTGCAGTGGCAGTATACCTGAAAGGCATTTATCATAAAAACTAGTACAATTAGAGCACAAGATTTAGCAAAATGTCACAATATACACAGGATTAGCAAAATTGCCTTTTCTGTTCTCAAGGTTTTTTTCTTTTTATTTTTTTGATGATTTTTTTTGTAAATTCACTTTTATATTATAAGTCCGAGTTTCATTATTGGAAGCAGAATCATCCCTTTTTTTGGTGATGCAAGGAGGGAAATCCTCTTGTGAGATATATTAAAGGCCTCTAAATAAGACCGTCTAAGCTACACCAACAAAAACTTTAAAATTGATAAAAGACGGATTAACATTAAAGATACAACTATTATCTATAAACATACCATCACTAGCTACTACAAAAGGTGGCTTTTTTATCAAATGGGGGTAAAAATTTAGCGTAATTACATTTTGGGGGCAAAAAAAATTTTATTTCCCATTTAGGAGTAAGTCGTACCAAGTGACACGACTTTGCACTCAGAAGTTGTGACACATGTTACGACTTTAAATTTTTTTTTAAACTATTTTAAATTAAATTAAAATGGAAGTCGTAAATATATTTACGACTTTAAAGTCGTATGAAACCATCCGACTTCACTTTTTTTTCAAATTAATTAAATAATATATTTGAAGTAATTATTTATTTAATTTAATATAATTTAAAAAGATATAATTTAAAAAAATTTGTTATTAATTTAATATTTTTATTATTATTTGAGTAATTTGAAAAGGCAAATAAATTTATATATTTTTTTAATAGCATGTAAGTTTAATTTGAAAAATAAAATTTAAATTTTAGGTTGTTTGAAAATTAATAAATTGGATAGTTAAATAATTTGATAAATATATAATTTTAATTATTATAATATATGAAATAATGATATTTAATTTGTTTGATTCTTTTATGTATATAAATTAAATTATTGTAATTTATTATATTAATTTTATTAGTTTTTAAAATAATTTTGTAATTGTTAGCAATTTTAAATTGCTAATTTGGATAGAAATATTGTTTGATTAATTTTGTTTTAACAGTAAACTTTTTTTGTTATATCAAATAAGAGATTTATTTATTTATTTATTTTGGTAAATATCGTTATGTTAATTAATCATTTGATTTGGCATCCTAATATTAAAAAGAATTCAATAGAATAATTATATGGACAGTTAAAATTATGTTAGATGAGTACTTGATATACTAAGACCAAATAAAATACATTTAATAACAGTAATTAAATGTGTTGCATAAAAAGATTAATAAATATTTAATGAAGATGAGAAAGTAAAGAAAAGTAAAAAACAAATACAAATAATATTAGTTGTCAACTTCTTTGTATGGATAATTACGACGATTATGTCCTTCACTTCTATACAATGAACATTTTTTTGTTTATTTGGAATTGGTTTGTCCATCTCGTTATATATACGAGTAGAGACTGGCCTTTCTAATGTTTTACCTCGTTTTGAATCATCAGGCATAAAATATGGACCCAAATATTGAGGCCAATTTTCTCCACTTCCAAGGGAATGAAAGTGATGCTGATAAACTTTGCAAATGTTTTCCAACTTATATACAAGGTCAACAAACTGATCGTAATTTAAGTTGCAAGATGCACATGCTGCAATTGCATGCGAGCATGGAATTCGAAAAGCTTGGAAATGTCCACACTCACACGACCATTCATTCAACTTGACAGTGTAACTCATTGGTCGTTGCCCATGACGCGTATTAGCAATTTCCTGAACCTCAAACTCACCCGTTTCCCGAATGTACATGTGAACATAATGCGAGGTAGCAATTTGTTGATTTTCTTGCATCATTACGTAGACGTCTTCAGAATACCTGTGTCCTGCCTTTATCATGTTCATTATTTTCATGCCATTAGTAACAAATGAGTCATTTATTTTATTAAATGTTTCATTGACTAAGGCAGTAATAGGCAACGCTCGGGCTCCTTTCAAAACAAAATTCATACATTCGGCAAGGTTGGTAGTCATGTGGCCATACTGTCTGCTTTCATCATATGTCTGAGTCCATTTAGACTTGGGAATTTGTTCCAACCAATCTACTGCTTGTGGGAACTGTGATCGCATTGCAAGCAACTTTACCTCCAATCGAGGTCTACGTAACTCATCCTGTGGAAAAAGGCCATAAAAAATGTCAACTATTTATTACAGTTAATAATGTAGGAGTTATTTATGATGAAATGGTTAGAATGTTACCCATATTGATGACTTGTTTTTTTAAATCAACATTTCTGAATTGTTTGTTAAAATTTGATGCTATGTGGCGAATGCAGTAGACAGAAGATACATCCGGACCATGCCACCCAACTCGTTCTGATCGCAAAGCTGTAAGCAAGCCGGTCCCCTTGTCTGATATAATACACAAATTTGGTTGAGGTGTAACATATCTTCTTAAATAATACAAGAACCACATCCAAGCCTCTTTGCTCTCGCTCTCAACAATTGCATACGCAATAGGAAAAAGGTTTCTACTACCATCTTGTGCAATGACAGTCAACAAAGTACCATGATATTTTCCCATTAAGAATGTTCCATCTACCTACACAATTGGCTTGCAATGTTTGAAGCCTTCAATGCATGGGTTAAAAGCCCAAAATACACGATTAAGGATTACTTTTGAAGACCCATCTTCCCCATCCTCCATTACAGTGGATGTTTTGTATTTAACAATTGTACCTGGTACAAAGTGTGTAACATCTATCATCCATACTGGAAGATAACTATATGAATGTTCCCAATTTCCAAAAGCCATTTGAACAACTTTTTGTTTAGCTATCTAAGCTTTTTGGTATGACACGGTGTACCCAAATCTTTGTAGTATGTCTGCAATCAAAGTTTTGATTTGGATACACAGATTTGTTTTCACTAACTGCACAATATTATGAGCAATGAAGGCTGAGTCCAACCTAACATGATCTTGTGATATATGTGAAGTCGTGCAAGTATGAACACTATTAATTTTTTTCATCTCCCACTTGTTATGTATTTTGCTAAACGATACTCTTGCCCTCCAATAACATCCATTATCATACTGATTACACCTAACAGTATACTTGTCACTCTTGTTCTTGTCAACATCAAAATTAAATGAATGAACAAAATGAAATTCCTTAATTGCATTCACAGCTTCTTGTTTCGATTCAAATGTCATACCTTCATAAAGGTCATTTGTACCCCCCGTCCGTTTATTGTAAAATGGATTCGAGTACTCGAAATCTTCAAAAAGTTGGCTACTAATTGTGTTAACATATGAAGATGATTGATATTGAGTTTGGTTGCTCGATTGTGCAATGTCTTCATCATTGTTGAGTTCAATTTCGTCATCATTGAAGTTGCTAACGTTATCTCTTATGATCGATTCTTCGTTACTCATAACTTGTGTGAAGGAAACAATCGTTAGTGAAAGTAAGTAAGGGCATGGAGTTTATAACACTGAAGTAAATAGATGCATACCAGTAACACATAATATTCTAATTTACCTGATGTGAATTTCAATGTCTACAAGTGTGAAAGATATCAACCTTGTGTAATATCCGTAATGCTACGAAGAAGATATTCTTTCAGCTTGATCTCAGCAATTATATAAGAAATTTGAATGTAGATGTATCAGAAATCTACTATTACATGAATAGTCTTTTTTTCCCTTTACTTTCTTATCAATAGTTAATGATTAGAACTTACACAGCTGTATTGTTAACAATGTTAACTGTTTCATGATTCCTTTCCAATATACCATTACAGTACTTTAAATTCAAAATTATCTTTTAAAAACTATAACCCTAATAATATTTTATTTATACCATAATATTCTTATTTAGCAAAGCCAAAACACTAAAAATAATATATTTTATACAAAATTATCTTTAAAAAACTATAACCCTAATAATATTTTACTTAACCATAATATTCTTATTTAGTTATAGATCAATAGTTAATAATTAATTACCTAATACTAAGTATTATATTAAGTAAAACTATAATCCTTTTTTTCTTTTTTTTTCCTTTTTTTCTTTTTCCTTTTTTTTCCTTTTTTTTCTTAGAAGTCGTGTGGAGCTACACGACTTCGAAGTCGTGTGATGCTCCACAACTTCCTTTTTTTTTCTTTTATATCCTTTTTTCCTTTTCTTTTTTCCATTTTTTCTTTTTCCTTTTTTTTCTTTTTCTCTTAAAAGTCGTGTGGAGCTACACGACTTTGAAGTCGTGTGATGCTCCACAACTTCCTTTTTTTTTCTTTTATACCCTTTTTTCCTTTTCTTTTTTTAGTTTTTTCTTTTTCCTTACGTGCTGGCTCCTGGCTTTCTTCCTTTCATTATAAAATGGTTTTTTAACCATACCGTGCACCTCATGCTAGCATTATAAAATGGTTTTCAGAACAGCTGTTGAAGTAATTGCATATAGGGACTGTATAAACACATGGCCTGCTCAATATTGCTCGTCCTATATGCCATGAGCTGAAGTTTGGAAATGACAATAGCCTGCTGAACATTGCTCGTCCTATATGCCATGAGTGGCATGAGCTGAACCTATATTAAAAGTTTGGAAATGACAATTGATAAAGCACAACAAATATTTGTGGCTGGCATTGAAGAAAGTAGCTTTGTGATAGTACTCACCACCAATAATGGTGAAGGCTTTGTCAAATGCGTGGTTATATAGCTTTGTTCTCTAGCATGGTGAAGGCTGTCATGAGTTTAAATGATAAGGCCTTTTGGTCAGAAGCATCAAGTTTCAACAAAGTCCAAATGCATTATGTAATACCTCACGTGAATTTAAATGACAAAGGTAGACATTAGTCCAATCAAGCATGTATAAAAGTTTGCCTTTATCATAAATGTAGTGAAAAATTTGTTGGCCTCATCTTAAATAATGCATGTCACGTGAAGAATTCAGACTAATAGTAAAAAATAAAATTTATATATTCATTGGACTAACGTACATATCACTAGAGTTTATAAATGTGAAGCTTGAACTTAGTTTCTTCCTGCAGCAACACTTTGAACACTTTCTTCATGAAGCTTATTTCAAATTTCCTTACTACCTACCTTTCACTTCGTATTGCTTTTCTAAAGTTATCAAATGGCAAACACACAACCAGGACCTGTTGATGGGTCGTTGTTATGATTCCAAGATGGTCATGTTTCAAACCTAATATAGGAAGGCCAGGAGCGCTTGATTCATCCAAGATTTCATTCTGTGTGGGGTATAACACATTACAATGAGATAGACAACCGTGTGAAGAACATCATACATCAAGTTGGTTTTGGTCATATCATGGCTATGGGACAAGTAGAAATTAACCAAGATTTGGTTAGTGCGTTGGTTGAACGGTGGCGAACCGAAACACACACATTTCATTTTCCGTATGGAGAGGCAACGATAACACTACAAGACGTTGCACTTCAACTAGGCCTGAAAATAGACGGCGTGGCCCTAACCGGAGTGACTTTTGGTGAAGTTCGTGAAGCCTGTCAGACCTTATTGGGAGACACTCCTCCTGATAAGTATATTAAGGGCAAAACTATTTACCTGACGTGGTTGCGGCAAAATTTTCAACACCTTCCTGTCGATGCTGATGAGTTTGTCATCAACCAACATGCTAGAGCTCATATAATGATGCTCATAGGTGGTTGTTTGATCCCGGACACATCTGGAGCACGCATACATTTTATGTATCTTTTGATGTTAGCCAACTTGGTTGAGGCAGCTACCCATAATTGGGAAGCAGCAGTATTAGCTTCCCTATTTCGATCACTAGATTGAGCTGTTAAAGCCTCACAAACTGAAATTGGTTGATGTTTGTTGCTTTTTCAATCCTGGACGTGTGACCGCATTAGATGTATTGCTCCGCAGATAATTCCCATGTCGGATGAAGAAGTCCATCAAGGTCTTGGGTTCCCCCTTGCACGATGGTGGTCTCGTCCTACAACACAAACAAATATATTCACCAACTCAGTGAGATTAATACGCGGAATTTTTTATAGACTACACATAAACGAGGTTCATTTCTTAATGGTTAAAGTCTCAGTAATTTTGACATCAAGTTATTCATCTACAAACTGCTACCAACAATAATATTATGTTTTGCAGTTCTTGTGGATACCGTACGACACCCCCGAAATAAGGCCATTAATTCAAAATGTAGACATATCTATGATTATGCGTGCAAGAATCCCTTTCATTTTCTACGCAATTGTGGAATGGCATCCGGTGGACAAGGTCATAAGACAATTTGGAATGAGACAAAATATTCCACATGACCCACCAAACCTCGACGAAGTCCACAACATAGATATGAGAGGCAGAATAGATATTTTTTGGCCTTTTCAAAATCGTCACTGGATTCACGTATACAATGATTGGAATGATTTCATTGTTCACGGTGTAATAGACCAGAGTATTTTGCATGATAACACTGAATACATGCAATGGTATATATGTCGAACTAGACGTTATATATCGCGTGAGGGGACACCCATTTATGAGGTAAATTTACTATTGTTAATTGTATATTTTTTTATTGCTATTATTAATGATTATAGATTTCTAAATTCAAAAATCTTTGTTTACAGTCCCGTGCTGGCCATCAACATCATCAACCACATGCTGACCCAAATATACCTCTGGTGCATGTTTCTGGATTTGTGTCCCACTCTTATCAATCGGCTGGACAACCTTTTCATCAGCCAGTGGGTTTCTCTGGACACATGCCTCAAGGTTGTGAACAACATTCACAACAATTTGGGTTCTCATCATATGTGCCTCAGTACTCATTCTAAGTTTCTTCTACGTCGAACATTTTTGAAGGACATTCACAGAGGTTTGGTACCACCTTCAACACTCCGCCATCAGCATATAACCCATCACCATCGACATCTTTTTATCATTCGACATTACCTACTCAAATGCATGACATGGGTAATGATGACGATGATAATGATGATGATGATAATGATGATGATCAAAATAAAACAACCAATAATGATGATGACGATGGCGGCCATGGTGATCATGATATTCCTTAACAACAACAAATACACACGCGTGATCATCATAGAACAAGGGGAAGAGGTGGTAGAACAAGAAGAACAAACTCAGACCCAAATCTGCCGCATTAACATGAAAGACCTCGACGCTTATCTAGAAGAACTCGTTGTGGAACCTCATCACATTATTAATATTTTCTTTTAATGCCTATGTAATTAATTTAAATTTTTTTTATAAATATATCTCTTTCAAATTATATCTTATATTAATTTTACAACTACTTCTATAAATTCAATTATCATTTGGTAATTAACTAAAATTATTATATTTATTAAATAAATTAGACAAACAAATTAAATTTAATTATTCAATTTTTTCTTTTTTAAACAACGTTAAATTTTTTTATTTTTTATTTTAAACTTGCATATTTTTAAAAATAATTTAACTAACAATTTTAAATTTTGTTTAAGTAATAAAAATTTGGAATTTCCTACTCAATATATAAATAAATTTATTTGCCTTTTCAAATTAATCAAATAATAAAAAAATATATTAAATTAATAACAACATTTTTTAAATTATATTAAATTAAATAAATAATTACTTCAAATATATTATTTAATTAATTTGAAAAAAAGTGAAGTCGGATGGTTTCATACGACTTTAAAGTCGTAAATATATTTACGACTTCCATTTTAATTTAATTTAAAATAGTTTTAAAAAAAATTTTAAAGTCGTAAGATGTGTCACGACTTGTGAGTGCAAAGTCGTGTCAAGTGACATGACTTACCCCTAAATGGGAAATAAAAATTCTTTTGCCCCCAAAAAGTAATTACAGTAAATTTTTACCCCCATTTGATAAAAAAGCCACAAAAGGTGCATCTACAACTTGATTAGCTTTGCGAAAAACATACTGTCAAGCCTTTGTAAAGTGACAAATAGGCACAAAAGCAAAGAAATGAGAAGGGGAGAGAGATAGAGACCTCCTTCAAGCGAAGAACCCTCTCGAGAAAGCCTTTGAAAGCGTCTTTCCTCTCATGGAAGCAAGTCCAAGCGACAAGATTTTCTCGAAACTGCAAGGCACACAAGACATGATTGAATTTTATACATATAACGAATGAATAATGGAAATTATTAGAAGAGAATAGAGACCTTCTCATTGACCATGATGATGATGGACATAACATGCTCGAAGGTGGCAGTGAGAGGGTCGAAATAAGGCCACAGGTAGTTTTCCAGATACTGGCTAACCTCCAGAATCATGACATGTTGCAAGGGAACGGGTTTCGAACCCTCTTTCACCAAACCAACCCTACAACAAACCTGAAATTACCAAAGAACCCACCATCTCCCCCCGGAAAGGCCTCAGTGGAACCCATTCCAAAAAGCCGCAGCAAAGGCCCTCGAGATGTTCGAGAGCGCGTTGCTCTCACGCGAGCTCAACCAACCCTTTCCCAAAACCACTAACCCACGCATCCAAATTGCTGGTAACTTCGCTCCTGTTCCAGAACACCCCGTCGAACATTCTCTCCCCGTTATTGGCACAATCCCCGATGCCGTTAACGACATCTACGTCCATAACAAAGCCAACCCGTTGTTCAAGCCAAAAGCAGGCCACCACCTCTTTGACGATGACGGAATGGTCCACGCCGTTACATTCAATGACGGCACCGCCAACTACATGTGCCACTTCACCGAAACTCAGCGTTTCATGCAGGAGCGCGAATTGGGAAAACCTGTGTTTCCCAAGGCAATCGGCGAACTCCACGGCCATTCCGGCATCGTGAGGTTGATGCTGTTCTACGCAAGAGGCTTCCGTTAATTCTTTTCTATGGATAGGAATGAGGTGAGAGAGAAAGAGAAAGGAGGCGAAATGGCCACACGCATTCTTCGATTTATGTGGATTCAAAATTTGAATGATGAGAGAAAAAGACAGAGAAGCGCAAATTTAAAGATGGTTTACCATATATGAAAGCTGGTTTTTAAAGACAGTATTTTAAAATCGTTTTTGTATAGTTCATTTTTAAGATGGTTATTATATAACCGTCTTTTAATACTTCATATTATTTACAAAATTGTCACTGTCTAACATTCTAAGACGATTTTTTAAAAACCGTCTTAGAAGGCGCGTCATAAAATACAGCTTTTGTAGTAGTGAGTCAGAGGGGGATGTAAATAGAAACAAGACCAGAAATCCAACCAAAAGTTTCCTTGCATCAGAAGCAAAGGCAATGTTAAGAAGTTGTTTCAGCTGGCATGATTAAGCAGGGAAACTGGTGTTTGTTCCATTAATAGCCTGGAGCCAAATGATGCCTACAAGGCTTAGCCATTGATGAGCAGCAGAAGGGATAGTGAAGAAGCTTGGAAGAGACATTTGAATTATTACACTTCGTAAAGGTGATGGAGTTTGAGGGTTGATGTAATAATAATGTAAGGTCTCGTTAAGTTCACATGGGTAAGAAGAACTTATCGCCATTAAATTATATTCAATTCTCACCATATGCAAAATTTCTTTGGCCAGCAACAGTCATTCATCACAAACATAATTTGTCTCCAATACAATGGGTTGGTGGACACTCGTGGTGTTTAACTTTTGACAAAGAAAAATAGGTATAGTGTTACATGTTTACAAGAGTTGAAATTTAGCAAAAAAAAATTGTTTACAAGAGTTGAAAGAGCTAAGTTGTGTGTATTTTGATCCGATTAGTATTATTTCTGGGTAATTAGTTTTGAATGTCTTTTTTAAATTAATCTGAAAAAGTGTAATTTCTAAAATTACTGTTTTCAACTTGGAATATTTCCGTTTTTAATGACACTAATGTCAAATCCAGTTCAATTAATTAGTGTTATTACCCATTTTAAGTTGTACTATTAAAGATTGTTTTAATTGATTTTGTTATCTCTTTTAAATATATAATTAATTAATTGACGATGTTTTAGTTAATTAATTATTATATCAACTGTACTTATAACTTACTGATATAATCTAACATTTTCCGTGCCACAAAAAAAATAATTCTAACATTTTGCTTTTGTTTTTGCAAAAATAATTATATAGAATGACACTAATGTGGTTAAGTTTTTGAGGATAGTGTGACTATCACGCACCCCGGAGTATTTATATATCAAATTGAGTTGTGTGAGTTAAAGAATCGATTCTGATTTGTGATTAATCAAGTTCGTGAATTCATGTTGATTGTGGTTCTTGATTTGGTCAACCAAGGATAACAAAAGGTACACCTTATTTTTTTAGTTTTATAGGTGAAAGAGAGTTAAATTTTTTGATTGGTTAAAAGAAAAACTAACAAAGTAAATGAAAAAATTAACAAATTTAATAAATGATTTGATGAAAATGAAACAAAAAGTAATATATAAGAAAAAAAATAGAGTGAAAAAAATACATAAAAATTGCAACTCATCTTAGGAATTTCCAGCCACTTAAATTTTACAGAGAAATTGTATTTGTAAATAAATTTTGTACAAATAAAGAGATACATAAAAAAAGGATAAACAAATTAAAATTTACAAGATAAACAATTAATCATTGATGTGATGAAATGAGATAAAAAGAAAAAATAAACAGTAGCAATACTGCTGAAAAGGACAGTTTCAATATTTCTCATCCGTAATCCACTGATAAAAAATATTATATAAACTTATTGTATAACTCAATGAAATAATGTGAGTTGGTGAAGGGGTTTAGCTTAATTAGATCACATAAATTGTTGTAAATATCTAACATTTTAATTTCTATCATTGGTGGATCTACATGTAAGATAATGGGGGCAATTGACCTCACAAAGTAAATTTTTTTACTTGAATATGTTGAATAAATATTCTTTTGCCCCATAAAAAATAGATGTTGTCTCTACAAGATAATTTATAAAAAAAAGATAAATGTAAATAGTTGTAAAAGATAAAATAGAGAAAAAAAAAGGATGTATTAAATTAGGATTTCAAATGATTTTAAAATATTTTTTATAAAAAAAATTATGTGTTATTCAATCAGAATTTTTAAATAGTATAAATAAATCTTTTGGTATTTAATTAAGACTCTTAAGATTTTTAATAAAGATTACAAAATCCGGTGGTATTCAATTAGGATTTTTTATAACTTATAAAAATTCTTATGATTTTCAAAAATATACAAATTTCGATGGATTATTTTTTAAGAAGAATTTTGATGGATTTATCATACATTTTAGTATAAAACATCTATTAAATAATCTTACATAAACCCTTGATATTTTGCTAAAAAATTTTCTTTGTTTCTTCTATTGGTTATCATACTCTTTTTTTTCTCATCACACATATCATCTTCTCTCTTTAATATTCTTCAAGATACATGTGTCATGTATATTTCTCCTATACTTTTGAAACATAAAAAATGTCAAATATACTTATTTCCTTTGTGCTTTTTCCTTTCTTTTCTAATTTAAATTAATGTTTGTCTTATATTTTAAGACTAACCATGTTTTTCTCATATTAACTGTGTTCGATGCAATATTTTTGTGACTATTAGTCTTAATTTCGTCATCCACATAACTAAGTAACCCTCTTACCAATTTTTCACCCTTACTACTCCCTTCTTTTATATGTTTATTATTGTCACTACTACAAAAATGATTTTCAACGTCGGTTATTAACGCAAAACAAATACGGTTTTTTAACCGTCTTTGTAGCTAACATCGTTGAAAGTCAATACTTTTTGACAACGGCTGAAGTCCCGTTGTTGTACATAACATTTAGAAGACAATTGTCTTTAGACCGTCTTTGTATCTATAAAAATCAATTTTTTTTTTTACTTTTGAAACTTTTAAGACGGTCATTTTGTAAAAACCTTCATCGTTTATATCTTTCAACGAAGGTTATTTTGTAAAACCCGTCTCAGAATATTATTAACTTTTTAATAAAATTATACCTGCATTTCTAAGACGGTTTTTTTTTAAAAACCCGTCATCGTTTGTAACTTTCAAAGACGGTTTTTACAATTAAACTGTCTTAGAAGATTTCATATTTTTAAAAAAATATATATAAAATGAAGAATTCTAATACGGTTATTTCTTAAAAATCATCTTTGAAATATAGCGTACAAAGACGATTTTTTGGAACTAATCGTCTTAGAAACATCTGATATTATAATTTTTTATGATCTTCTAAGATGGTTATTCATAATAACCGTCTTAGAAAAACCTGATTTTTTTTATTAATTAAAAAATGAAAAATGTGATAAATAACTAAAACAAAGAATTTATACATGATCAACATAAACACAATTTAATGAATATTCCATTGTACGAATATCTATGTCAACAAATATTACATATATAGGTCTAAATCAAATTTTAAACACGAAGTCAAAAAATCAGTAGAACAATCCAAATATGCTATCTCCAAGAAGCAGTAAGTAATCATCAGTTTGAGAACACACAATGTCCCGAATAATAGCTTGTTGCTCTTAAGAATACCTGTTAGCAATCCCAAAACAAATTGGGTAAGATTGCCATTAACAATACACAAAGCAAATACAAAATTATATAAATGGATAATGACATTTTGTCAATGTAAATATAGGTATAATGACAAAATTCCTGTAATCAAGCTTAATTTAATGATCTTTTACCCTTTTTAACATTGTGCAACTTAATCATATAAGTTTTAGTTTAGAGAGGTTCATTCTACAGGGCAAAATTTCAGTCCAAGAACATACCTTAATGACTATTTTATGTCCCTTGTTTGCATAATCAACATGTTTATGGTTATTCTCAATGGAGGCAATGCGACCAATAGGGATGAAGTCTCTAGAGAATGCAAATTGGAGTCCCAATCTATGAAATAGACAAATATTAGGAGCAAGCTTAAACAAATGAAAACAATTAGTTTGTGTGCATTGTACACAAAAGGCTGACCTCACAACAAGACTTGGGTGAACATCATAAACCCAAAAGTGAAAGAGGATCTTAAATGCTCAGATAATATGGTCGACAAAGACAAATAAGATTATGTTAAGAATTTTATTGACTGCAAGCATATATAAAATGAATACACAAAAGTAATTAAGTCCTTAGGTGTAAATGACTTATTTCATGGAATACAAAGTAGAGACTAATGTGACCTCCACCTATAAATAAAAAGAGGGAAAAAATTGAAAGGCAAAGAATGAGACAACTTTGCATGTGTCATGTTGTGCATCAACAAAAAATTACGACAGTTACCCAAACCTAAAGAAGAAGAAAAAAAGAAGCAGCATTTACCTAGAATGTGATAAGCTGTTGTTCTCAAGGTAATTGTAGACTAATATTTTGTTGATTTTTTCCACAAAACAACCATATAACTTGACAAAATTTTCATGCTTGGTGAACTTTTATTGTTAAGAAATCCTTCAATTTCAATCTTGATTAAGATAAAAGAACTTTTAAGTTACAGCAACTTTTCCATCTATAAGTCGTCCCTAATCATGCACCATAATAAGTTATATGACCACCACTATTTCCGTTTGTGCAGCTTTTACACAGCCCAAAGAAAATCAATAATGAAAAATTGAACTAAAATCACTAGTGAGAGAAACAACATTAACAAACCAGAACTTCAACTTCAGTTGTTAGGGAAGATGTGAAAGAACTGCAAAACACTAACAAGTGGAAGGTACTACTAAAACTCCCGAATAACACATTAATCTAATTAATGAACCCGATAAGTGGATGATGTGAAATGGCTTACTAGGTGTAGACGATAAAATCCCCACCTAAACATGGATCAAGTAATGGATTAGCATGTAGGCTACACAATAAATGAAGCATCATCGAACGCCTTAGGGAGATGCCAATTGTAATAAACAAATAGTGCAATTGTTACAATAATGACATAGAAAATCATGAAATAAACTCAACATCAATTGTACACAGTTGTCAAAAATTGTTCACATAATCATGAAATACATCGTAGAGGTTTCTCCTATCTCAACTAATGTTGTGTAGGTGACTTCTTTTTAAGTTGTAACAAATATGCTGCCCACTTCTTGCGAATTGTTGTTATGTCATCCACGTCTAGCGATGTCTTATCAGCAAACAACTACAGCAGTTAAAACATACACATAAGTTGTTGATAATGTTAATTGATTTTTCTATGTTCATAAGAAACACACAATGTAGTCACTTTCTCATATCAAAGTGATTATACCTTGCTCCATTCATTATTCAAAGACCCGCTCACTATATTCCACATCTAATGCATTATGTAGTACCTACACTCATAGCTTTCGATTTGATAATGGCTCTAAATTAACCAAGTTATGTATTGTAGTCTCATACATTTGAAAATAAGTTTTAAAATGAGGCGTATTGAAACAATAAAGATTAAATGACTCACCTTGATGTCAATCTATTTAGGTAAGGAATTACACGTTTTACCATGGATTGTAGTGTTCAATGTTTTCATTGCACTGATTACATGCATAAAAAACATGAATGTGGGTTAGGTTTTGGCATAACTAATAACCTTAAAAAATGTAAAGTATATGTTGTTCAAATAGGAGACCTAACTTGTTAATTGTGGTTTTTATGTGAACATCAGGTTTCCTATTTAATGAACAAAACCAAACAACTTCGTAACTTTTAGGACACAGCACCACAAGTTGCCAATGGGCCTTGAAATGAAGAAAATTTGTTACTATGTTATTATGCAAAGTTTACTTGTGTAATAGAGTAATAGTTTTACTTACTGATTGATACTTGTCTTTGGGATTCCTTGATCCATGTTTCAATGTATCTTTGGCATTCTTCACATCTAGCATTTGCATTGTGTATGGATTGAGGCTCCAGGAATCCATACACCGAACCATAGCCTAAGCTTTTACTCCAGTCGGCCATGAACCTATTTTTAAAACATGCACCCAAAAAGTTGTTCATCATACAAATGTAAACCAATGAAGACATTTAAGTTAATCATAGTAGACCGTGAAACTGAATTTACTTACACTGTCCACAACTGGAGTATAGATATGTTCAAACATTTGTCACCTAATACTATTTCATTTACATAAGAAAAAGTTAACAAAAATGATGCGTCTACATTTGAAATTCTAAATTTAGAAGCATCCCACACTAACTCAACCGATTTCTGGTAAAAAAACAAATAGGTTCTGAATCAGGTCACCCAATGGGTCTTCTTCACCAACGTTATCGAACCTTTTTCCAGCCACAACGGGTTTAGTTGCACAGATTTCTGAACCCTATATTTGGACAAAGCACGCAAGAAACATTTAATGGTTGATGATTCGATGTTAATAAAAATGTTAGTGCACTAAGTAACCAATTGATTCAATATTTGTTGTAATCCTAAGGCAGAATACCTAATGAAATGCAAGTTTGACAAGATGTGTTAACCATGCAACAAATGTGTCGATGGTTTCCCTGACATAGCGAATTTCTGAAGTAGGGATATGGACTTCAACGTCGCCATCGACAATTTGCTTAACACTTACCCTTACGACATCATCTCCATAAGCCACATTGTGTATGGTGGGCATGTCATCGTAAACTTTTCCCAAGGCCACAAGCTCTTTGTCGATTGATCACAAACAACATGCAAGCTTTTCCTAAGCCCAAGTTTGTCGATTCAATGTTAATGGCTTGTTCGTATCAGACAAAAAAATTAAGAAAAAAGAAGGTTAAAGATGTGTTTCAAGTGAGGATTTCTTATACTATTCTCCCATTCTCCGCTACCTTTCATAAGTTTCAGCACAACCATAAGTGAAAATGTGGAAGGATTCCAGTCAAACTAATGAACCACATTCTGTTCATAATCTGGAAGGATAAGGTATACAAGGGGTAAAAAGGATTTGGGTAAGGCTAGTAGCTTGTTTGAGTGAAGTAAAGCTTGATCGAATTGGGAACCTACTTTATTGCATCATTACAACCTCAGTATCAAAGAGACAATGAGTATTTTTGGAGGAATTAAACTGTTTTTGAATCAGACATGGCCAAAAGGCAAATACATTCCAAAAATCACAAGCTGGTTGGTTAGGAATGAGGGCAGATGAGATTCGACTTTTGGACATGGCTGGTAGCATGATGGCAGTGGTTGTCCAAAATTAAAACTTTCAAAAATAGCTTCTAAATAGATAGGTCATATATATTGTGGCAGGTGTGGGCAGGTCCTCTCAGTGATAACAAGGTAGATGTGATCTTATGGAATAGCAGTTCATCAAATGCAACAGTGACTGCATCCTATCCAACATAGGCCTGGAACCAGGAACTATGGTTGATGCAAAAGATTTATGGGCGGTGAGAAACATTGTTAATTTGACTTATTATGTTCTTTATTATAATGCAGATATACCCAAGGTTTTGATTATGTGCAATATGAATTCTGCAGAATTCTACACAACCTAGTCATTCGAGAGAAATCTCTTATGAATTAGATTAACATGCTTGTAAGATGTATGTTCTGACTCCAAAGAGCCCTTGATGAACAAGAGAAACGAAGATTCAATTTCCTAAGAGGATACTATACTATACTATCCATAAATAGGGACATTAATTTTCAATAAAAACTACCAGAATACATGTATACGTATATGCTGAATGCTATTAAGCTTCTATTCATATTTGCAATATGGGTGTTTTTGATATCACTGATTTGATATCACAGGTCCTCTCTCACACACACACTAGTGCCCTCACACAAACACAAACACACACAAATTTACTGGGGGCAAAAACTCTCGTTCTATTGATAATAGTCTGCCATAGCCACACAGACCCCTTTACATAATATGCTATTTATAAGCAACGGAAATTAAACCTAAACCTAAAACAATTCAAATTCAAATCTAAACAATATCTTTCCTAATATCTTTCTCCATATCTTATCTTTCCTTATATCTTTTCTACCCATATCTTTTCGCTTATCTTTTCACATAATACTCCTTTCAAATTTAAACTACGTAAACAATATTTATTTAAATGTTTATTCCAACAAAATCCCCCCATAAACTTTAAATACTTCTTCCATCTTTCATTCCTAGCCTCTTCTTGAAATTCTCCAGCAGCAATGTCGGTAGTGGATTTGTGAATATATCTCCTACTTGTTCTTGACTTGTCACATAACTCAACTCCACCTTCTTCTCTTTTACTTGATCTCAAATAAAGTGGAACCTGACATCAATATGCTTGCTTCTCTCGTGATTAATCGGGTTCTTCGCTAACTCAATTGCCGACTTTTTATCTACCCAGATCTCAGTTTTACCGACTTGAACTTGCTCCAGCTTCTCTAACAAATTCCTCAACCAGACTACATGGCAGACACACCAGGATGCTGCAACGTACTCGGCTTCACATGTTGATAGAGTCACAATTGGTTCCTTCTTTGACATCCAGGCAAAAGCTGTGTTTCCCATGAAGAATACATAGCCAGTCGTGCTCTTCCTATCGTCCACGTCTCCACACCAATCACTGCCCGAGTAGCCCTTTAATCTGTAATTTTTCGACTTCGAATAGAAAAGTCCTTGTGTGATCGTCCCTTGAATGTACCTTAGAATCCTTTTAGCCGCCTTCCAATGAGAGTAGCTCGGCTCTTCCATAAACCGACTTATAATTCCAACACTTAAACACAAATCTGGCCTCGTGCATGTTAAGTATCTTAAGCATCCCACCAAACTTCTATAATTTCTCGGATCAACACGTTCTCCTCCATCATACTTTGAAAGTTTTGAACCGGGTTCCATAGGTGTTGAAATCGGGTTACAATCTGCCATCTTAAATCTCTTCAATATTCCCTTCGCATAACTCTCCTGAGAGACAAAAATTCCATCTTCGTCCTGTCTAACTTCCAAACCGAGAAAATATCTCATCAAGCCAAGATCAGTTATCTCAAATTCTCTCGACATCTTCTTCTTAAACTCTCGTGCCATTTCTTCACTGTTCCCCATAAAAATCAAATCATCAACATATAAAGCTACAAGCAATAAATCATCACCTTTTTTTTAAACATATATGGCATGCTCATAGGGACACTGTTCAAAACCATCCTCCTTGAAATATGCATCAATGCGGGTATTCCAGGCTCTCGGTGCCTGTTTCAGGCCGTACAAAGCTTTCTTCAATCTTAGTACTTTCTTTTCTTCTCCGCCTTTCAAGTATCCTGATGGTTGTTCGAGATACACCTCTTCTTCAAGTACACCATTCATAAATGCCAACTTGACATCCATCTGATAAATCGGCCACCCAAACTGAGCTGCTTGCGAGATCAACAATCTGATTGTATCCATTCTAGCAACAGGTGCGAACACCTCATCATAGTCTACTCCTGCCTTTTGCGAATACCCCTTAGCTACCAGCTGGGCTTTATATCGCTCTATTTCTCCATCTGCATTCATTTTCTTCTTATAAACCCATTTAACTCCAATGGGTTGACTTCCTTTTGGTAACTCGGCCAACTCCCAAGTATCATTCCGTTCAATAGCCTTGATTTCTTCATCCATGCCACTTTGCCATTTCTCATCTCGGATTGCTTCTTCAAACCTTATTTCTTCAGAATCTGTCAACAAACAAACAAGATGGGCTTCGCTTGTTGACTCGTACAAATCCTGCAAATTCCTCATCCGAGGTTGTCTCATCTCGTCTTCATCAGCTATCTCACTCCTTGCCAGGATCCACCTCGGTGATCCGTCTTCCTTCTCGTCTTGTATTACCATCTTTTCGGGATCTGTTTTGATCTCGGATGGACTGCTCCAATCCCATTCATCATCTTCATTTACTTTCACATCTTGGCTTATTATTACCATCTTGGTGTCGGGATCTAACAGCTTGTATCCCTTTGTCTTCTCGTCATATCCAATGAAAATAAACTTCCTGCTCTTGTCTTCTAACTTGGTTCTTTGCTGATCAGGAACGTGCGCATAAGCCACACTCCCGAAAACTCTCAAATGGCCCACCGATGGCTTTTGGCCCGTCCATTACTCCTGTGGGGTCTTTCCATTTAGTATGGAATGCGAACAGCGGTTCTGTACATATACAGCACACAGAACGGCTTCCCCCCAAAACTCCTTTGGCATTCTCTTCGTCTTCAACATTGATCTCACCATGTCAAGAATGGTTCGATTCTTCCTCTCTGCTACTCCATTTTGTTGTGGCGAGTATGGTGTAGTCAAGAATCTTCTGATGCCATACTCCTCGCAATATCTTCTAAAAACATTCGATGTGTACTCTCCACCTCGGTTAAATCGTATCGACTTGATCCTCCTTCCAGTTGCATTCTCAATCATCGTTTTGAACTTCTTGAATACTTCAAACACTTTGGATTTTTCTTCCAGCAAATACACCCAAGTTTTATGACTCAAATCATCTATGAATGTAACAAAATACCTCTTTCCACTGAAGGACCCAGGAGAAATAGGTCCACACACATTAGTATGAATTAGCTCTAGTGGTTGCCGTGCTCGGTATCTGGCCGACCTCTGAAATGGACTCCTCGCATGTTTGCTCAGCACACAATCTTCACAAAATCTCTTCTCACAATTCAATCTTGGCAACCCGCCCACCATATTCTTATTCTCCATCTCGGCTAGACCTCCAAAATGAAGGTGCCCAAACCGACGATGCCACAAGGATGCTTCATCACTCATCTCGTGTTGCAAACAGCCGACCTCCACACTTCTCAAGGTTAGTTTGAACATTCTATTTTTCTCCATCTATACTCGGGCTATCAGTCGTCCTTGTTTCTCCTTCAAGAGGAGAACTCGGTCTGTCATGATAACCGAGTAGCCTTTCTCCATCAGTTGTCCCACACTAAGAATATTACTTTTGAGTTCAAGCACGTAATAAACATCTTGAATACGTCCAACTCGTCCATCTTTCTGCAAGAAACTAATCGTACCTCGGCCTTTTACACCAACCTTTGACGCGTCTCCAAAGGAAACATGTCCGGCTTCTGTTTGCTTCAGACTAATGAACAAATGCTTGTACCCACACATATGATTGCTTGCACCAGTGTCTATAAACCATTCCATCTCGGATGCCTGGTTGACTTCACCTCCAGCCATCATCAGAACTCCTCCATCTCTTACTTCTTCTGCAACAAAATTTGCAGTTTCATTCGTTCTTCTTTCACCTCGGCAATCCTTCGCAAAATGACCAACTCGGCCACAATTGTAACATTTGTCTGAGTTGCAATCTCTCGAATAGTGTCCGTACTTTCCACATTTAAAACATTCTACATTTGAATGTCGACCTCTTCCATGACCTCGGCCTCGCCAATTCTGCTGACTAGATTCAGCCTGCTCCTTATTCCATCCTTCTTGACCACGTCCTCTACCACCTCGGTCATATCCACGTCCACCTCGACTGCGTCCTTTACCTCAGAAATTCTGAGAATAGAGTGCTTTCTCGTCCTTGACTGAAGCTTTTGTCTAGAGTGCTTGTTCCAGTGACTCTTCTTTCTTCTTTTTCTTTCTTTGTTAATGCGCCTCCAAGGAACCAGCAAGTTCGTCAACAGTGAATGTTGCTAGGTCCTTTGACTCCTTAATCGCACATACAACATTCTTGAAGTCATCAGTGAGAGACCTCAGAATTTTCTCCACCACTCTGGTATCGGGCAGCATCTCTCCACTTCTCTTTAGTTGATTTACTACGGTCTGGATCCGAGTAACAAAATCGGATACCCTTTCTCCTTCTCTCATTTTCATTCCTTCCAACTCTCCACGGAGAGTTTGAAGTCTGACCTGCCTGACTCGATCAGCTCCCTTGTAGACATTTGCAAGAATGTGCCACGCCTTTTTTGACATTGTTGCGCCAGCGATCTTCTCAAATCCGGAATCATCAATAGCCTGTAACATCATGTATGACGCTCCTTTGTCTTTCAATCACGTCTCTTTCAATGTCTTGTTCTGCGCCGCCGTGTATCCTGTCGTGGATGGTGGTTCTTCGAAACCATCATGGACAACCTCCCAACTATCATTAGCTCCCAACAGAGCTTTCATCTGGATACTCTAGTTCTCATAATTAGTCTTTGTAAGACGGGATAAAGGCAGACTACTATTTGGACCACTCTCCATTCTCTCAAGCTCTGATACCAATTTGATATCACTGATTTGATATCACAGGTCCTCTCTCACACACACACTGGTGCCCTCACACAAACACAAACACACATAAATTTACTGGGGGCGAAACCTCTCGTTCTATTGATAATAGTCTGCCAAAGCCACACAGACCCCTTTACATAATATGCTATTTATAAGCAACGGAAATTAAACCTAAACCTAAAACAATTCAAATTCAAATCTAAACAATATCTTTCTATAATATCTTTCTCCATATCTTATCTTTCCTCATATCTTTTCTACCCATATCTTTTCACTTATCTTTTCACATAATACTCCTTTCAAATTTAAACTACGTAAACAATATTTATTTAAACGTTTATTCCAACAGTTTTGACGCACTTGATAATGATATTTTCAATACAAATATTCAATAATAAACCTTTCAATTCTCTAAAACCTCCTAAGTTCCAAACAATCACGATGGTGATCATGCTCAGCTCCTTGAAAGCATATTAAGCCCATGCTCTTTTTCTCTCTCAATAAAATAAGTCTAGCCAGGAAGAAGATAATTAACTAGTAATTAAATACGTATACATGGGAAATAAAAGGGGAGAACCACTTTATGTAATGTATGGTGATCTAAGTAGTGACAGCTGTCCTAACTCCTTACATGTGGTGCATGCTTGGGTCATTGTTGCGATTTATCTAAAATAAGAGATTTTTATTATGTTTATCAATGAACATCATAGCAAAGATTAATATTACATGTAAATACTAAATATTAGTCAAGAAAGATTTAAATTTTATTTTAAAAATAAATATTAAAATAAAAATGATAAATATCACAATAAAAAAATGATCAAGATATTAAAACTAGCTATAAGAAAATTACAAATTGATTTTATTGTAATTTCATAAATATTATTTATACAATACGGGTATGATAATTTTATAAATGAAAGTATGAGTTTGTATAAGTTTGATTTGTATTGAATTGGATCAATTTTTAAAATTAGATTCAAAATTTAATTCAATCCAATAATATAACAGGGTGCTATTTGACTATAGTCTAACTCGTTTAGCAAAAGGGTTATCTCATGAGATTCACCTTTTGGACATGGCTGCTGGTAGCATGATGGCAGTGGTGCCACCATAATATATAGTAGAGTACACCAACACCTGGATATTTTTATGGTAAGCATCAAACTGTCCATGTTACTCCACAAAGGCCAGCTTTGACAATACTAGATTAAATAGAGACAATGTCACTACTACAAATAGGCCTTTTTATGACACACAATCGACGACGATTGTTTGATAACCGTCTTTGTATGTCACGCGGTGGCAATTTTGCAATTAAATGGAACTTTACAAGACAACTTATCATAAAGAAGATGGTTATTAGGAGACCGTCATTGTTGAACCCGGTTTCAATGACGGTTTTTTTAATGACCGTCTTTGTTTATTTCATTTTATAATTTCAACCTTCTTTTTAATTAAAATCATTTTGCTTGTGCCCTAGTCTCGTACCTCTCTTTGTCATGCCTTCTCATCGTCTTCCATACTCCTTCTCTTTGCTTGTGCCCTAGTCTCCTAACATCTCTTTGCCTGTGACTTGGTTCCGGATCCCATTGCCTCTGCTTTGATCTCCAAAAGGTATGTTCTGAGTAGTGTACTGATGCAGTATAAGAGTTACATTATCTGTGTCAACTTCTGAAATCAGATTTCGTTGGTGGGGCTATTGTGATGCCATGTAGATGGAGTTGAATTTCCATTGGATTCATGGGTTCAACTTAAG
>CM023951.1:19534476-19573441 GCA_013407115.1 Glycine latifolia | reverse complement strand
TGCAGAAAATAAATCCAACCCATCTGACGGACAAAATGGTCAGGATGCTACCCCGTGTATGGGGTTGTATGTACAATGTAAGGATTCAACACGACTAGTGGCAATGGGCCAAATTTGTCCTGGGAAGTCCACCATTCACAATGTACAATATGCAGATGATGTCGTTGTGAGGGTTACTGTATTGACCGTTCTCGACGGGGATGCCCAAGTGCCATTCCCCAATGCAGAGATTAAAAAGGTCAGAGACACCCTTAACACATTTGTTGCATGGCCAAAAAATCTTGTGAAGCCAGTGTCACATAAGGTACCTCTACTAATAATTGAAATTACCTACACATGGTTTGTTGTAATGCAAATAAACTGTATATTTTTTGGCATATTGACAATCATATGTTTTTCACATTTAGGATCCCGAAAAGTGTCAAAATAGTTTGGATCAAACGGTTTCAAGTCCAACTAGTAGTGGAAGTGAGCTTGATGCGTTGGATGATTTGGTTAAGGCTGTACCTCAAGTTTACCATAAACCTGTAGCGGTGCCTTGGGAAGGGTCTACATTTGGCCATCCAAATGTTGAATCGTCGTTGTTCATAACATTTTCCAATCTGAATGAAATTCTAGCAGGGGACAGGTGTTTGAACATATCCGTTATGCAATTGTGGATCATGTAAGTGAATGTGCAATGAAGTATTCGTTAGAATAAGTTATTTTTCATAGTCCTTACAAATAAATATGTTTCTAATGTTTCAATTGCGGGAATTTGATAGGCATATGGCAGATTGGACCTCATCCTGGGTAAAATCATCGGTGTATGCATTTTTTGAGCCTCAATCAATACACAATGCGAAGGACAGACATGCAGAAACTCAGGAATACATTGAAACATAGATGAAGGACTCCCAAAGAGAGCTGTACCTAGGAGCATACTTGAATTAGTAAGTAAAATGTTTGTATTATATGTATTTGGAAATGACCGTGCTACTTGTAGATGTGACTGACTGCTGGAAATATGCAGGGCCCATTGGCAGCTTTTTATTCTGTGTCCTAAAGACCATACCATCGTATGACTTTGTTCGTTGCGTAAGAAGCCAGATGTTCACATAAAAACAATAATTAACAAGTAATGTGTTCAAGACGCGATACATGAAATAGGTTGACATATCATTTATGCTTTAACAACAAGTCTGATGTTTGTCAATGTTTATCAGCGCAATGAAGAAATTGAAGAGCACTACAGCCGAGAAGGCAAATCCACCTCCACCCACCTGGATTGAGTTAAAGGTTAGTATTTCGATAAAGTCAATGTATCCATGTACTGATATTTAACAATTGTTGGATTTAAACAAGTAAATTTGTTTGGATCAATATTTTTTAGAGCTATGTTCAACCCGGAGGATATGAGTGTGGGTATTATGTAATATATTGGATGTGGAACATAGTTACAGGGGATCTGAAGAATGAGTGGACCACAGTATAATTAAACTAACACCTCAAAATTCATCAATTTAAATGAATTTATATGTGTCAATGTCATTAAACTAAATTCATATTTCCTCTAGTAATATTGCAGTGGTTTAATGATAGAACACCATTGGACGTTGAACAGATATCAGTTCTAAGAAAGCAATGGGCAGCTTATTTTTTGCATGTTAAATGTGCGATGGAAGATTCCTCATTCAATAACTTATTACATTTCACACAGCCTTAACTTTTTAGTTGGTTATCTTTTATAATTGTAGAACTTGTGTTACATTATGAACATTGTTAGACACACGACAATTATGGGTGTCTTCCGTATCATGTTTGTTAATGTTTATGTCTGGCATGGATCATTTTATTACATTTGTCTTCTGAATGGTATTTAAATTGGGTTATTGATTGCTTTGTGTGCTGTTGGGCATGTGAATGTTTGACATTACTTGGGAATAGTTATACGGATAGTTTTGGGAATGATGAAGACCTTGTCTTCAGATTATTATTTGCTTTTATTTTTCCGTGATAGTTTTGACTCTTAAACCTGTTGATAAATCTTGAAATGCCAAAGAAAAGCAAATCTCTTAATTGAACATGGAAGAAGTTTTACATTGTGCTATAAAGATGAAGGAGGGAATTGAAATGACTATAGTGACATACACTAGGAATTGAAAATTTTAAAGGTGAGAAACTGCCATGCCACTTTTTATGATAGATGTGTGTGTGTGTGTGTGTGTTTATTTTATTCTCTTATTTGATGTTTTTATATTTGATATTTGGTCTTGTTCTCCTTTTCTATCATTTGTCCATTACAGAGATCGCGAGCTGTTTTGGATGAGGTTCAATATTTGAAGCCTGAATTTAAACCCAGGTTCGAAAAAATTAATGACTCAGATGTACAAGCTCCATTCCCTGAAGACAATGGCTTGAATAAGGCTTTGCAGATTTCAGTAAATTCATCTTTGGAATGGCCGTCTGTTAGTAAATAGGTGAGGACTTCAAGATAATGTTTTAGTATAAATTTGCTTCTGACTTTAGGTTTAATTGGACTTTTATCTCCTCTATTATGACGTGATTGCCAATTAAAAGACATTGGAAGCAATCAATGTCTCCATTTTTCTAGTTAAAGAAATTAGATCCTTATATAAGCATGTTGTTCAATTACTAATAGAAATTAGCTATGTAACCAGTAATTTACATATATGGCTATAGCTCCCCTCTCTTTCACTTTGTGTCCTCTTTCTATTATAATCCTGCTTGGTTTGTTTGGCTATATAGACTACAAGAGAGAGAGTGTGTGTGTGTCATATCCCTCAATAATATAGCTTTGAGGAACTTGTGCTTCTGTTTGCATGCGTATGTCATATCAGGTTTGCCACCAATTGCATGATGACACATGGAGGTATGTGGAACGTTCATCCTTTGCAGAAAGAGGGTATGTAGGCTAGCTTAACCGCCTCTCATAATTTTCCCAGACAATACCTTAATTTTATTTATGTGATGTATATGTATATTTTATCATTTTTTATTATCGCCACTTTTAATTAATGTATTATTTTGTAGTACAAAAAAATTAAATATCGAAATTAATATATATGATTTATCATTTTCATGTGCAAACAGGATTTTGGGTACCTACTAAAATGGATTGACCTCCCATATGTCTCCCCAATATTCTAACCAGTCATTGTTTGCAATGTTGATATGCCAAAGTTTCATACCTGGTTTTTCATACATGCGCTTCTTGTCTATGTTGGTGATGTCGTTAGTTATGAGAGTACTTCATGAGGTCTGAAATCACCTTTGGCACCACAGCCATCTTCTTGCTGTCCTGGAATTGATACTCCCTCTGAAGGGCTTGTGAGATGGAAGTTGCGGCTGGAAAATTTTGTATATGAAACACTACAAGATTTAAGAATAGCCAAATTATTCAAGATAATTGTTGATTATCCTGAGAGGTACTTTGTTTTTAATTCTCTGTTTTTCTTCCAAGTTTTTTGTTAGAAAATTATTTACCCTATGTTATGTCTTAGCAAATTGAAGGGCTAGATTTTGAATGTTGACTAAAACATGTTCAGTGGTTATAGCTTCCAGCCATAGCAGAGAGATTGACAATTATGCTAGGATTTAACATGTTCTTCTAGAAATGTTGTTTATAATGACCCACAATGAAGCTTCAATTTGAATTATCACCTCTTTCTTGTCACAGTTGTATGCTTTAACCTTGGGAAACTATAACTCTCAAACTCCAACATTAAGCACTAGTGCCATTTGACTTGTCATAACAAATTAATTGTTTGCTAGATTGTGGCTCGTTTGTTCTTGTCACGTCATCTGATAATTTATTTTCCTTTCTCTCTACCAATATTGGAAGGTCTCCTGCAATTGAAGACTTAAAATTGGGTCTTGAATACACTGGACAACATTCAAAGCTGGTGGAATCATTTATTTCAGCACTGCGTTATCGCTTGCTTATTGTAGGTGCATCAACCAATGATATATTACACCAATATGTTTCAACTATCAAAGCACTTAGGACAATAGACCCTGCAGGTGTTTTCCTTGAGGCAATTGGTGAACCCATAAGGGATTATTTAAGAGGAAGGAGAGATACCATAAAGTGCATACTAACCATGATGACTGATGGGACTGGTGCACATTCAAGTTCATATGGAAATCCTAAAGATAGCCTTCTCGAAGAGTTGAACAAAGATGAAGAGATTCAAGAGAATGCTGGCCTTGGTAAACAAATAATTTGAATTGGTAATTTCTGCTACTATCATATCTTCTAATTTCTGGCCTCCAATACAGGTTTGCAGACAAGATTCTTTTATTGGTTCTTTTGAATTTTAGTGAATGAGCAAATAAATGATTATGTTATGATACAATATCTATTCCTCACTACTCAGCTTATATATTATATTTAGGTTCAGCAATAAGACTTCTCAGAAAAAGTACCAATATATGCACATGCACGTGACTTTCAAATTCTCAAGACTATTATCAAAGGTAAACAAAATGGAAGGAAGAATATGAGAATTTCCTAAAATTTCAATATTTTATTCTTCCTAATTAGTATGCTTTGATTCTATTTCTGATAAAGGCCATATGTGTGAATCAGTTTTTTTTCAAGAAATTCTTGATGTGGTGTTCCTCTCTAACCCATTTATATTTGATGCTCTTTGAAGGAGAAACACCTAGCTGAAAAATCAAACAATAAGAGAATACTCTTCAAAAAAATATGTTATTCTTTGGATTATTTGATTAACATTTAATTGTATATTTGATCATCCAAATATCATTATTTTATCATTTTCATCACTTTTATCACTCAAGTTTTTTTTAAAAAAATTAACTTTTTTTTATGTAAGGTTGGCGATTTTGGACTGGCCAGGTGGCAGCCTGATGGAGACACAGGTGTGGAAACTAGAGTGATTGGAACATTTGGGTAAGTATTGTATTATGCTTGAAACAATTTCATCCTTAAACTTGTATGTGCAAATATTAGATTGCAACTAAGCTATGCCATTTCTGTGTAGGTATTTGGCTCCTGAATATGCTCAAAGTGGCCAAATCACTGAAAAAGCTGATGTTTATTCCTTTGGGGTGGTATTAGTGGAGCTTGTTACTGGGAGAAAAGCTGTGGATCTAACTAGGCCAAAAGGGCAGCAATGCCTTACTGAGTGGGTAAGTCAAGAGTGTGAGAATATCTAACTTGTTATGTTATTGAATTGTTGGCACCATTTCAAGAGAGTAAATAGTAATATTCATGACACTCCAATTGACAAACATATAATAAAGCTTGAATTTATTTTGTTGTTTTTGCCTAGCCTTGCCTAATTGTGTATAATGATCAAAATCATGTTTTTGAGAATGTTCTGCTGCATGTACGTACCAGTGACGAAATGTGTGTATTAATGCAAAAGACACATGTCTATGTTTTGGTTGGTGAGGGATACCAAATTCTTTTCCCTGTCTATATTTGGTTGTGATTGAATATTCATCATAATCTAATAAAAAGTATTATTATTCATGTTACAGGCAAAAGCTGGGACAGGTTCTGCAACACTATCAATGGTTAATAGTCTATAAACTTCATCTTCATATTTCTACAGTTTCATCTTGCTCTTTAAGTGTCAACAAAGTCCTAGTAGATAAACAAGCAAAGCTGAAATCTCACTCCTCATTGTGTAGGCATATACAGCTGCCAAGTTTGCTGGTGCATGCCTCTGTGGCTTAAAAGGAGAAGCTGGGGTAGTGGAGTGTGCTTTTGTTGATTCTCAGGTGCCATTTTCAACTCCTTTTCCTTATCATGTATCATCATGAACCTTTTCTTATCTTTTGGTTTAAGAAGAAAAATCCTTTGCTAGCCTTTATTTTTTGAGTTGTTGAGAATCAAATATGCTGTCATTCTTTATATTTATTGTGTTAGCAGCGTTGAAGATGACAGGTTTAGTTTTTATGCAGAAATTAGTTTTGTAAGGTTGAGACTTGAGATAAAACCTTTCTTATTAGTATGATGTACGGATGAGGCAAACTTCAATATATTAATTATTTTCCAATTACACAATCTAGCCTCCTCCCTCCTAAGCTGACCTGAAATTGAAAAAAATTATTTGATCAATGTTGGAATTGTCCAAATAGAGAGAATTTAACTATATTTTGCAATTATTTTATATCATATAGAAAGTAAAAAATCATTTCCCTTCACCTCATAACAGTGGTATGCACTTTCTTTTATATGTTATAAGCTGAGTCCGGAGTAGTTGTGTTACTCTTCCATTGAATCATTGCCTTCACCTCATAACAGTGCATACTTGAAGCATCAGGTGCCACAAGTTACACTGGTTGCATAGGAAAGGGCAATTTTATCAGATAAGAAGCCAGAAGAAGTTCCAACGGTACGAGAATGTGTAGCTCTATGTGTTTCACAATTGAATTTCATCACAATTCACAACTTTACTAATTAAGCTACACACTTAGACCTTATATAGATTTTCAGTCTGTTAGTTTTACTTGAGTCTCTTTTGGCTCTACCATAATAAAAAGCAACTGAAAATATAACATTATCATGAAACAATGTTGCATTCACAGTCCCATCATTAGACTCCTGCTGCTTTAGTCCCATTCATAACACTGAGCAAGAATGCCTTTAAAACTATTTGTTTATTAGTAATATTTTTAGTTTTGTGCCCTCTCCCTAGAATATATATATGTTTTTCATTGTTTTGTGCACCATGGAAGAATCCTCAGAGTGGGACTCTATTATCAGTTGATAACTATTGGTTCAGAGATTAGAGAAAGAATGAAAGAAAAGATAAAAGTTTATTGATGAGATCTCCTTAGGCTGGATCAATGGTGAACCCAGGTTAAGAAGAGAAAGGATGAATACACATTATTCTATTCTTTTGGGCACTTGATAAAATTTACGCAAGGCCTACTAGTAAGAGAAAATCTCTCTTATGAGTGGCTACTTTTGGGTTTTGCCCATTCTGTGAGATAACTATATGACCAGGAAAAATGCGAATCGACATTGTGCTTGCCTTATGTTTTTGCTTCCCTTTTTGTCTGCAATTGTGTTTTATTTTGTTGTGCATTTTGTCGAAGTGGATTTCCTATACTGAAGGAAGAAATATGATAATTATTCTTTGGGCTGTGCAGATGTCTTAGTCTACCCCCTCCAAATAAGGAGACTTTGTCCAGACACTCATTTTTAGGACCAAGTGGCCTTCGGGGCCAATGGCTTGGACTTAGTGCTGAAATAAAGGTATAATTGAAGTGTGGCTTTCTTGTGTTGTGTAAGCATATATTCTCATATATTGTAACTTTGGTTATCTCCCGATGTGATTTAGTGAAACATATATTCAATTATTAGGGTCTTCAACGCCAACTCCATCTCATTAATGTGTTCGAGGCTGTCAATTCTTACTTCTGTTCACATGTCTTATCTCTGATTTAGTATTTGCTCTCTTCATAGGTTTATGGAGCTGAGGCAACAAAAGACTAGTGCAACCAGCAAATCCAATGCATAACTGTTGTTGCTTAATTATCTATATTTATTGTGGTATCCTTTCTTTTTTTACTGTAGGGTTCATCGCTAGTTTGAACTAATAATTGATTTTTGGTTCCCTTTTTTCATCTTAGGATTGTCAACTTTCAGAATATATAGCAGTGTTTTGTATTTTCTAGCTTTTTGCTAATAGTGTTGGTACAATAAACTGCAATTTGAAATGTTTCTATTAGGTTATGTGATGCAGTAATTCCAACAGAAAGTGTTAAATGGTTTTAATATTTGATTTGGTTTTACGATTGTCTGTTATGCATTCATAGGTGTATTACAAAAATTTATACGAAAAACCTGTATTCGTATCCAGAAAAATGATGTCGGTTGTTTATTAATAATTGTCTTTGTTTGTGTTTAATTTTAAAAAAAAAATCAAAATAAAATACAAACAATGACGGTTATTATGCAAAACCCGTCTTTGTATGTAGGCAAACGATGATGGTTTTTATTAATAACCGTCTTCGTTTGTTTTTAATTTAAAAAAATCAAAATAAAATACAAACAATGACGGTTATTAAGAAAAACCATCATCGTATCCGGACAAATGATGACGATTTTCTATAAATAACCATCTTCGTTTGCATTTAATTTTAAAAAAAATTAAATGAAAATAAAGAAGAAACAATGACGGTTATTAAGAAAAAACTGTCATCGTATTGGCACATACGATGACGGTTTTCTGTAAATAACCGTCTTTGTTTGTATTTAATTTAAAAAAAATTAAAATAATATACAAACAATGATGGTTATTAAGAAAAAATCGTCATCGTATCCGCACATACGATGACGGTTTTTTGTAAATAACCGTCTTCATTTGTATTTTATTTAAAAAAATTAAATTAAAATAATATACAAACAATGATGGTTATTAAGAAAAAACAGTCATCGTATCCGCACATACGATGACGGTTTTTTGTAAATAACCATCTTCGTTTGTATTTTATTTAAAAAAAAATTAAATGAAAATAAAATATAAACAATGACAGTTATTTACAAAAAACCGTCATCGTATCCGCACATACGATGACGATTTTCTGTAAATAACCGTCTTCGTTTGTATTTTATTTAAAAAAAATTAAATGAAAATAAAATACAAACAATGACGGTTATTAAGAAAAAATCGTCATTGTATCCGCACATATGATGACGGTTTTTTGTAAATAACCGTCTTTGTTTATTTTAAAAAAAAAAGTATAAACGACGACGGTTTTTTAGAACCGTTGTCAAAAATGGCCCATTTTCAACGATACGCATAACAACGACACCCAAACAACCGCTGTCGTAGGCCTTTTTTGTAGTAGTGTGTGTTCCCATCTTAAATAATGGTTTGATTATTTATCATCAAGCATCCACATACATGAAACTCAAAATTTGATTTCTATAGGAAAAAAAATCCTAGTTTCAAATCCATATACCTAATAATCCTACACACCTAGCAGCTTCAGTGACTTAATTGCTTACCTAAAATTTACTTTTTGAGTTTTGTCCACTTGTTGTTTTCACAAAGTCCTCATTTTTACCCCCTGTTAATTGAGCAAATATGAAATGAAATGCATATATAGGAAATACGAGGTCCATAAACTTCAATTTTCAAACTACACATTATGAGAAATTTCACAATACATAATTGAATGGCATGAGAAATTTCAATTTGCTATGAATCAAAATGTGTTTTTGGCTTCTTTTCTACACTCAAAATTTGTGGCCATTGGATTTATGGCTCATGATTTATCCCCCCTCCCAGTTAATGAGGCATGACAAAATGCAACCAAAAATATACATAGTTCTCACCATCCACTCGAATATTTTGTCTAATTGTTTGGCCTAAAACATTAAAATTACGTAGTCAATGATGAACAGTTTTTAAAAGAGGACACGAACAAAAATGAGGCAATGGATTCATATGTTATCAAGATAGAAGACAGATGTTAACCCTTTCTTTACCTTCGATTTTTTGGTGTTTGATTTTCTTTTTCAACGAGGCTAAAAAGCCTGAAAAGAAACGGTTACAAAGGAACTAAACAAGGGATGACAAACCACTTAGTAAAGGCTCTAACAAAACTGGAGGAAGAGAAAAATCTTCATATCACAAGCCATATTAGCCAATGTATGAACACAATGATTCGCCTTCCTGTGCATATTAGGCAACGCATCAATAGATGATTCAACAAAATACACAGGGTTAGACTTATATGCATATGCGACATTACCTGCCAGACGATGGTAACTGAACACGACGGCGCACGCTCGACGAAGTTCATAACGTAGGTCACTGGCGACGACGGCACCTTAGTTGACGAACAACAGCAGCTTGGTTACAGACGCAAGGAAGAAAGTGGCGTGGGCCAAGGTCACACTTGCAAACATCAACTTTTAGGGTCTAGGTAAACGAAGATGATTATTAAACAAAACCGTCATCATTTTCGATGTATACAAGGACGGTTTTTGAAGACTGTATTTGAAACCTCAAAACGATGAATTTTTTTATTATAAAAAACTATTGACGTTAGACACGTCATTAATGAACTCTCCAAAAATGGCGTCGTTACCATGTTTAAAAGACGGTTATTTAAAAACCATCTTTGAATGTTGGACAAATATTACAATTTTACCACCGCACATGACACGACAACAATTCTCGTATAATCGACTTAAAACAGGCATCGTAGAAGCTGATATTTGTAGTAGTGTACTACATTTAAACATGTCATTAGATTTATCATAAAATAATTAAAAAAAAAAATCTGAAAATCAACTTATAACTTTAAAATCTATAGTTCATATTCAAAGGTGAGAATGAGAAGATGCTATTACAAGATAAATTAGTATATGAGAATATAAAACTAGAATCAATATAGTTATTAAAAAATTAAAAGATTATATTGGTTTTACTTTTTTTATCCAAACCACAGCACTTTTTGTTATTTTTTTATTAACTTTTGTAATTTTAAACGTGTTTTTAAAAATTCACAAAAACCTTTCAAATTTTATAAATCTATAAATATTTTCAAATCCTTTAAATACTTATAATATAAATTCATTAAAATTCAAATTATCATAAAAGTCGATCTTGTAAAAAATATGATAAGTTATAATATTTTTACATAATATTTAAAATTCACAAGATTTTTTTATACTAAAATAATCTTTTAAAATCCTAATTCAATACACCCCTAAATTATTATTAATTTTATCCTTTTAAATTTTACTATTTTCAATTTTTATTACCATTTTTATTAAACTTTATATAAGTTTTTGTTTTAAAAAATATTAGACTATTTTTTCTCCCACTGAAAACATCATGGATCCGCAGTTGATTCGCACGATAGAAACAATTGAAATAATGCGAGTACTAATGTGATTTTTTTCTGTCATGGGCCACAGTTCGAAAATTAAAAGTTTCCTTTTCTAGCCATTCTCCTTTATTAAAAATGAGTTTAATTTATTTATGTGTATAATATATATATATATATATATATATATAAAGTTACTGTAAAAAAATAGTTATAAATTTGAGAATCCACATTTATAGTTAATAATTAATATGAATATTATGTTACATAAATGAGTATTAAATAGTAAAATTTGATTTTTAATTAATTCACGGATTCCTTCTCTAATTAACCTGTTCAACCAATTTGATTTTTGAATCAATTGGTATTCAATTCAACGATCCCTTCCCTCTATTAAAAATCGTAATATGTTTTTAAAATTTATAATTAAATTCAACATATATTAAAATTATACTAAGGACTTTGTCAACAAAAAATAATACTATTAATTTTAATAGTTGGCTAATTTAATTTATAAAATTATAAATACATGATGAATAAAATTATTTTAACTTGCTTTATTTCATTCAATGAAATGTATCTTGTTATTATTTCTTTTATTTTTTGTGAAAGTATCTTCTTTGTGCATTTTTTTTCACTTTCTCATTTGAGTGTCTTTAATCTTTTGTGCACAGTATTTTTTATTTGGTTAAAAATAAATTATTGTTGTTGTAGTTATCAACAAAGGAAGAGAAAGACGGAAAAACATTGGAAGGAAACATTTTCATTTGTTAATTATTGATAATATGGATAATTGATAGACAAAAAATAAATTGTATAATAATTTACTTTAGTGAAGTAATTAAATGATCATTAATTAAGTTAAAATAATTTTAAATATTTTAATTAAATAATAAATTAAAAATTCAAATAAAATAAATTAGTCTGCAACAAAATTTCGATTTGAATTATAAAGCTAATTTATGGTTCCCATTTTACAAAATTCAGACAATTATGAATAATTAATTAGTTTATTTATATTGAATATATATATATATATATATATATATATATATATATATATTATAAAATTATGTAATAAATCACTATTTAAAATTTTGTTATTGATACTAAAAATATATATAAAGTATGTAGTTATTCGTGACATTAAGTTTATAATTTTTTTGAAGAAATTGAGTTTTAATTACAGTTTTTTCTTAAAAAATTCAGGCTAAAATTAAGGATAATGATTTTCAAACAAAAATTTTTTTTTTAAGAAAAGATACGTAGTGTGAAGATAAGTTTCAGGCTAAAATTAAGGACAATGGTTTAACTTTAGCAACTAATTAGAAATTGAATTGCATTAATTTCTAATTTTGATATGTAATTTTCTATTTAATTATTTTGAGTAGAAAAATAAATAACAATATTTAATGCTAAATATTAGGGAAAAAAATAATTAGTAAAACTATTATATACACAAATATTTGTTAATATATAAAATATATGAAAAATCTATATTTTACAACTATTTAAAAGACAGGTAAAAAAACAATAAATTAAAATCTATATTTTTTTCTTTAATCAATGTTATTCACTTCTTTCCTAGCCTCTCTTTTTTTTTGGCTTGGTAAAAAATATAGATGTTTACCGACCTATGGAGTCATATACGAATTAGATTCATGATATATGATTATGCTTGCCCAAGAGAAAAATTTACAAACGCAGGAAATCAAACACAAAATTTTCTCTCGCTAAATAAATAATTATTTTACATGTAAATTAAGCAAGACTTTATACGACTATGTTAACATATAATTTATTCTCTTTCTTTCTAAATTGTGACAATAAGTTCTTTAAAAAAAATATTAATTATAAAATGATATTTAAAATATTTTTATTATTAATATTATTATTAAATTGTATGTGTGTTTTATAAAAATGTTAGTATATTTATAAAATTAATAACTTTAAATTATAATGAGACGAGAGATGTGTAGGTGTAAATATGTGTAAAATTATATATTGTAAACCTAATACATGTCCAAAATAAAATAATTTTTTTGTTAGTTCTCCATATTCATCCTTACTCATACAAAACTGATTTTTAGATTTCTCTTCTTTAGCCTTTTAATGTTATGAATGTAATGTTGAATAATAAATCACTAATTAAAATAAATATTATCCTAACTATAAAAATGATATTTTCAAGTTGATGATTAAATACAATTTATTAGTACATGTGTTCAAAATGTATTTTTCAAAGTAATAATACCCATCCAAAATCACAAACATAGAATCAATTAATCACCCTTTTTCTTCTTTGTTTCAAATTTGTAATGTTGTGTTATTTTCATTATTGGTTATGTCCAATAGTGATATATTAAATATGTTTCTACCAATTAAGTTTAACTTTTCATGTATATGATAAAAAAATCGATCATAACCAACGTGCTAGAAACATCTAATTATTTTCTATACATATGGATGCAAATATTACTATCGAATTGGAACTATAAATAATCTAAACCAGCATGAAATTATTAGAAAAAAATTATGAATTTCACATTTGTTATCAGTTGAAGCAAAATTATTATACAGGAATCATCTTATATTTGCTTCATCATTATTTTTTAATTTGAATAAATACACTAATTACTCTGAAGGATTTGTGAAATTACACTTCGCTAAAATATATCCCTTATATATATGTAATATTTTTCAAATAATTAAGAGAAGTTAGTGTAATATATAAGGGGTAATAAATTTTAAACAATTTACAGGTAATATTTTTCAAATAATATAAAAAATAGGAAAAAATTATATAATTTTACAAAACTTCATGGATGATCAATTTGATTTACTCTTATTTTTTTACTGTAATTTATAGCTTCAAATGTTAACAAATCTATTTTTTAAAATTAATGTTAATATTTATTTTCTGTGAAAGAAAAGACTAATAATAAATTATAAAATATAAATTTTCATTATTAATACCTCTTATTAAAATTATATATATATATATATATATATATATATATATATATATATATATATATATATATATATATATATATATATATATATATATATATATATATATAAGTTACACAGAAGCCTGAATATTTTAATTCTATAAAGACAATAAATTAAAATGATTTAACATGTGAATGTAAAATTATTTGAATAAATATCAATATAAATAAATTTTATATGTTATTTAAATATTATATACATTTACAAACATATATTTATATAAAGTTAAATAATTATTAAGAAGTACATTAATAATCATAATATTCAAATTTTATATATTATAATCTTAATCCCATACAATGCACGGATTATTACATTAATATAAGATGAGTTTAATATCTATACATCGACAGTGAAAAATAGTTTTACATTGTCATATAATCATAAATAAATATTTAAATTATTTTAAAACTAACAAACTTACCATACATAATTGGGTGTGATTAAATAACTTTGTAAAAAAATTATACTACATAACTTTTTTCTCTAATAAGATTATATTACTTTACCATATCATTTCATATTTCCATTCATTAATATAATATTGATGGAAGTCTCATGTGAGATTTTTCCTTATTTTCTCATGAGAAAATTTATATCATCAAAATCTTTAACTTTTCATTTTTTTTATTATTTAAATCTTCTCTTTTTCACTTTTAATTAAAGGTACCGGAGGTCATACCAAATCCCGATGTAGTTTTACAATTTTAGTTTAATCTTTAATTTTGTTTATATTTTATTTAATTAGATTATTTTTAATGCTATTTTAAATGAATATTCTATTTTTTATTCATAAGAATTAACATAATATCAAAGAATTTATAATACTTACTTATCTTACTTAACCAATTAAGCTAGATCTCCTTGGTAAAATGAATATTATGTTAGGACTAGAATTTAATTGAATTACAATAAAATATTTGTAAAATTGAATATTAAATCAAATTTGTATTTTTTTTTGTAAATTAAAGGACTAACTCTCTTAAAATGATGAACTAAAATTAGGCACAGATCAAACAAAATTAACATCAACAACACCTTTAATCCAAGTTAATTAGGGTCGATGGTAGATGAACCTAATGATAGATACAAAGAAGTTGAAAGAAAAGGAAAAAAAAAAAAAGAGAAATAACACAAAAGAAAAGAAAAATAAGATAAAAGAAAAGAAGGGTGAAAGAGGGAGGGGGGAAATGAAGAGGAAATGAACTAAAAAGGGACCAATCTGAAACATAAAGATAATAACGGGTCTAACCCTCTACCAAGTTTATAGTTTTTCTCCATTTCGTTCTAAGACACACCTTCTGTCAATCTATATCACACTCCATTAAATCTTGTTTAATTACCTTTTCCTAGATAGGTTTCGATCTACCTTTACCTCTCTTTGTAACGAGCTCTTGGTAACAAACTATTGTTCTTACATGAACATCCAGGGGCCGTCTCATTACGTACCCAAACCACCTCAACCTATACTCCTTCATCTTTCACTCACTGGTACTACTGCTACCTTTCGTTGAGCATCTTCATTTCTTATCTTATCCATCTTCGTATAACCACACATTCACCTTAACATCCTCATTTCTGCTACTCCTATTTTATGCTTATGTTGCTTATGTGCTGGCCAACACTCAGCTCCATATAACATTGTAGGTCTTACAACTGTTCTATAGAATTTTCCTTTTAGCTTAAGAGGAATTTTGCGGTTATACAAAAACCTAGATGTACTTCACCATTTCATCCACCTTGCTCTGATTCTATGATTTACATCCTCATCAATCTCTCCACCTTTTTGCAAAATTGATCCTAAGTATCTAAAAACATCTTTTTAGGATACCTCTTGACCAAGTAGATGCACAGGGTCTTGATCACTATCTCTTCCTAGCGAAAACTCACACTTCATATACTCAATCTTGCTCTGACTTATCGTGAATCCTTTAGACTCCAAAGTGTTCCTCCGTAATTCAAATTTACATACTCAGTCTTGCGGCAAGAACCCTAGCTCAGTTATCACTACATCCCGGGACTAATGTAGCACCTTGCCTTGTGGCAAGGACCCTAGCCCATTTTTCATGACATCCGGGACTTGATGTAACACGTCGCTAAGAAGGGTATGTCCCAACAAAATATCATAAAGGCTCTTCTCATAAAAATAGTTATTTTTTTACGGTTGATTCACAACACTTGACACCAACCTTCCTTCTTTTGGCTTGGGACAGACCATGCATACACACACACATAAACTAAAACAAAATAGAGAATTAAAATTGTATTTTTAAAATTAAAGAACCAGCTGTCTCTCTTTAATTGTTCACTCCTGTACTTCACACTTTATTAATTAACTTGAAAGTCTTTATATATATATATATATATATATATATATATATATATATATAAACTGATTGTGACGGGAGTCTCTTAAACACAAAAGAATTGAGGTGTTTAATCCTTCGATCCCTAAAGGTTTAGTAGCAACTTGGATGCATCCAATATGCAAAAAATTATAATTTTGTTTATGTTGTTTTAAAGAATTGTTTGAAAGAAGTTTAATTTCATCAAAATAAGTTTTAAGGCGGATATTAGTTTCAACAGTCCGAATAATAAAATTAGTCTTTCGAAAATATCGGCCTTCAGGTTTGTAAAGCTCATTATTTGGAATTCTGGGTATCTTCCAGTCATCCAGATCTTGATTAATATCTTCAAAAGAAACTTCTTCTTTGAAAATATTACGGTTTGAATTGATTAAGGCGTTATCGGCTTGAGAAGGGCCGAAAGAGAAGGAGGAAGGTTGTGAAGACTTGAAAGAGAGGCAAGAGGAGAAAGAGCGAAAAAGAGAAGACATGGAAGAAAATATCATAAAATAGTCCCCTGATATCATCGCCTTTTTTCTGCTAAATCTTTTCAAAATTTGACATGAAATCGGGATTTTGGCAAATTCAAATTAATGAAAGGGATTGCTATAAAACAACCTTTACAGTTCCTTTCGGACAATATGAATGGAGAGTTATGCCATTTGGATTGAAGAATGCTCCCTCTGAATTTCAAAAAATTATGAATGACATCTTTAATCCATACTCCTCTTTTATTATTATTTATATTGATGATGTCCTTGTGTTTTCACAATCTGTTGACCAGCATTTTAAACACATAAACATTTTCATACAGTTAATCAAGAAAAACGGTCTTGCTTTATCTAAAACTAAAATCAACCTTTTTCAAACAAAGATCCATTTCCTTGGTCACAACATCCATCAAGGAACTATGACTCCCATCAATCGTGCCATTGAATTTTCCAACAAATTCCCAGATTAGATTATCGAAAAAACTCAACTCCAGCGTTTTCTCGGTTGTCTAAATTATGTGGCTGACTTCTTCCCTCAGCTGAGTAACCTTGCAAAACCTCTGTATGATCGTCTCAAGAAGGCTCCTCCTCCTTGGACAAATACCCATACTGACATTGTCAAATAAATCAAATCCAAAGTTCAGAATCTTCCTTGCCTTTATCTTCCCAATCCTTCAGCCAAAAAGATTGTAGAAACTGATGCCTCTGACATAGGTTATGGTGGTATTCTCAAACAGTCTGTTAATGGCAAAGAACGAATAATTGCATTTACTTCTAAGCATTGGAATCCTGCCCAGCAGAACTATTCCACGGTCAAAAAAGAAGTTTTGCCAATTGTTTTATGCATTTCCAAATTTCAATCTGATTTGCTTAACCAAAGGTTTTTAATTCGTGTTGATTGTAAGTCTGCAAAAGAGATTTTATAAAAAGATGTTAAAAACCTTGCATCTAAACAGATTTTTGCCTAATGGCAAGCCATTTTAAGTATTTTTTATTTTGAAATTCAGTTTCTCAAAGGTACTTTAAACTCCTTACCTGATTACCTTACTCGTGAATATTTACAAGGGAGAGATCGGTAAGTGCATGCCCAATTCAAACAAATCTTCCTCCTCACGAGGAAGGGGGAAAGGAAAAGTCACTGTCACTAAACCAAGACTAGCTATTGCTGGTTTAATCTCCCATGTAGGATCTGCAGGGGCTGGATCTTCATCCAATCAGGAAGAAGACTCCAGAAATCAATCAAAATTTGGGTCATCTACCCAGTCTGGGTCATCTACCAGGATCTTACCTCAATCTATCACTGGGACATCAACCCAGAAACCTAAACCCCAATCCCAAACAACGGCAGATTATGCCATGCCCATCCAAACCCTTTTGGCCCTCCATGAACAGGGTCTTTCCCATCTTCCGAAAGGCCTTCCATCTAAATCATGGGCCGACATTACTTCGGAAGAAGAAGAAAACCAAACCATCCTAGATATGATCAAAACCATGTCTCAAACTCCCATAACCCTTCACAAAGGCAAATCCATAGTTCAACAACCAGAACCATTGGCAGTTCAAAAGCCAAAACCACAAACACAATATGTCCCAAAACCCAAATGTTAGGAGATTGTCCAAGTAGAACCTGAATTTTGGGACTCCAAACCAAACAAAGTTTCCCTAAAAATCTTTCCCAAAGACATCCAGGGAAATCAATTTCATTATGTGCCGACCTCTATGCTCAAGACAAGGCATTTTTATGAGTTTATTATGGTAGACACTAACTCAGTCCAGATTAAACATCATAAAAACAGAGACTCGGAGCAAATCGCTTATTCAACTCTGCAAATTCTTAAGGTTCTAACACCTAGAGAATTTGGAGACATGAATAAGATAAAATGTTTTTCCCAAAACTATGATCCCATTGGTTTTTCATACTGGGATTATCAAATTGCCTGGAATAATGTTTTTTATTTTCAAAATAAAGATTTTATGCATTCTTGGCTTATTTATTTCAAACAGAATGTCCAGTACAAGTTCCCGCAATGGTTCCTCCAATGGTGGAATTTCTATGGACCAATCCTTGAGATACTCCCTTCTGAGGTGGTATCTGGGTTAACAACCTTCACGAAGAAGTTCGAACATCCAGACAATGACCCATTCCCGGTGGATCTTCACTTCTTCAGTAAACTTTCTCTCGCCTGGATCTTCCAATGGCGATATACCTTTGGTAATACCCCCATTAAAAGACAATTACCAATACTCAAATGGCAAGCTCTGGTAAAATGGTGGCTCCAGTTTGACCATGCAAGGGCCAGTCTTGACCAGATTTCACTTTGGTTCAAACAACATCCAACTTTCACCAAAGCCGCAGACCCAGAAGCCTGCAAGTTGCTCAATCAAAGATCTCAAGTGTTATCAGCTCTGGCATCCTCTTCCTCCAAAGAGAAGCTTGCAGAAAACATAAGGATGGTCTTTAATCTTTTGGAAAAGGAGAATCAAGAAGCCTGCTCCTCATCCAAGCAACCTGCTGAAGCCTCCTCAGAGTCATCAGATGATTTCTACCAGAATGAAGATGATTGCTTTGACATCTGATATGCTGTTAGCATATATAGTTTTTAGGCTAGTTTTATTAGGAAAATAGGAAGAATATAAGGAATAAATGATAGAATAAGTGTAAAAGTCATTAGTTTTACGTTTATCAGTGATTATATGCTATTTTGATGTTTAAGGTCAAGAAAAGCAAAGAAAAGAAGCAAAAGAAAGAGCCAACTGAAGCTGGGATTTCGCGCTAACCGCGCCATGACCACGCTGATTGCGCCAGAAGCATTGGAGTATCGCGCCACTCGCGCCAACTTCACGCTGATCGCTCCAGACTCGCGCCAGTCGCGTGGGCGAGTGCGAGAATTCTGAATTAGCTTAAAAATAACATAAAATTGATGGGCTTTTAGGGTTTTAGAGTTCAGATATAAATATAACACGAATAGGAAGCAGAGAGGAGAACTAGACACTAAAAAAAAACATAGCAAGAAGGCAGAAATCAAAGAATCAAAGATTGAAGATCAAGAAGGAGCAAGAAGAACAAGTAGGAGGCAAGATTGAGGGGTTTGTTACTCTGCATACCTTAGTCTCTTCCTTTTCGCCTTTCTTCCCAGTGTATTAGGCCAGACATCATTATGTCTGGCTAATTCTTTGTAATTATGGTTTAGCCAAAAGCCAATGTGAACTCTGTGTTTCTTGAATTGAGTTTAATAAAGTTTCTTATAATTGTTTTATTCTACTTTATTCTTTAACAATATATCTAATTAGACTTGATCACTCTATTAGGTTACTTAGGGCTATAATTCACAATAGAAATATTGGGGTTTTAGTTTCTGAACGTAGTAGAGTAACAGTTGCGATATTACCTAGGGATAGGGATAAAGGGCTGCAGATTTATTATGCTAACTTCATGCTTAATCTAAAGGGGATTACTAAGGGATTAGCATTCTTAAATTAGGTTAAAGAGTTAAATGACCGAGGAATCAGGGTTTAACTATATTAGAAAAGCATACATCTGAATAATTATATTAAATAGAGTTAAATTATCAATTCAATTACATAGAGTAAACTGCGGTGATTTTGCTTTGCCATAATTATTCTTGAGTCTTGATCAATAATTAAATCATATTGTTTTTAATCTTCTTTTATTTACACAACTTAAATCCAAATAATAATCCAATTCTTTCAACAATTTCATTCCTTCTCCAATATTAAGAATCATAAATTACAAGTGATATTAGTGCCTCAATCCTCGTGGAGACGATACTTTCTTATCACTTTATTACTTGGAACGATCGGTGCACTTGCCGTGGTCGCAACAAGTTTTTGGCGCCGTTGCCGGGGATTGATTACGCTAATTTATTTGTAATTTTTGTTTTTAATATTGGACTTTTTGTTTTACTGATCTGTTTACTTTAGTTTATGCGAGGTTTAGTTGGACCAGAAGAATTGTAGTTTGATCCTGAAATAGAAAAGACTGTGAGAAGAAATAGAAGACTAGCCAAGCAGAAACGAGAAACAGAAAAATTTAATTCAAACAGTGAATTAGAACCAAAGATGGCCGAAAGACCACCAGTACAAAGGGAAGAATTAATGGAGGATATCCTTGCTCCATTATTCATGAGACCCAATCCTAGCATAGTCCGACCACCGGTTGAAGCTAACAAATTTGATATCAATCCATCATTAATTACTTTGGTGGAAAGAAGTCAATTTGGTGGAGAAGACGATGAAGATCCGCATAATTTCATTGATAGATTTTTAAGGATCTGCGATACAATTAGACACCAGGGCGTATCAGATGATGCTATGAGATTAAGACTATTTCCCTTTGCTGTTAAGGGAAAAGCACTTCGTTGGTTAGACAGACAAACTCCGAACAGCATCAGCACATGGGAAGACCTAGTTACCAAATTTTTCTCTCAATATTTTTCTATGGAAAAATATAATAGGTTGGTGAATGAGATCACCAATTTCACTCAGAATGAGAGAGAAAGTTTATGCGCAGCTTGGAATAGGTTCCAAGAACTAATCAGAAAGTGTCCACAGTATGATTTACCGGTGGGAAGAAAAGTATGTATTTTTTTTAATGGGATGACTCCAGAATCAAGATTGATAGTAAATGTAGCAGCTGGAGGTTCTATTAGATCAAAGACAGTTACTCAGACATATGAATTGATTGATTCATTGGCTCGTAATGAAAATGAGAGTGTCAAAGTTCAACCAAAGAGGGAGGTCATTTCATTAGGAAGCAGTGATGCGATGCTAGCTGAACAAAAACTTCTATCACAACAATTAGCAAGATTGAATGAAAAGATTGACAAGATGCAAGTTTCAGCAGCCCAAGCTTCAACTATCAGATCACAGCAACCTATTTGTGAATATTGCCAAGGCGAACATGAGTCCAATGAGTGTCCTACTTTAGTGGGAGCTGATCCAGTACAAGTTAATGGAGTATGGTATGATCAGAGAAATCAGTCAAACTTTCAGAGGAATTCAAATTATGCTCCAGGTAATAATAATTTTCAAAGAAGAATTCAAGGAGGAGGTTTGGATTACAAATCAAACAATTATCTGCAACCTCCACCCATTCCACCTAAGGAGCCATCGGAATTAGAAAAGGCTATGTTGCAGCTATCTAAGACTACCACCGAACATATTCAGGTTACTAATTCTTTTATCAAGGAGACTAATGCTTTCATTAGTGAGACCCGAGCTCATCATAAGAATCAAGATGCTTCTATCAGAAATCTTGAAAATCAAATTGGCCAGCTAGCTAAGCAGTTGACTAATAGGTCTCAAGGACAATTTCCTAGTGACACTATTGTCAATCCAAGAGAACAAGCAAATGCAGTCACAACCAGAAGTGGACTTGCCACCAAGTCTCTAGAAAAGCTTGATGTGAATCAGAGAGAAGTTGAAGAAAAGAATATTCCAGTTCCTGAAGAACAAGTAGTTAAAGACTCTTCAAGTCAGCCAAAGAAGAAACAGTGGGATTTTTCTCGTTTTGAGAAACCACCATATCCTATGAGGCTGAAGCAACAAGCTCAAAGGCAACAGTATGCAAAATTTCTAAATATGTTTAAAAAATTACACGTTAACATTCCATTTATTGAAGCTTTAGCTAATATGCCTAATTATGCAAAGTTTATGAAATAATTATTATCTAGAAAACATAAGTTGCAGGAATGTGAAACTATAGCACTTACTGAGGAGTGCAACACAATTATTCAAAGGAAGCTTCCACCAAAGAGAAAAGATCCAGGAAGTTTTAACATTCCTATTGCTATATGTAATGTTGATGTAGGAAGAGCATTGTGTGATTTGGGAGCAAGTATAAATCTAATGCCGTTGTCCCTTTGCAAGTCATTGGGAATTTCCGAGCTAAAGCCTACTAGAGTTTCATTACAGCTTGCAGATCGTTCATTGAGGAAGCCAACCGGGATAATTGAAGATGTTTTGGTAAAAGCTGACAAATTTATTTTTCCTGCAGATTTTATTGTTTTAGATATGGAAGGTGAGAGTGAAATACCTTTATTATTGGGTAGATCATTCTTAGCTACTGCTAGGGCATTAATTGATGTAGAACAAGGTAAATTAGAACTTAGAATGGATAATGAATCTGTTGTTTTTAATGTTTTTGATGTGATGAAGCATCCTACTGACAATCATGATTGTTTTAGATTGGATATTTTAGATACATTAACTTTTACAGAGAAAATAGATGACCAAAAGCTAGAAGAAGATCTTAAAGTATTAAGTACAGATGAAATACCAGAGGAAGTGGAGACAATTATGGAAGTGCTAGAGAAAACAGAAATAGATACAGTGAAAGAGACACCAAAGATGGAGCTCAAGGAGTTACCTAATAATTTGAAGTATGCATACTTAGAAGAGAATGAGAAATATCCAGTTATCATTAATAAAGAGCTAAATTTAGAAGAAGAAGAGAAGCTGTTAAAGGTTCTTAAGCAGCACAAGACAGCAATTGGATGGTCCATATCTGACTTAAAAGGAATTAACCCTTCTTTCTGTACCCACAAGATTTTGATGGAGGATGACGTGAAGCCCGTGCGACAACCTCAAAGGAGATTGAATCCTACTATGAAAGAAGTGGTAAGAAAAGAAGTGGTTAAATTATTGGATGCTGGAATGATTTATCCGATATTTGACACTGCATGGGTGAGTCCGGTTCAAACAGTTCCTAAGAAAGGTGGGATGACTGTAATTCAAAATAACAACAGTGAATTGATTCCCACTAGAACTATCACTGGTTGGAGGATGTGTGTAGACTATTGAAGACTCAATGATGCAACTAGGAAAGATCATTTTCCGCTTCCATTCATTGATCAGATGCTGGAAAGGTTAGTTGGTCATGATTATTATTGTTTTCTTGATGGATATTCTGGCTATAACCAAATTCCAGTAGCAATTGAAGATCAAGAAAAAACTGCTTTCACATGCCCATTTGGAGTCTTTGCATACAGGAGAATGTCATTTTGCCTTTGCAATGCACCAGCGACATTTCAAAGGTGTACGCTTTCTATCTTTTCAGATATGGTAGAAAAATGTTTAGAGGTTTTTATGGATGATTTTTCTGTTTTTGGATCTAATTTTGAATCATGTCTATTTAATTTATCTAGAGTTTTAAAAAGGTGCCAAGAAACAAACCTTGTTTTGAATTGGGAGAAATGTCATTTTATGGTTCGTGAAGGTATTGTTTTAGGCCATAAAATTTCTAAAAAAGGAATAGAAGTTGACAAGGATAAACTAATGTTGATTGAAAAACTTCCTCCTCCAGTTAATGCTACTGGGGTGAAGAGTTTTCTAGGTCACGTAGGTTTTTATCGGAGGTTCATCAAAGATTTTTCAAAAATTGCTAAACCTCTGAGTCAACTTTTAACTAAAGAGAGTGATTTTAATTTTGATGAAATCTGCATGAATGCATTTAATGTTTTAAAAGAAAAACTTACTACTGCACCTATTCTAACATCACCTGATTGGAATTTACCTTTTGAATTAATGTGTGATGCAAGTGCATATGCCATTGGTGCTGTTCTTGGTCAAAGAAAAAATAAATTACTGCATGTTATCTATTATGCTAGTAAGGTTTTGAATGAAGCACAAGTCAACTATGCAACTACTGAAAAAGAAATGCTAGCGATAGTTTATGCTTTAGATAAATTTAGGTCTTATTTAATAGATTCTAAAGTTATTATTTACACTAACCATGCTGCTCTCAAGTATTTAATGAATAAACAGGATGCAAAACCAAGATTGTTGCGTTGGATGCTGTTGTTTCAGGAATTTGACCTGGAGATTAAAGACAAAGTTGGAGTAGAAAACAAAGTAGCTGATCATCTTTCAAGGATTCAGGAGAAGAAGTTACAAGATGGACCAGAAATAGTTATTAATGAGTATTTTCCTGATGAGAAAGTTATGATGGTAATTGATATGGGTCCTTGGTTTGCAGATATGGCTAATTTTAAATCTGTAGGTGTTTTACCTGGAGGTCTTAATTGGCAGTAGAAGAAAAGATTCCTTCATGATGCAAAGAGGTATGTATGGGATAACCCTTTTCTTTATTTTAGATGTACTGATGGTGTTATCCGCAGATGTGTAGCTAGTCCAGAAGTGCCAAAGATTCTATGGCATTGTCATTCTTCAGATTATGGAGGACATTTTGGAGGAAATAGGACAGCACAAAAGGTATTGCAATGTGGATATTATTGGCCTACACTTTTCAAAGATGCAAGAGACTATGTAGAAAAATGTGATAGTTGTCAGAGGACAGGTAATATATCTAGGAGAGATGAGATGCCTCTTAACAACATATTAGAGGTAGAATTGTTTGATGTATGGGGAATTGATTTCATGGTACCATTCCCCAAGTCACATTTTAACCAGTATATCCTAGTAGCAGTAGATTATGTCTCTAAGTGGGTAGAAGCAGTTGCTTTGCCTACTAATGATGCAAAGGTAGTTGTTGAATTCTTAAGGAAGAATATATTCACTCGCTTTGGAGTACCAAGAGCAATCATCAGTGATGGAGGTGCTCATTTTTGCAATAAACAATTCTCAAATTTACTTTCAAAATATGGAGTTACCCATAGAGTGGCTACACCGTATCATCCACAAACTAGTGGGCAAGTTGAAATTTCTAACAGAGAACTAAAGCGTATTTTAGAGAAGACTGTTGGAAGTTCTAGGAAAGATTGAGCAAAGAAGCTCGATGATGCACTTTGGGCATACAGAACAGCTTTCAAGACCCCAATCGGTATGTCGCCGTTTTAGATGTTATATGGTAAGTCTTGTCACCTTCCTGTTGAATTGGAACATAAGGCTATATGGGCCACTAAGTTTCTTAATTTTGAACTGTCTAAAGCTAACGATAAGAGATTATTGCAATTGAATGAGCTTGACGAGTTCAGGTTAAATGCTTATGAGAATGCTAGATTATATAAAGAAAAGACAAAGAAGTGGCATGACAACAAGATCCGGTTAAAAGAATTCGAGCCTGGACAACAGGTATTACTTTATAATTCTCGTTTGAGATTGTTTCCAGGAAAATTGAAGTCTCGATGGTCTGGTCCATTCATTGTACGTGAAGTATATCCATATGGAACAATTGGAATTTCTCCATTGGATAGTCATCGTTCTTTCAACGTAAATGGATGCCGATTAAAGCATTATTATGGAGGCAAAGTGGAAAGACATACTGTTTCCATTCCATTAAATTCCACAGAGGAGTAACAAGGTTTGATGCGTCAAGCTAAATGACGTTAAATAAAGCGCTACTTGGAAGGCAATCCAAGCAATTTAATTGTTTTAGTATTTTGTTATTTTTAGTTAAGTTAAGTAGATTTTAGTTTGAAATTAAATTTTACAGTCTTATTAGATATGTTATTAATTTTAGTTCAATTAAGTTCTAAATTTTAGATAGGATGTAGTTTTAAATTAAGAGAAATTGAAAAAGCAAAATCAATAACTGGCGCTAATCGCGCCAGATTGGCGCCATTCGCGCCAACCATACTGGACATCCATGCTGATCGCGCCGGATTGGCGCAGATCACGTCAACTACACTGGAATGTGGCGCGACTCGCGTGAGTGGTGGCGTGAGTCGCATGAAAACTCACAACTGCCTTTTAAAATTTGAAAAAACTGAACCCTAAAAGATAATTTCTTATCTTTAACTCAGTAGCCACGAATTGGCAGTTCCATTTAGCACGTTCAAGCATTCTAACTGCAAGAAACTTCCTCCACATTCATAATCACCATAAATCTTGCCATTCTAAAGCTTATAAATACAAAGCCTCATTTTCCTTATTCACATACCATTGCATAGTACTTCTGAGAGAATATTTTGGAAACTTTATTCGTGTTTTCTATAAGCACATTATGAATTTCTCTCAAAGTCCTGAGTTTTCAAATGGCCAAGGATAAGGTACACAGTTTCATTCTTGATCTTTGTATTATTTAATCTTTAATAGTTACATTAGAAGGCATGTGGTTAGGAATATTGCTGAGATTGATTGATAGAAGTTTAAGCAAGAACGTGAGAAACAGTCAGAATAACCAGGTTTTGCAGCCCACGCGACTCGCGTGAAGGCCGACGCCATCTCCGCCACCTGGTAATTGATGAATGTTCATGATATGCAACCCACGCGATTAGTGCGAGGACTGGCGCTATCCGCGCCAGCTGCATACTCATGAATTGCTATAAAATGAAGTGAGGAATGTGCAATTCTTTGAGAATCTTTGTCAATCTTTAAGATTATATGCATGCTATCAATTTAAATGAGTAGATTAGAGTTGTGCCTGAGATATCAAACAATTGCTAATCCAAAACTTGAGTGAGAAATAAAATCTGGGAATGGATTTTAATTATTTGATGCTATTTCTTAATGATTAAGATTTTATTTCCACTCACAATGCTTAGTTTATTTTCTAAATTCATCATTTAATACCAAATAAATCTGGGAATTATTATGAAGGATTTATTTGGGGATTGATTGTCAAATATATTCTAATTCTATATGATGTTAATCTCTGTTGTTAATTTGAAATTAAGAAGTATTTGAGATATGATTGCAAGCAATCTGGGAATTATTGCATATAGTTATGGAAAATTTCTGAGTTTCAGGGTAAGCAAGCAGAGAACGAAAAAAGGAAGGGTGCTGCATCTAGTAGCAAGAGAGCCAGAACTACTGAATTTGATGAGTTTAAATTCAGAACAATTGAATGTCAGCAGAGGTACAAGAACTGGTATGCTCCGAAGAAAGTTATTCTGAAAAAGATGATAGATTGGGAATTCTTTCCTGAAAATTCACCAATTTTGGAGGTAATTAACAGAAGGGAGTGGCAGACTTTGGTTAGCTTTCCTGAACCAAGTTCCAGTGCCATTTTAAAAGAGTTCTTGGCCAATGTCAATTGAGAAAATGTAGACAAAGACAGAGTCAGCTGGGTTCGAGGAGTAGAGGTTCCATTTAATCATAAAACTATTGAGGAATTTTTAACTACTGCATATTATCCATTTCAAGGTTGTGCCTTTAGGACAAATTTTTATAAGATGCAACCTGTTAGCAGTAAAAATATATTCAGAGATGACATGCCTCAGATTGCAGATGAGATAAGAAGAGGTATCACAGGGCTGTATACCACATGGAAGACCAAGTCAGGAATGGATTATGTTCCTGAAAAGTTAAGGAAGCAAGACTTGACTGGAGAGGCAGAATTTTGGCACCAGTTCAACAATCACACCATCATTCCATCAACTAATCTCACAGATGTAATGTTGAAAGGACCATCCTACTACATGTGCTGCTAGGAGATGACAATTTGGATATTGCAAGTATCCTATCTGATAGGATATTGCATATGATCCATGATGGTAGCAGTAAGTCTCTTCTTGCCCACTCTTTCCTAATTTCTCAGTTGTGTATGAAAGCAGGTTTGGAGATTCCTGAAGAAGAAATCATGGATGTAAAAACTGCATCTGTCATGACACACAAGACATATCTGGCTGCAGTAGAGACTCAGCGGCAAGAACAGTTGATCAGAGCCTCAAAATTATCACCTGAGGAGATTGCTGAGAGGAGTCCGCGTGCGGATATTCCTCAACCAGAAGTTAGAGCAGTGCCATCACCACGAGCATCGTCATCTACCGCTACTGGAAGGCCACGCCATGAATTGATCTATGAGGATTCTCCAAGCTACCAGCAGATTCATTCTGATTTGAGGGCCCAAAACAGACTTTTGGAGCATCAAAACAGGATGATGGAAGACCTGTTCAGACACTTCTCGATTGAATTCACTCCTTACCAGCCACATGATCCAGCAATACCACGGGTTTCTCCTGAACCTTCACAGCCATCAGCTACTGCTGATGATACTATGGAGGATTAGGAGTCACATTACAACTTAAAAAGGACAATATTTTAATTGCTTTCTGTTTAATCGTTTTGTACTTTAATTTCAGTTTGTTTGATACAATTTATTTGTTTTTATTTTGGATATGGTTGAATTTGCTTAATTGGGGTTTACCTAAATAATTCTGTTGGTTGAATATGATACATAATGGTGATTTCTCTTTTGCAGAATTTTGTTTTCTATTGAACAGAACAGTGATTGCTGGGGACAACAATGTTTAAAATCTGGGAATGGGGAATGCATTCTACATTAGTTTAAAACATCATAGTTGATATTTGACAGAATTGAGAGAATAATATAGTAGTAGATTTTTTTAGACTACATAGCATTAATTAGAAAATTAAAAAGAAAAGAAATTTGGATGAGATGATGTTAGAGGATAAGTTTAGACAATTGGTTGATAATAAGTTAGGAATTCTCTTTAGGAATAGATGAATAAAATGTTAAGAGTTGTGACTAATTTTGAGATTGTTAAATTGCTGATATAGTGATAAGTGAAATTGATGATGATTGTTTTGGAATGATATATGAAAAAGGTAGAGTATAGAATTACATATTACTTGATTAGAATTATTACAGTTTTTGTGATTGAATTACATGATGAAGAAGATAGATACTTGATAGGAAATCAAATGAACTTAGCTTGATATCATAGCTTGTGAGGATTGAGCCTATACAGTATATTTTTTTTCAGAGGGACCCCATTGTGAATAATACTCTAGAACTTGACTTGTTTCTCTAAAATAATTGCAGGGTTGATATGATAAAGGCAGTTTATTCTTTTTAAGCTAGAGCCAAAGGACTTTACCTTAATAATAAATTTCCATTGTTAAATCTCTTTGAGCTTAAGCCTTTTCTATTCATTCACCTGAAATCTAAAACTTATCCTTGACCACCCTGAGTGAGATTGGAAGAATGAGAGTTAGAATCAAGTCTACTAGATATTAAAATATAGAAAGATGAATGTCATAGAAAAGGGAAAGAAGAAAGATGTTACCCAAGAAGACAATTCTTGTGAAAGGTTAAAATGTCAACAGACAAGACATGGAAAATTCAAATCTAGTAAAAAGTCTAGCTGGGAAAGTAACAAGTCTGAAATACCAGCTGGGGAATCTAAATATAGTTGGAAAGTAACAAGTCTGAAATACCAGCTGGGGGAATCTAAATATATTTTCCTCATTCTTCTGTCACAGTTGTTGAAAAAGGAAGAATAAGAGAAGTGGATTAGCTAAGTAGACTTGAATAATTCTAACAAAATCCAATCTCAATGACTGGCTACTATCCAAATTCTTCCTACCTGAAGCCAGGCCAAGTTACAACCTTGAAAAGACCTTTTGATTTACTCTGCATTTATTCATATTTCTTATTTTCAGGAATTCGAGAATATAGTCAAGCCTATGGTAGTATTACAACTTTGGAGGAATTGAGAGAGTATAATCACCCAAAACACTTGAGTGATGAGTGATTTATATCTCCAGTGAGGGGTAATCAAGTTGAGATTCTATGATTGATGGACTTGAAGAGTATTCTTGATATTTTCACATGAAATTCAGTTGCATTTAACAGAATAATTCTGAGATTGTGTATGTGATGATATGCTTGACTATTGAATATACTGTCCATTATAATTAAATTTTATTTTACTTTATTGCTAAGGACAGCAATATCTAAATCTAGGAATTATTTGATATGTTGTTAGCATATATAGTTTTTAGGCTAGTTTTATTAGGAAAATAGGAAGAATATAAGGAATAAATGATAGAATAAGTGTAAAAGTCATTAGTTTTATGTTTATCAGTGATTATATGTTATTTTGATGTTTAAGGTTAAGAAAAGCAAAGAAAAGAAGCAAAAGAAAGAGTCAACTGAAGCTGGGATTTCGCGCTAACCGTGTCATGGCCACGCTGATCGCTCCAGAAGCACTGGAGTATCGTGCCACTCACGCCAACTTCATGCTGATCGCGCCATAGCTACTGGAGCTTGGCGCTACTCGCGCCAGACTCGCGCCAGTCGCGTGGGCGAGTGCGGGAATTCTGAATTAGCTTAAAGATAACATAAAATTGATGGGCTTTTAGGGTTGTAGAGTTCAGATATAAATATAACACGAATAGGAAGCAGAGAGGAGAACTAGACACTGAAAAAAACATAGCAAGAAGGCAGAAATCAAAGAATCAAAGATTGAAGATCAAGAAGGAGCAAGAAGAACAAGTAGGAGGCAAGATTGAGGGGTTTGTTACTCTGCATACCTTAGTCTCTTCTTTTCGCCTTTCTTCCCAGTGTATTAGGCCAGACATCATTATGTCTGGCTAATTCTTTGTAATTATGGTTTAGCCAAAAGCCAATGTGAACTCTGTGTTTCTTGAATTGAGTTTAATAAAGTTTCTTATAATTGTTTTATTCTACTTTATTCTTTAATAATATATCTAATTAGACTTGATCACTCTATTAGGTTACTTAGGGCTATAATTCACAATAGGAATATTGGGGTTTTAGTTTCTGAACGCAGTAGAATAACAGTTGCGATATTACCTAGGGATAGGGATAAAGGGCTGCAGATTTATTATGCTAACTTCATACTTAATCTAAAGGGGATTACTAAGGGATTAGGATTCTTAAATTAGGTTAAAGGGTTAAATGATCGAGGAATCAGGGTTTAACTATATTAGAAAAGCATACATCTGAATAATTATATTAAATAGAGTTAAATTATCAATTCAATTACATAGAGTAAACTGCGGTGATTGTGCTTTGCCATAATTATTCTTGAGTCTTGATCAATAATTAAATCATATTATTTTTAATCTTCTTTTATTTACACAACTTAAATCCAAATAATAATCCAATTCTTTCAACAATTTCATTCCTTCTCCAATATTAAGAATCATAAATTACAAGTGATATTAGTGCCTCAATCCTTGTGGAGATGATACTTTCTTATCACTTTATTACTTGGAACAATCGGTGCACTTGTCGTGGTCGCAACAACATCAATCTAGGTGACGACTAAAGAACTCAGACATCAGCGGAATTGGGAGGGTAGAGATAACCTTCAATAGGTCCAATTCCTTCAACATTGCTAGGTCATCCTTCACTAGAGATTCTAGATCTGAAATGTTTGGGTCTGTTTTCTCTAGGAAATCCTTTTCTGCTGCTCCTAGCGGAAGTAGTAGCAGGATCAAGCTCCAGGGTATAGAAACCTCATCCTCTATTCCTCAACCTGTTTATCAGCAGGAGAATCCTGAGGAAGAATCTAGATCTATCCCTTCTCCAACCTTTTCATCTATGCAAGATTATGAAGTTATCCATGATTAATAAGACCTGCATAGATTATGAAGCCCTTAAGCTAGATTACGACTCTGAGGAAATGACTCCTCAAAGAGAGTGGTTTCTTAGTCATTACAGGGATGATAGTAAAACCCATATTAGGAAAGAATATTATTCCTTCCTCAACCTAGTCCAAACCCAGATCTACTTCTTTGATTGGTTTAAATCTTATGCAGCTTACCATAAGATAGATTACCCTTTCTTAGAACCAAACACAATTAGTGTCATCACCAGATATGACCTTAAAGATGGCCAGATAATTAGGGCTGAATTCCCTCCGTCAACCAAGTTTATCCTTCCTAATATCTGGAATGAAAAACATGACCCTATCTATACCTCGCCTTTTAAATCAAAAGATGAGACTAAACCGATATCAGCCAAAGATATCAAGAATCTTATGGAACAATCCAACTATACCAACAAGTACCTCCAGACCATTGGGGAAAAATTAGGTGAAAAGCCCAACATTAGCCTAGAAGCCAGCCCATCCTCCTCTAAGACCATCCAAACCCCAATCTTTAAACCTTTTAGGATGACTGATAAGCTTAGGAAAGAGTTTGCCAAACTCAAAGCTTTCAACCAGCCTCCACCTAATCAGCCTTCAGAAGAGTTTAGAGAAAAGCTTGAAGGATTAACTTCCATTATAATTCAAGATACTCCTCAAACCTCCCATGAAGCCCCATTCCAAACCAACCCTTACTAGAGCCAGATCTAGGCACGAAGCCCAAAAGGACAAAGATAAGGAAATCAATGTCCTCAACCAAGCCGGGTCAGAAAATGGTAGCTCTGACTCTGATAGATCTGTCCAAGTCAATCCCATTAGGAACCAGCCCAATTGGAGACAACCTTCTAAACTATATTACCATAGGGCAACCCCTCCTGATCTTCTCGTAGAAGAAAGGGAGCAATCCAAATCCTTTAACGCCAATCATGTCTATGAATGGAACATAGATGGCAAAACCGAATACCAAATCCTCAACATCCTCCAGCAGATGACTATGGTCGCTACAGCCTATGATACATCCCTTAACTGTTCAGAAGCAGTTATTGAAAATATTTTAGTTTCTGGTTTTACTGGACAACTAAAAGGCTGGTGGGATAATTACTTAACCGAGGATCATAAAATTGCCGTCCAAGAAGCTATCAATACGGAAAATGATGGCATTATCCTTCTCAGAGAAGGTAAACCCATTCCTGATTCGGTCAACCAGTTAATCTTTACCATAGTTCAGCATTTTATAGGTGATTCCAGCCTTTGGAAAGACAGATCTGCCGAACTCCTTTCCAACCTTAGGTGTAAGACTTTAGCTGACTTTAGGTGGTATAAGGATACCTTCCTTACTAGAGTCTTTACTCGTGAAGATAGCCAAGAAGCTTTCTGGAAAGAAAAGTTCCTCGCTGGTCTTCCAAAATCCTTGGGGGATAAGGTTAGGGATAAGATCCGTAGTCAACATCCTCATAATGAAATCCTTTATAAGCAATTGAGTTATGGACAACTTATTGCTTATATCTAGAAAATAGCCTTAAAGATTTGTCAAGATGATAAGATTCAGCATCAACTTGCCAAAGAAAAGGCTCGGGAGCCCAAAGATTTGGGAAATTTCTGTGAACAGTTTCGCCTTCCTGTTCCAAGCCTAGGAAGTCCAAGAAGCATACCCATAAACCAGAGAAATAGAAGCCCAAGAAGTCTATTTACCATCGTCACAAGTCAGGAACCCCACCTAGGAAGCTTATAAGAGAGTTCCAAACCAAACCTCCCTTTGATAAGGTCAACATACCTAAGAAACCCGTAGTCTGTTGGACTTGTGGCAAACCCGGCCATAAAAGTCAGTACTGCAGGCTTAAGAAGAAGCTTAGGAATCTAAACTTAGAACCAGCTGTTAAAGAACAGATTAATCAGCTCCTAGTGGATTCTTCCTCTGAAGATGAATCTAATAAAGAGACTTATGAGGGTCAATCTTCAGAAAATCTGAATCAAATTCAAGAGGATGATCTATCTTCGACTGATGAAGATTGTCCTTCTTCTTCCCAAATCAGTGTCCTTACCCGGGAGCAAGATCTTCTTTTTGAGGTGATTAATTCTATTTTGGACCCTAAAGAGAAGAAAAACCTGTTATTAAAACTTAAACAGTCTTTAAATGAGTCATCTTCTTCATCTTCTAAAGCTAACGATTTGTTAACTACTAACAAGTTTAACCTTAATAATACCCTTAAGAAATTTGAAAAGAGTATTGTTAAACCAGTAACCCTACAGGATCTTCAGCATGAGGTTAATCAACTAAAAGCTGAAATTTGCCTCATTAAAGAACAACAGAATGTTCATCAGAATATTCTGACTGTTTTGCAATCTAGTGATCATACTGATGAGGAAAATCATGATCGGAGTAACCAACCCTCTGATAATGAATCTCCAAATGATTCAGTTACTCCTGTAGTTTCTCCAAACATTTTCGAATTAATTAATCAATTAACAATGCAAAAGTTTTTTATAAAAGTCAAAATTATTGTTGGAACCTTTATCCTTGAAACTGAAGCTCTGTTTGACACAGGGGCAGATTCAAACTGCATTCAGGAAGGATTAATTCCAACTAAGTATTTTGAAAAAACTTCCGAATGCCTTAGTACCGCTAGTGGTTCTAAACTTCGGGTCAACTACAAGCTTTCAGATGCATTAATTGAAAAGGAAGATTTGAAAATTAATACCTCTTTCCTTTTGGTTAAAAATCTGAAAAATGCTGTTATTTTAGGAACGCCTTTTATCAAATCAATCTTTCCTATAACCATTTCTGATAAAGGCATTTCTACGACTTATTTAAACAAATCTATTACTTTTAGGTTTCTTAAAGACCCAATCCTTAGAGATTTAAACCCAATCCTTTTTAAGCAAAACCAAATTAATTATGTTAAAGAAAAAATTTCTTACAAGAAAATTGATAATTTGCTTAACCAACCAATCATTATTAATAAAATCAAGTTTTTGTCCAATCAAATCCAAAACTCCATCTGTGCCGATCTTCCTAACGCTTTTTGGCAACGCAAACAGCATATCGTTGATCTTCCTTATGAAAAGGATTTCAATGATCGTCAAATCCCAACCAAAGCCAGACCAATCCAGATGAGCCAAGATCTCCTGGTTCATTGCCAGAAGGAAATCCAAGATCTTCTGCAGAAAGGGCTTATCAGGAAGAGTAAGAGTCATTGGTCTTGTTCGGCATTCTATGTCAACAAACCAACAGAAATTGAACGTGGATCTCCCCGTTTGGTCATCAACTACAAACCGCTCAACCAAACCCTTCAATGGATCCGATATCCGATTCCTAATAAGAAGGATCTTCTATACCACCTTTTTTCTACTAAAATCTTTTCAAAATTTGACATGAAATCGGGATTTTGGCAAATTCAAATTAATGAAAGGGATTGCTATAAAACAGCCTTTACAGTTTCTTTCGGACAATATGAATGGAGAGTTATGCCATTTGGATTGAAGAATGCTCCCTCTGAATTTCAAAAAATTATGAATTGCCACCCTACGTAGAGATGTCCTTCAATGTTCTTTGCAGTTTATTAATTAACTTGAAAGTCATATTTTTTGCAGGTGAAAAGTTTTTTTCTTATTTTTTAAAAATTAAAAGTTGAAAAATTAACTTATAATATTAATTTGATACAATTATCTGAAAAATTAGTTGACATGAAAACTGAAAGCTGGAAAACTATTTTATTCAATCATAAATATTTAATAAAATTATTTGTTGAAATAGATGAAAAATATAAAATTACATAAATGAGAAATTTTAATAAAATTTTACATTAAATAGAAAATATTAAAAAAATCTAATAAATATTTAAGGAAAAAAGGAATAAATATAAAAATTAGAAGTTAACATTTTAAAAAATGTTACTTCAAGTAATGTCTAAAAAAATGGTAAAAACTACTAAAAAGTTTGGCATTTTGTATTGATTGTTTGTAGATGTAGACGACAGTGCTCGTAGTTTATTTTATCTGATATCATGCTTAGATTGGTATCATAAGTGATTGTGAATGTTAAGATCACTCGATTTTTATGAACATAAGTTTTTAACATAGTGTAATCGATTATTTGATTTTTGTAATCAATACAACATGTTATAACTTTGGCTAAGACTTTGATTTTGTTGAAACAAGAGTATTACCAAACTTGTATTAAAGGGAAGAAATTAAGTCATTGTAAGTCATATAACTGATTACCATGAGTTTGTGATCAATGAAAAGTGTTCTTAAAAATTTAATTTGTTCTCTATGTGTGAATTAATCGATTACTATTTGGTTGTAATCAATTACAATAGCATACTAGAAGCAAATATCACCGATTGCAAGCGAGATAATCGATTATCAGTGATTTGTAATTGATTATATCAAATTTCAATTGGAAGAATGTTCTCTGCGATCAAAATAATCGATTACCAGCTTATTATAATCGATTACTATGATTTGGAATGGGTAACAAGGGATATATCAACAAATTGTTGATTACTAGGGTTTGATAATCGATTATGGTGGTTATATCTATTTTTATAATATTTTTTCATTTTTTATTTCCTAGTGTGACTCTTTTGCAAGATAAAGTTACACATCAATTAGAAAGAGTCTCTTAGAAGATTTACTATGCATTTTCTTTAGAGAAGATCATCTAGTCAAGATCATGCATTCAACATCATAAGATGAACACCATGGATTGAAGCTTGAAGCAATAAGGTTAGAAAGAGTCTCTTTTGTTGATTACTATGCATTTTCAGTCCATTCCTTATTTTTCTCATCTTAGATTCTATCTTGGTTAGGATTACCAATAAGGTTGTTGAGTTGTATGTTTTAGCTCATAGGTTTTCTCTTGTAGGGTTCAAGGGAATAAAGGTTTTGATAGAGATTTATTTGTGCATAGTATTTGTAAAGTGATTGTTCTAGGGGTTCTTAGAACAAACTGCATAACAGTTCTCTTGAGAAATGAATCAATATAAACTCTTGTCTTGATTCTATTTATCTCTTACCTTGTTATTGAGTTTATCTTGATATTGAATTGAATTGATATTTGCTTTTGTAATTGGATGTATCATTAAAACTCCCTTTTTCAACAAGTGAATTTGTTTTTCTTAAGCAAGATTATCCTTTTGATATTTTATTTTATAGGAAAACCTTGATTGTTCAAGAAAGTATTTAGATTGGATTGATTTTATCAAGAAAATTCAAAAACTTGTGAAATCTATTTAAAGCTCTCCTTTCTAAATTCTCGGTCTAACCAACAAAAATAAATTAAAAATTAATTGAGTAAAATATATTTTGGTTTTAATTCCACCAGTAGAGCTAGTCACTTCCAAACAAAATATCATATCTGCAAGGATTCAAGCGGAATATACTTTCTCTATTTTGATGAAAAAAATATAAAATAAGAATGCAACAATTTTTTTTCCAAAAATTATCATTATTTAAAACAAAAAATATTGATTCGCTATTAGTTTAGCGATAAGCAAATTCGTTGACTTAAAAAAAGGTTTCAAAGTTGTCGGGATTAAAAATTCAAAATCATTTATTTCTTTTTTTTTATATATAATTTCTTAAAAATAAAATGTTCACGGCTGATAATTTTTTTCTTTTAAAATATAATATATGTTATCTCAGTTGTTGTTTTTTCTATTGATATGTTACTTTTAAATTTTAATGGTTCGAGAGACTAAAATTAATTAAGACATACAGTAGAATGTATTTGACTTTTTATTGAGAAAGAGCTAAAATAATTAGTTATTATTTTTAAATTTACATACTTGAAAGTTAGTCGAAACGGAAACCAAAACACACTAATAAAGTATTTGATTCCATATCAAGGTTTTTAATTTGTCATATACTTTGAGCATGGTTCTCTGCTCCAAGTCAAAATGATGTTACTTCCACAGAAAATCATCGTAGCTAGGTATTGACTTTACACACATATTACTAATTATTAATGATATTATATGTTATTATCAAGATTTTAAATAACAATTGTGATAGTATGGTTTCATCCCAACTAAAAATTAATCACAATTATTACATTACAATCATGATACAATTAGGATCAAAAACCTTGAAACTCTTGACGTTGAGGCACCTTCAATATTACTTTTAGAAGTGCCACAATAAATGACATCCCATATAGCAACTTTGCTTACATGTATATATACTTGAGATTCTCAAATAAAATTTGATGAAAATGATTAACTTATATTAGAGTAATTCTTTAGAGTTACTTTTTGTTATCATAATTTATTTTCTTAAATTAAGTTACTAAATTTTTTTGTTAAGTTTTAAAAATAAATAATAAAAATGAAGAATAATTTTATAAGAGTTATTTTTTAAATAAATTGATACCTAATCAAATTTGCGTTGTAGTACAATTTTGAAACAGTAGCAGCATATCACATCATTATTCACTACTAGAAAAAACAGTTTTAACATTGATTATTTTAGACATTCAACATCGGTTTTGAACCGATGTTGAATCAGGCGACGTTGAATGTCTGGAAGTTAACATCGGTTTTCAAAATCGATGTTAACAAAACTCCACAACATCGGTTTTCCATAAATAACCGATGTGGATATATGACAAATTTAAACATTAAGGTCTTATAATGATGGAATATTAACATCGATTTTCTGGTAAAAACCGATGTTAACTTAGATGACAACATCGGTTTTTATCAAAAACCGATGTTGATTTCATGTAACAACATCTGTTTTGCTAAGAAAATCGATGTTGCTTTCATGTACCAACATCGGTTTTCTTTCGAAAACCGATGTTGTTACATCAAATCAACATCGATTTTTATGTAAAACCGATGTTGTAGTTTAAGTTAACATCGATTTTTAAGAAAATCGATGTTGTTTCTTTAATTATTTTTTTAATATGCTGTCTATTTTTTTAATTTTAGCAGTTCTTCAACCTGTAAATTAAAAATCAAATCCAGATCCAGCCAATTTCAGAATACATTAAAATAAATTGTTG
>CM023951.1:19468460-19523941 GCA_013407115.1 Glycine latifolia | reverse complement strand
GGGGGGGGCAATCATGTTCTTATCATTATATACCATAAGCCGTATTTGGCAAAAATATAGTCATTATTACTTTAGAGTGGAATGTTCAAGCCCAAAGTTTCAAAATGGAAAATTGTTTAAAAATTCCTTAATTTGGTTGATCACTTACACTTATAGGCTCCTTTAATTTAGAATGAGATAACGATTTGTCCCCCATCTTTATTGTGAACATAATCACATAGCCTTAGTCCTGTTTATAGAATAAATAATCCTTGGCTTGGCTTATTGAGTGTGTGAGTGTGAGTGTTAGCCAAAGCAATTATAAGTTGTGTGACAAAGCATCTAGAGCAAGTCACGAAACTACACTTGGTTTAAATGGCAACTTTGTGTTGCACCATTAAAAGGTTGTAGAAGAGTACCACCAGCAGTGCTTTAAAAGTGACACAAGAATCCAATTACAAGCAAAATGAGGCATCTCTCTCTCCCTCACCACTCACCACTTCCACACCACATGGCTGCCTTTGATTTCATCTTTTTTAATCTTCTTGTTTACTAGTCTATTAAGTAATGTCTTTCTTCATTATGGAATTTCAACAAACCATTTTACCCTCCAAATATAAGGTATAGGAAAAAAACAAGTAACAAAATAGCTAACAAGTTTAAACAACATTTTTGCAGAAATTTAAGTATTCGTTTTGTATAGAACCACACTACTGGATTAGGCATTTTAGATGCTAACAAGTTGACTAGCTAGCTAACAAGTTTACAAAAGAGCTTCTAGATTAGGCATTTTATCGAGCACTTAGTGGGCAACTTTATTCTATTCACAGAAATAACACATTGAACTCATACATGACACGAAAATTGGCAATGCAAAACCAAACCGCATTCAACAGCGACAACAAAATACAACATTAGCATTATTGGGCAACAAGGAAAACAGAGAAATGTGATGACACTAACCTCGGATGGAGACACGAGCTGAAGCTTCAACAATGGAAACCGAGAGCTGCTACTGGAAATGGCGACGTACACGACAACAACCACGAGCTCATAGACGACGACAATGGTGGACTGGAATGAGAGCTGATGAGGTCGAGGAAGATGCAAAAGAAAAGCGCACTCAGTGAAGATAAATGATTTAGGGCCCCAGATTGTTTTAAAATAACAAGAACAACATCGGTTTTCATTCAAAAACCGATGTTACGTAGTCATCGTTAACATCGGTTTTCGTAAAAACACATAAAACCGATGTTAACTATTCCTCCTTAACATCGGTTTTCAGGTGTTTTTAGGAAAATCGATGTTAACTTTGTCCACATAATTACAAAATTGCCACCGCATTTTCGTTAACATCGGTTTTTTCGGAAACCGATGTTAACTTGCCGATGTTAAAACTCCTTTTTCTAGTAGTGATTATGGAAACCCTACACCACTTTGAAAATGCATTTAGCTAGCTTAGTTGACTTTTTTACAATTGACTATGATCTCTCCAGCATTCCCAATAAGAGGATTCATGTTACCTATCTTAATCATGGAAGCCCTAAAATCTCTAGCAAAAGCAAAAGGGTTTTTGCTGTATAGCTTCACCAGAGTGTCACTCTCACCACCATCTCCTTTGAAGAGTTCTTGATCAGAATGAAGAAGACCCTTTTTACTAAGCAAAGAGGAATAGTAAGAAGTGTCAACTCTTGAGGGAGACAAACGATCCAACGGCGCAAGATTGCTGTCTTCACCACTTCTAGGGCACGTGCCCTGCAGAGAAGATGCAAAGTTGGGGTCTATGTTGGTTTCATTGTAGATCCTCTTCCTACAGGTGGCACATTGCGCGAATCCAATGGTGTGTGCACCAGAGAGAGACACGAGGTCTTTGAGGTCTAAGCCGTGAGACTGGAAAGTAGCTGAGAGAGACTGAAAAATGGGGGTTGAAGGTTTGAGTTTGCAGCATCTTTGCTTGCAGTTCTTGCATCCCTTCTGCCTAGTAACACTTTGTACCAATAGAGTGAACCAACTGTTGACAGAAAACCACACTCATTACTTTTTTTGAAGGAGGATTTATTTTTTTCATCAAAAATATTCATATAGTTAATTTACTTCTACTTGATTTTATTTTTCTCTGTATTTATTTTATTGTTATTATATCACATGCATTGCCAATTATAAAAATATTATTATTATAAATTCACATTTCAACTCTGTATCATTTAATTTTTATCTTATTTTTTTCTTCAATTATCGTAGCAAAATTTGTTATATTTACTATTTTCTCTCACCCCATTTTATTTTTGCTCATGTCTTTTTCTTTTCATTCATACACCCCATTTTTAGAGTGTACGTTTAGTATTTTCCTATATTATATTTTTTAAATTCTTTGTTTCTTTCTTTAATTCTTTCACCTAAAAATTGCAATGTATATCTATCAATTTTCCTTATTTATTTGCACCACTTTTTTATTAGTTAACACCTTTCTTTTATATACTAAAGAGATTGAACACAAGTTTTTCGTGAAGTGTGAGAATATAACAAAATTAAGATTAGTATGACACTCACTATGGACACAGAATCACGAGCGGCTACACCTAAGATATCTGCACATGATACGACAGGACGTTTGAAAGCTTTGTCAACCGCTGCTTTAGTTTCATCAACCACTTCAAACCTCTTATTGAGTTAATATTTGGAAGGGCAGTCTTCTCCCCTGTGAAGTTTGGGGTGTCATCCAGTAGAATTGACCCATCACAACCCTATATAAATTCGCAGCCTCAGACATTAATTGTTTTCAGGTCATAATATATTATGAGGAATATAAATTTTTTACATATTTATTCAATTATAGATAATAAATTTATTAATTTTTTAAATAATTATTTTAAAATAATTCAAATAATAATTTATGAATAAATGACCATGTTAACCTGTTTTATAATATTTGTACATAAATATACATTAAACTCATATAATATGGTTGCATGCATATCTTGAATTTATCATGAATGGTTGCATCCAATAGAAAGTTCGCTGAAACTTTCTGTTATATATATAATGAGTTCTGACTTGAACAACCTTTCCTCAATTACCATTTTGCCGCATACTAAGTTTAAACTAAAAGTTCATCTTTACATGCATTTGACACCAATGAAAAATAACTGTAATAATGAAATCAATTAACTTGCCTAGTCAAAACTTGACTTAGAGATAAGGGATTGGAACATATTTTTTAATATACTTTTTAAAATACTATTTTTAATAGATTAAAATTTATTAAAATTATAAAATTAATCAAGATAAAAAATCATTAAATATGATGTAGATCTATAATTATTCTTTTACTTTCAAAGAATCCTATGCAATAAAACAGTGTGTTAAAAACATGTGTTTTGCTAACATTTCTCTAATATTTTTTTATTTTACACCACTTTATACCTTTTGTAAAGAGGATTACTGAATGTAGTATGAAAGATTACTGCGTGCATGATTTGCACTACTAGAAAGAATAATTTCAACATCGTTACATTAGCATCATCTATTGAAAAAACTGATATTAACAAAAATACGGTGACATATTCGTAAATAACATGAGTTTGTTAATATCGATTTTCCAAAAATTGATATTGAGTATCTCATTAATAACATCAATTTTTAGATAAAATTGATGTTGTAGGTCTTTTATAAAAGATGGTCTAGCACCCAAACCTACACTCTCGCGGCGCTGAAACTCAATCCTGGTCTCGCTCTCTCATTCTCACTCTCGTGGCGATGCTGAAACTCGATCCTGGTCTTGATCTCTCACGCTTTCATCCCTCTCAGTCTCTCACTCTCACTCGCTCAAAGAAACTACCTCACAACTTCAAATCGTTGTCTATGACCTATCTCAATCCCAGGTTAGTAGCGTTCTCGCACCCAACGAAGCTATATTGCAACTAAAGCTTTGTCTCTGAGCTATATATTTGGATCCTTGCATTAACATTTTAAGCTAACGTATAGGTTGATTGTGTTGCTATGTGATTTTTGTGTTCTTGTCCACTATTTGTTTGATAAAATGCCTAATCCGTGTATGTCATATCACACATCTGTCAACACTATTTTCTTTTTTTTCATTCATTCACTCATGCCAATGTGATGGTACCCACTCAGCAGCTCCACCCATTCTTCGATTCAGGGGTGTGAGCTATGAATACGATACGAGGTTCCTTCGATACATAATTTGGAATCTACAAATGACAATAAAGAAAAATCAATTATGAACATGAAGTAGACAAGTTATTGTTACATGTGAAGTTTTGAATTTTATTCAGATTAATCATGATATGCAGGTAGAAACAGACACCTTCAAGGATTAGCTGTAGCCATGATTAGATTAAATTGTGGGAAATAAGTGAGAGAATGGCAGAAGAGATCTAGGTGATAAATCATGCATTTCCCTGTTCCTCTAATCAAAATTGTTCACTTTATGCCACATTTGACCTGCTAATGCTCTCCCTGACACTTGTTTTGTTGTTGATGTTTTTATCAAAACTCTGATAATGAAACCTTAGTTCCTCTGTGATAGATATATATATATATATATATATATATATATATATATATATATATAGTAATAGAAAAATAAAAGCCTCTTAATTTAATCTGGCCGTATAATATATATTTGAGAAAATTAGTGTTTCTATTTTGTTTAAATGATACATAGCTCACATGATTTATCATGCTTCAGCATATAGATAATATTGCCTGTTCTGAATGAATTACTTGGTTGTATTTATCCTACCATGAAATGTTCTTGTTGCATGGTAGTCTAACTCACTATTTCTATAATCTGATACTTTTTACGTTACTTTTGGCTCTCTTTTTTTTCATTCACGTGAAAAGTTATACTGGTCTCTCGCTGCCCAACGATTTTAAATTGTGATGCGCTGGTATTGTTCTTAAAAGAGGGGGCATGCTTAGTCACATTATTTGCCTCCATCTTGTATTAGTATAGATCACATTTCAATTAAATAATATGCTGGAAAGGGAATATACCATTGTTCTTCTTATAATGTTACAGTTTGTATATTTAGGTTATATTTATAATGTTTTCATTGTCTATGTTATCATACCATTGTCCCATATACCCTCCCCGGCTGCAGCAAACATGTTACTGGAAGGGAACTGTGATGCGTCTCTGCCGAAACATGTGGTCGCTGTCTCATCATAATTCACAACAACACATTAACCCATTATATTATATTATGTTATATAGACATCAACGTTTCAAATTAGAGTTTAATTTATATAATTTGTAATACTCACTCAAAAAGGGAGGGCCATATTGGGCAGCAGTGCCAACGTCAGCTAGACAGTAATGGATGAACAGTATAGAGAGGAGACTCCAAGAGGATTAGGCCATGCCCATCGGCCTTTTTATATATTATTTGTGGGTCTGTACAGTATAGTTGATTGGCCCGTGCCCATTATTTGTGGGTCTGTATAGTACAGTTTTATTTGGATTAGGAGTAAAATAAAAAGTAAAAAAAATATTGAAATAGAGGAAAAATAGACCAATGTCTTTCATTGTTGGAGATTGTTAGTTACCATCATCAAAAGTACGAATGTCTTTCATATTTTTTAAGCTTTTTTTCTTACGAATGTTTTTATAACTTTTTTTATGTGATTAATGACTATTGTTTTATATAAATATTATGTTCATTATGAGTGAACCTTAATTTCCCGTTTGAGATTCAATACAATGATTCTTTCAGATAGTTTGGATTAATCATTGTATTGAATCTTGAATTGTTTGTTTGGACAGTTTGGAAAGAGTCATTTTTTTTACTAAATTCATATGTATAGGTTAACTTTCTTTTCTAAAATTTGATGAAATTTCACTATAGTGCATTTCACTTTGTTCTTTGGGTTTATACTTGATTGGGGTGAAATTCATGTCACCGCTTTCATGTCGTGTACCTGGAGACCAATGCAAAATGCTACCATAATTTCGTCAAATTTAAGAAAAGAGACTTAGCCTTTACATATGAATCTACTATAAAAAAATGTCTTCCTGAATGGGATAGAGTCACACCTTAAATGAAAAAAGTGAAGTTTTCATTCATGGAATAACTTTGTGAGTATCACAGAGTTATTAATTAGATGGATCGAAGTTGGATGAATGCAAGTCGCATGAGCCCTGCGTATGAGGAAGGTGCTGAATAGTTATTGGGATTTTCCCCGAAAGAAGTCGACCTGATGAGGATGAAAAATATTTTTGTACTTGTATAAATTGTTTGAAAGGGAGACTGCAAGTACTGGATGACATACAAGAACATCTTCTGTGTGATGGGATTAAGCAGAATTATACGACATGGATATGACATGGTGAATTGACAGGACATATATGTGGGAGATCGATGAAAGGACATGATTCGTGATCTCGGAAAGAGTATTTTCATCCAGCACATGCCCTTATTTATGATACCTTGGAAAGTGATTTGAAGAAGCCTTTGTATCGAGGGTGCAAGAAGTCTTTGACATTATTGTCAATGGTGTTAAGTCTGGTTAATGTCAAGGCCATATATGGGTGGAGTGAGAAAAGCTTCACTTCACTGCTACAAGCAGTGCAGGATATGCTTTCAAAGAAAAACACATTGCCAAAAAGTTACTATCAAGAAATAAGATATTGTGTCCCATGGGTATGAAGTATCAGAAAATTCATGCATGTCATAATGATTGCATATTGCATAGACATGAGTTTGAAGAAATGCATAAATACCCCAGGTGTAGGGTATCACGATACAAAGTAAAGGATGATGACGAGCGTAGCAATGACGAAAGCATAAAGAAAGGCCCCCAATGAAGGTGTTATAGTATCTTCCAATCATTCCAAGGTTTAAGCGTTTGTTTACCAATGAAGATTATGCAAAAGACCTTACATGGCATGCAGATGGGAAAAACTGCGATGGAATGCTCTGCCATCTGACTGATTCATCCCAGTGGAATAAGATTAACTGTTTGTATCCGGATTTCGACCAAGAGGCAAGAAATCTTAGGCTTGGACTTTCCACTGATGGAATGAATCCATATGGCAATTTCAGCACTCAGCACAATTCATGGCTTGTTTTGCTAGTCATTTACAACATGCCTCCTTGGTTTTGCATAAAGAGAAAATACATGATGTTGTCTACAATGATATCGAGCCCAAGACAACCAGGAAATGACATCGATGCTTATCTCAGTCCCTTGATTGAAGACTTGACAAAGTTGTGGGACGAGAGGGTTGTCGTCTTTGATGAGTATCGAAATGAAACATTCAATTTATGTGCAATGCTATTTTGTATCATTAATGACTTTCCAACATACCAGAATTTGAGTGGATATAGTGTTAAGGGCCATCGTGCATGCCTTATCTGTGAACAAGACACAATCTACGTACAATTGAAACATGGAAGAAAAATGTATATACTTGGCATCGACATTTTCTGAAACCTTATCACCCTTACTGGCGATTGAAAAAAGCTTTTAATGGAAGTCAAGAGTAAGAAAGTGCGCTGATACCGTTAACTGGTGGCCAGGTTCTTGAGCAAGTTGAGAACATCAATACTACATTTGGAATGACCCAAAAGAAGCTGACAAGTAAAACTTGCATATGGAAGAAAAGGTCCATATTGTTCGATCTTCCATACTGGTCCGATCTAGATAGTTGACATTGTATCGATGTTATGCACATGGAGAAAAATGTGTATAACAGTGTCATCGACACACTTCTTAACATTCATAGAGAGACAAAGGATGGTTTCAATACTCATGATGATTTAGCTGAGATGGGTATACGTAACCAGTTACATCCAAGGTCTAATGGTAACAAAATATACTTGCGTCCTACATGTCACACTTTGTCAAACAAGGAGAAGAAAAGTTTTTGTCAGTGTCACAGGGATACTATTCAAATATTAAGAGTCTTGTGCAACTGAAAGATTTGAAATTAGTTGGCTTAAAGTCTCATGATTGTCATGTCTTGATGCAACCACTGTTAGTCTTGACGATTTCAGACATTTTTCCTAACAAAGTGAGGCATGTCATAACTCGCCTGTGTTTTTTCTTCAATGCCATTTGTAGAAAAGCCATTGACCCTGTAAAGTTTGATGACTTAGAAGACGAGACTGCTATTATCTTGTGTCAGTTGGAGATGTATTTTCCTTCTTCATTTTTCGACATCATGGTTCACTTAATTGTTCACCTGGTCAGGGAAATTAAATTGTGTGGTCCTGTTTATTTACGGTGGATGCACCTGGTTGAGCGATACATGAAGATCTTAAAAGGGTATACAAAGAATCTACACCGCCCTAAAGCATTCATTGTTGAAAGGTACATTGCAAAAAAAATTGAATTTTGTTCATAGTACATTTTAAAGGAAAAACTTGTTGGGATTCCCAAGTCTCAACATGACGAGAGAGTGGGAGATAAGGGTGCACGAAGGCTGCATGTTATAACTCTCAGTCTAGAGGAGTTTCAACAAGATCATTTGTATATACTGAATAACAGTAATGAATTCCTACCATACATAGTTTGTCACGAAGCCTTAGTCAAGGAAAGTAACCCAAAAATGACCAAGAATAGGATGTCGAAAGAGCATAACAAGACTTTCATAAATTGGTTTAACGATACGATCTTTAGTGACGATAATGCCTCTGAAACGTTAAGGAAGTTAGCTAATGGGCCTAAAATAAATTTTAGAAGTTGGCAGAGATACGATATCAACAAGTATTCGTTCTACACCAAATCACAAGATGAAAAGAGTACAATGCAAAATAGTGAGATTAATCTTAGGGCTGAATGCCAACACTTTGCTATTGTACATGACCACAATCCCCGTCTGGTGTCCATGCGTTACTTTGGAGTCATTGATGAAATTTGGGAGCTTAATTATGTTAAATTCACAATGTGTGTTTTCACAATGTGCAAATCGATGTTTTGGGATTTACTTTGGTAGATCTTAAGAAGATAGCTTATCAGAATGAGTCATTCATCATGGCAGAACAAGCTAAACATGAGTTTTATGTTCAAGATCCTTGTGATGAAAAGTGGTCAGTGGTTCTACATGGAAAAATCATTGGTATTATTCTCGAAGATGATGATTCAACCCTTGATACTGGTTTCATTCCTTTCTCAACACAAATGACTAACATCAATAAAGAAGAAGAAATTGATGACATCCATGCAAATCGTAATGATCATGATGAAGGAGAATTAATTAACATCGTTTAATTTAATCTTTTTTTATATTTACTTGTTTCCAGAGTTACAATTTCATAACTTTCTATACTTTTGAGTTGACTTTAATTAATGTTGTTTTTTGACAGGCACATGACTACACCATCGAGCTCCCCTCCTCCTCCTGAGTTAGCACCTTCGCTATCAACGTTGAAGAAGACTAGAAAAGCAACATGGTTAGATCATTGGCTACCAAACCCGTCGGGATCGAGAGACTAGTGGTTCATGTGAATCCTGCCATTGGGAAATTTGTTAGTCCCCACAAAAAGAAATTAAGGACATATTTAGGGATCATCGCTCGGGACAAAGTAGATATTACAATTGGTAACTAGAAAGAAGTTCATACAGCTTAGAAGGATTTGATTTGGGAGGACATTTAGATATTTGAATTAAATGTTGAATGTTATTGTAATTGGTTGTATTAAAAATTGTAAAATGTTGAATGTTATTGATTAAATATTAAATATATTTTTTGTATCACATACTAAATTTGATATACGAAAAGCGTCTGACCAAAGGATGAAGAAGAAAATCCTTAAGATGGTAGGAGAGCGATGAAAGCAGTTTAAGTCAGATTTGACCTCCAAATAGGCTCTGGCACAAGGCAAGGAAGAGGAGGATGACACTATCTATGAGAAATACAGTATCAGCAAAGAAAAGTGGAACCAATTTTATCAGAGTTGTAGAGACCTTTCATGAGAGGTTAGTTGACTTTCATTGTTTAAAATAGTTAACTTGCATTATTTTGAAGCTCATTTTGTTGGCAAGTTTATGTGTAATTGTTACAGGATGTTAGAAAGAAGGCTCAGGTCATCTAGAAACTAAACATTGTCATTCACGTGTTGTCTTGTGGGAGTTATGATTTATTAGGACAAAAGTTAATGGAGGAAAAACAAATGAAACGATTGGAGGAAGCAGGCCAATTCGAGAGCATGGAAACAATCGTACATCCTCCATCTCCTGTTAGATGACACGTGAAGTGGAAGACAACTCACATAAAAAATCAGAAGAAATGACATCTTAGGTGGCACGTGAATTACAGAAAGGATTGTAAATTAATTTTTTATTTCAATGGTCATTAATTATAATAACAACAACAAATTCATAAACTCATGCAGTATTTTGTTGATTGCAGGATACCCAGGAAGAGCAGTCTACATAGGGTATCTTTGTCCCCTATGGGCATAGAATGTACTGACTACTACCATTGGGTGACCAGAGCACTTTGGCTGTGTCTGTGTTGTTCGAGCCAGTGTGACGATCAGACAATATTTTGGATCAACTTCAGCAAGCTCTTGCACATCTACGTCAATCAGGCTGGACGAGTTGGATTGACTTAAACAAAATATCAGGGACGAGTTGGAGCAGTTGATCACTAAATGACTTGACAACTAATGTTGTCCTTTAGCCAGATGTAGTCCCAGATGTAATCGTAGGGATTTGTACTGTCTCCTGAGGTTGAGGTTGGTCCTTCTACTGCCCGTGTCAGCACAAAGGGAAGTTGTCTCGATCCCTCGAGGCAGGACCCAGACATGGGTGCATCAGATAGGCTTGAGTTGTATGTTGATGGAAATCCTCCCTACCTGGTTTCCCTTGGAAGAGTTTTTAAGGGGTTGACAATGATGCACAACGTCCATTTGGCCAATGATAAGGTGAAAGTGGGTGTTAAGGAAGTTCGAGATGTTAATGTTCACGTCCCTATACTCACTAAAGAGGCTCAGTTAGTGGGGCAGGCTCTTAACATATTCCTTGTTTGGCCGACACATCTTGTACAACCTATTTCAAAAAATGTATTTCCTTTTTGTTGTGTTTATTATCATTTAAAAATGATTTGTTACAAATAAAGTGTTGATTGTCATTGACTTATGTTTATTAACTATGTAGGATAAACAGGGACCTGAGGGATTGGTGAAACTTGTACATAAATTGTTCCTAATGTTGATCCCCTATACCAAATCACATTGATGATCCCACATCTTTTTCTCAAGCCTATGCAGGTACCATAGGATACAACTGTGTTTGGGGTGTATAATGAGGATGTCCCCTTGTGCATAAAGCATGAAGATATTTCTGAAATAATACATGGTGGTTAATGTCTCAACATTGTTTTACAAATATGAATTTTTTAGTCACTTTACATTACAGTCCATTACATAACTAACTGTTTTAAATTAATGCATAATTTACTTTATTTTAACAACAATAGGCATGTGAATGACTTAAGTCTACAATCAAATAATGTCTCTGTGTATGAATTTCTTGAGCCATAGTCCATATGGAAAACTAGGCAATTGCAATTTGAATATAAAGATTATATTAAGAAATGAATGCATAATTCACAAAAACATGTCTACGTAGGAGCCTACTTTAATGGGTAAGTAAAACAATACAAATCAATTTAAATAATGTATGCACTATAATAACTTAATGTTCTACAATGCAGTGCACATTAGCAACTGATTGTTATATGTCATAAGGACAATATTATCGTCTGGTTCTGTTCCTTGCACAATAAGCCCAATAACTACTTGAAAGAAATTATTAACATGTTAGTTATAATTTGTAAGACATTTACTTTATTATTTGTAAGACATCAATATTTTAATTGTATAATTTGCATGCATGTTTCTCTTAACCATTGCATTGAAAGGGCTCAAGGATATTCAAGGAAGTAAATCCAAGGCTACTATTAAATGGATTATAGTTAAAGTAAGTCATTTAAACAATAGATGATGCTTAAAAAATACATTTATTACTGTGTACACTAATTTCCAGTTAACTTTGAATATCTTATTGAATCTAGTGTAATAAGCAAAAAGGAAGTACTGAGTGTGGTTATTATGCGATGCATCGGATGTCAACGATAGTACTAGAACGTTTCAAGGATAATAGGGAGATGATAATTTTACTTCAAAACTGAGTTTATTTCTTATACTTGTTTTTATTTATACTGATTAAGTTATGTTTTATTATATCATGCAGTATTTTATTGATCCAAGACCATCACTACAAAATAAAGCGCTTTTCAGACGGACATATTCCCATGGATACTTAGTCCTTCGAAAAATTACATTTTCCCCAAAAACTAATACTGAACCCTAGCCATCGTCCTTTGCTGAAAGTTTCCCTTACCTCTCTCCTACTCTCATTCTCCATCTCAGTCACTCATGCAGTCTGTGACTCCGGCATCATCGCGGCCAAACCTCCCAGACCTCTGTCGCGGCTATGACGTCCTCTGAAGCATGTTTCACGTGTACTCCGTTGAAGTCACATACAGGTACCCTTTTAACTCGCAATCTTCTTCGTTGATTTGCTAGGAAATTTTGGTTGTCCACTTCCGTCTTATGTTCTGAACAGGTACCCTGTTAGTGATTGGAGCCCCTTCCCTCCTATTTCGTCTCCTCTTCAAATTCCCGTAAGGTGAGGGTATTTTATTTGCCCAACAGTTTTTATTATTCCAATCAGAGAGGGTTTTGGGGTTACATTATTTCGTATGTGTTTTGTTTTAGGTTAAGGGTATTGGGTTTTTGTCATATTTCACAGGGTTTTGGATTTTAGAAGTGCTAGCATAAACCTTTTTGTTATGGAATCACTATTACAACAGTCATTCACAAGGTTTCGAGGTTACATTTTAGTCTTGTCCTTCCATTCATACCAATCAAGCCTTCATTGTTTTTGCTATTGACTATTTCTTTGGTTTCATCGACATTAATAACATAACTTGGATGGATGAATTCAAATGTGGGATGCAGACACTGGTCAGCCATTGTCTCAATACATGGAGCACCAAAAGAGAGCTTGGTCTGTTCACTTTTCTTTGTCAGACCTGAAAATGTTTGCTAGTGGAAGTGATGACTGCTCTATGAAACTGTGGAATATCAGCGAGGCATGCTATTTTTAATGCATTCAAATAGCAAATCATTACTAACACAATATATTGGTATTTATACGATTTGAAGTTATATAGTAGAATATCCTTCGTGTTCTTTTGTCTCTTCCCTGGAAAATAATAAAGAATAATATGAAAAGAAACATAAGTATAATTAGAGAAGGCACGGTTGAATGCCTTTGGTTCAGAGCATGTAACAATTGTCTCAAATGTTGTAGTTTTTGCAGAGAAATTCTTTGTGAACCATATGGAACCTGCCAATATATGTTTGTGTTCAGTTCTCTGCTTACTTAACAATCTTCTATGTTTTGGAGGTATGATTACAAGGTTTATGGTTATGATCTTCGTCACACTAGAATCCCTTGGTGCACATTAGCTGGTCATGGCAAAGCTGTTAGCTATGTAAAATTTATAGATGCTAAAGCAGTTGTCTCTGCTTCCATTGACAACTCTTTGAAGCTTTGGGACCTGAAGAAAATCAGCTCTTTTGGTTTGTCATCTGATGCTTGTGTCGTAACCTTTAAAGGTCATAGTAATAAAAAGGTTGGTTTCTCTACACATTTAACCTCACTTTCTTGTCTTTTGTTTGTTCTAGTTTGTTTATAGTTCATGATCTATTACGGGTTTACATGAGGAGTTAACAAATGAGTGTCAAATGTGTTAATCTATAAAAATGAAATTAAAAGAGGTTGAGAAAACCAAATTCAACAAGAGCGCAACATAAGGGAAGAAATGGGAGCACACTTTGAAGAAGATCAGAGACAGATCCTAGAATGTCAAAGAACAATCCAAGAAAGAACTGACAAAAAAGTTTAAGAAAGGATGACATCTGTTTTATTCAGAATGAAAAAAATTTCGGTAAGTTTTAATAGTAATTAAATACTATAAAAGTATAATAAATTAGTAATTATTAATGTTCTAAATATTTATATAGTGTGAATTATCTTGAATTGCAAAGAACAATCCTGATGACAGAGTTGAAGTTACTCCACATCAATAAGTAATTTTTGAATATTTTTTTAAATTTCTAGCACATTTAATCTTCAATCTTTTATTAGTTAGTAACTAATATGTTATGGTATTCTAGATGCGATTTATGTGTGCCTATTGTAATGAAAAAGTTTTAAATGGCACAACGATGGTATCATATGTGGTGTTATCATAATGTGTTTACATGTTATTTGTGGTTTAGCTTTCTTGATGGGGTGTGAGATTGCTTTTGTATACTGGGAGGAGTGTGGTTGGTCTTTTTTGCTACTATCATTTGTTATGGATTCGGGAAATCCTAGTATCTTCTAATATGCCACACAATTTGGGTTATTATAAGATGTTGGGGTGAAACTTATTAGGATTGGACTTCATACACCATTAGAAATTCCAATACACCATTAGTTTAATAGTGCAAATCCAAAAATACCCTAATGTTTTAATTTTTAAAATACACCATTACTCATCTGTGTGCACCGCTCCCGCTCCTACACCACCGTTCGTGCTCCCATCCTGCGTCGTGCTTTGGTTGATACGACCTTCATCGGAATCGGTCTTCTCCGTCGTGACATTGTCTTCTCCATTTGGTGGCTACTACATTTCGAGGTGAGTGATTTCTCTTTCTGATCTGAACCGGCGTAGTGCGTAGCATACGGATTTTCGAATCCGTAAGAGTCATACGAATTGATGAATCTGTATGAGTCTTACGGATTAGCATATGGATTGACGGATCCGTATGAGTCTTACGGATTATGTAATTCGTATGAATATTTTTTAGTTTTTATATTAAGAAAATTAAAAAGAATTTAATATTATGTAGGATTAGATAGTGAAAATATAATTGATCATGTATTGTGTTAGTATTGTTAAGTCTCTGTTTGAAGTTAGGAATGTTTATTGATATCAATTGTTGGACAATTTTGATTTTAAGCATTTTGGTTGGCTTTTATAAAGAGTTTGTATTGTAGGAGGGCAGTGGCTAAAATGGGAAGTTTTATTCATGATTGTAGGAGGGCAGGGGCACGAAATATCGAACCTTTAACTAAGATATGTTTCTTTAGGAATTAGGAGACAAGTTAATCGAATGGCTAATGAGCTTGCTAGGATAGCTCCATTGTATCTTAATCTTTACACTTTTAATCATGTTATTCCTTGTATAGGTTATCGATCAATAAATATAATAAATCTGTCTAGGTGTTGTGTTCTACTACATTCTCAAACCCATTTCTTACTTCCATTAGTTGCTCTAACTTCACTTGTGCTGTGAATAGGTTTTGTGCAAATCTTTATCACACTTCTGAAATCGTTACCCTTTCTCTCCATTAACCTTAGTATTAATAAAATCAATATATCTAGGAAAAAAATAGAAATGTGTTTGAAGCTTACACAATTAAACTACCATATGCCCACCATATGATTGAAACCTAAAATGCCATGGATTTTCATTATCAATAAGGGATTCTTCAACCTTTTGTTTTTTAAGACTATAAGGTAATTTAGAAACTAAGACACTAGGGCCAAAAGTTAGAATAGTAAATGAGGTAATGTTGCTTCTTTATCAATTATTAGTATTCATTGGATTGTTGTTGTTGGTGTGGGTTGGTTTTAGTCATAGAGTAACATGTAAACAATTGTGGATGCAAATTATGGCTAAGATGAGAGGAATGCGTCAGGCTCTTGGATGAAGTCTCGACCGAGCATTGGGTAGACATGCTAGAGGTGATGATGAAGAAGCCCCTGAGCGGCGTAGGCCTACCGCATCTGTACGTCATCGAAGGGTAGGTGATGATGTTCCTCAGGATCCTCCTCCTGTGTAGGAACCACACGTCGAGACTGCTGAACCTGTGACTGAGGATATGGAGACTGAGTCTGAATCTTTCCTAGGAGGGCTGGAAGATTGTTCGGTGCTGACTGAGTTCGCCGATCACGTGGCTCTTCGAGTCTGGGTAGGAGAGGTATTGACATGATGAATTACATAGTCGAAGGTGTATTATTTTTGGTTATCCATTAATGTTTTACCTTGAATGATGTCTTCAATGCAGGAAGGTCCAATGTTAAAGCTTGCTTCCCATGGACGTAAGGTAATTAAATTCGAGAAGCCTGTAGCTGAGATTAAAGGTTTAGTGGCTGCCACTGGCCTAACTCCATTGATTGATTGCTCAGTGGAGACTAGGGATAGGGGGTTACTGTCTGCATTTGTTGAGAGATGGCACCCCGAAACATGTAGCTTTCATCTGCCCATGGGGGAAATGACACTGACCTTGGACGATGTGTCATCACTACTGCATATCCCTGTTATGGGATCATTCCACGCGTACGAGCAGATTGACGTCGACGAGGCCATTACCTTGTTGGTGGAGCTGCTAGATGTCACTTTAGACAAAGCTGGAGTTGAGACGTCACAGTGACACGGGGCATATGTTAGACTGTCATGGCTCCGGGAGTTGTATTATGCGAAGTGTCAGTCAAGGTAGTGGATATTAGCCGCCAGGGCATATTTACTTCACCTTGTTGGCTGCACATTGTTTGCCAACAAGAGTGCCACACATATAGGTGTGGTATTCTTAGAGGCTTTTCGAGACTTGGACCAGTCTACGGGATTTGCGTGGGGTGCGTCTGTTCTTGTCCACATGTGTGATAATTTGAGCTATGCATGTAAGCACCACGGGAAACATCTTGCAGGCTACATTACTTTGTTACAGGTAATGATATAATTTGATGCGTGTAATGATTAAACCTTATTGTATCTGTGTGTTTTGTTTGTATGATTTCCTGACTTTCATTGTTTTAAATTTGTAGTGCTGGATATATGAGCATTTTCCTACTATAGGAAATGTGGTTGCAGATGAGCACTATAACGAGAGGCAACCTCGTGCCTGTCGGTGGACGAGTGCGAAGGCCTTACCGGTGGCAACCTATCGTAAACGTATAGATAGGTTGACACCATCTGATATCTGTTGGACACCTTATGTGGAGCATCATGCCCATAAGGAGTTTGAGATGATTAGTATGTTTTCTGGTTTCCTGAGATGGGGTCCTCACATTACTAGGTATTTACCTGAGAGGGTAGTTAGGTAGTTTGGGTATGTTCAACAAATTCCACCCCTACCTGTATCCGATGTTCCCTCTGTTGAAGACAGGTGGGTCCACTTCGCGGAGTACCTCGTGGCAACCAGAGACTTGGTTGATTCTCCAAGTCAATGTGGTGCTGCATATATGGGTTGGTTCTTTCGCATTTCCCACCCATTCATGACTCCGTCTCAGTATGAGGAGGCCCATTCGCAGATTCCACCAGTGCCTCAGCCTGCACCAGCCTAGACCCATTTACATGATGCTACTACAGATCCGCCGACACATTTAGGGTCACACACAGATGTGGATGAGCAGAGGCCAACTCATGCAGTCGTAATAAGCATGCAATTTAATTATTTATGCTTTACTAAATGTTTATTTTTTGGTAATGCATTGGTTAACTATAATCATTGTTTTTTTTATAGAATGTGTGCCAACGGGTTGCTGAGGGTTGCAACATATGCTTGACATGAGGATGGTCACAGAAGGCACAGATGCATACTCCTTGACGGAGCAACTGCTGCATCTAGTCCGCGGTGTCACTAACTATGGCATTGTCTACACTCGATCTAGACGGACTAGACAACCGCAGAGGAGGCCTTTCGGTGGTCGCGATTGACATTTATTTTGTTTGGTATTTATGTATTGGAACGCTTATTTTGCGTAATTGTTGTTTAGTTACTTAGAACACCAATTGATAGAACATGTTTTTAATCATTGAACATAATATATCACAGAGGACATACATTTGCATTGTTAAATAAATGTCTATACATCTCATAAATCAACATGTTGTGTGCACAACTTCATAGATTTAGTATACTTTTGCATTCGATCAATGTAATGATTAGGCCACTCTTGAGCTTCGGCGGTACAGTGACTAGCCCATAAACATGCCATCCTGGGCAAAGGACAATTGTCTGTCAAAGTAACCTGTTTTAGACAAATGGCCACATAAATCATGAAATTGGCAAAATAAACTGTATGCATCAAAATTAAACACTTTATCTCTTACCTTAACAAAATGGTTTCCAAACACATGATCAATGCACAAAGTACGATGAACTTGGGGATCTCTAGGAGGTTGGCTTCTTAGAGGGAAGAATGTCATACTTTGCTGGAGTGACAGGGATACTACAATGATGTTATATCTTGATGCAATTACATGACCTATATCTGTAATATTCATCCACTTATCCATCGTTACCTACAAATTATCAGTTAATCAAATATAAACAATGCATTTTGGTTTTCAAGTATTGCCAAATCATGTGAAAGAACAACGATGTTTTACCTTGGACAATCCATCAATTAGTAGGGACCACTTTAACATTTCAAACCTCTGTATCCCACCAAACAACGCTATATATTGATCGTCCATTGTGCAAGTTCTTTAAGCAGATGATTGCGTACCAAAGACTAATCCTCTTCACCATAACCTAATAAGCCAACACTTACTCAATATCCACAATTACCATCAGCTTTTACATCAGTTATGTCTACAATAAATTTCTACATAAATGGATGAAATTGATCGAGCATAGGAAGCATCCGGTTTTTCATTAGAACATCAGATGAGGAACTACACTGTTTCGGAGTAGAGCACCTATTTTGCACAGAATGTAACTCATCCTCATACTCGAAGTAAGACAGGTCCCTTCTTATAGACCGTTGGTGCTTTGTGATGTTCTTCTTCTGAGCACCTTTAGTTTTGACCTTATTAGGGGGGCACATGGAATTCAAATCAGGGTACGCAATTTCTTTAAGCTTAGACTTTAGTGTCATTTTTTCACACAAATCAAGCATTTCAAAACGGTTAAATATGGCTTCCATCTCATCTGTTATGCTGACTTGGTATTTATCTGCACCGTTGTCCGAAGAGTTTAATCTCCGCCAAAACATATGAACAGTGTTAATTGGAATGCTCCCAATAACATACTTAGATAGCTCACATGCACAAGGTAAACCATGTGTTGTTCTCAGCACACATCCACAACGAGAAGGGTTTTTACTAGCATAATGCACCCACTCATACTCAGCAGCAATTTGATTTAATGCATACCTGGACATCATGCCAATAAGTCTCTTGTATAACATAACTTTAAAAACATGTCCTACCACCTGTGTACTTCTTTCCAAAGATGCCTTGATTCAGTATATTGCAAGGTGATCATATTGTTCATCGCATCCCAAACCGTGCACAAATCACCAACACTATTCTGTAGTAGCCGCTTTAAGGTCCAATGGGCAGACTCAACCCCCTAAAATTTATGATATCATCAATTCATTTCAAAGACTTTAAACATATGCAAATGATAATTTAACCAATGTCATAAGCGAAAGTTACCTGTTTGTTGTTGTATTTCCAAGATGCATGACTTTGTTTGTCCATGCTGTCACAATTTTTTCTTTGTGGGGATTCAACCAAGTGTTCTTCACGTAATCAACAAACGTTGGCCACAGAGCACATGCAACATCAAACTTCATAACACAATCATCAAATTTCTTCTCATTAGCACAGTCAACAACACTTCCCCATGCTTCCATGACATAATCCCATGCATTTTGCTGCCGAATATAAGTTTTATATTTTGCCTTCACATTCTTGTCAATGTGAAACCTACACAATAAATTGGTTGCCTCTGGAAAAACAGTTTTGATTGCACTCATCAATGATAAATCTCTATCTGTAACAATGACCTTAGGGAAAAATTCACTTTTAAGAAAAATCTCTCTAAATCGTTCAAAGGCCCACACAACATTGTTTATATGTTCCGCCTCTAAATAGGAAAATGCAGCTAAGAATGTCATCCCAGTAGGTGTCACACCAACAATGTTAAGTAAAGGAAGTCTATACCTGTTTTTTTTTGTATGTACTGTCTATCAAGAACACCATATGATATGTATTGCTCAATTGTACTGCATCCAAATGTGCCCAAAACAAGTCACGAACAACATTTTCATCCTTCAATCTATGCCAATGAATATACATGTCACATTCAAGAAGTTTCATTAGTTGTTGCATTTCAGTATTATTGCCTCTTGTACACGTACGGTATGCATATCTTGCATTATATACTTGCTTCAAAGTTGTATAATTATCGTCATTGTGCTCCTTCAAAGTTAGAAGAATATGCTTTGGTTTGACTATCTACCTTGTCATATCAACAACAATGATCTTCTCCTCCTAAGTTAGTCGACCAGCATATGGGTGTCTACAAAATGACTTAGCCAAAGCATGATTATGATTACCACATATAAGCTTCACCATCCACCCTTGACCTCCTGGGACTGGTTTGCCTCGCAACTTAAAAGGACACTCACATTTTCTAGTGCTAGTCGTTGAAGGTGTGAAACCTTTTTTTCATGGTCTATACTTTCCACTCCTTTCACAACCAATTAATACAAATGATGTCCTTCCTATTTTTCTCGTTCATATGTCACTACTCATTATAACAGCTACAAAACCATTCTCATTTGCAACAGTTCGAGCCTATTTAAATACCGCATCACGTGATTCAAACACCTACACAAATTAATAATTCATCTTTAATCTTCTTAATTTAATCATTTCACAACTTTAACTACATTCAAAATCACATAAATACCTCAGTCGTGTTGAACGTTGCAGAACAATCAATTACACAATTATTGTCTTCAAACGCATTAGCGTCCGCTCCGATGTCTTCATCCATATAATTTTCTTCAGACATAATACTATCATATATCCACTCATCGTTGTCCATCCTAACAACTACAAATTTTATTTAATCATTACTAAAAACACACACACGGATAATAATAACATTTTCTAAACATCACAATTTACATAACCAATCCAAAAATTAACATATTTTAAATAAATCATGAAAGTCTAAAGATCACCATTTACATAAAACAATCCAAAATTTTCTTTTTTGTATTTACTCACTCAAATAATTTCTAAAATTAAACTCAATTCTAATTGAATAGATATTTTTTACAAATTATTTAATAAAAAAATTGTGATTTAACAAATGATGAAATTCTCAACCTCACAATTTGCATAAACAATCCAAAAATTAACTTTTTGTATTTACTCACTCAAATAATTTATAAAATTAACCTAAATTTTAATTAAATACATGTTTTCAACAATTTTTTAAAAAAATTTTTGATTTTAAGCCATACAGATTACGTAATCCGTATGGTTCTTACGGATTGGGTAATCCATATGGCTTTTATGGATTACGTAATCCGTAAAATTCATACGGATTATCGAATCCGTATGACATTTAAACTGCAACTAATCTCTGCAACCACGATGCCACTCCACGACTCCGACGACCACCACCACGCCACAACTCCGACGAAATCAACACAATGACACCAACTACCACCAATGCACAGCCGTTCCAAACAATGCAGTCGCACCAAAATGAAGTGAATAAAAGAGGAAAATTGCAATCAACTCAAATATAAGAGGAAAGCTGCAGGGGTATTTTTGGGTTTTAAAAAAACCAAATGGTGTATAAGAAAACCAAATGGTGAATGAAGCTATTCCCAACTTATTAGTATTAGTGGGAAAGTTGGGCTGGGTTTTGGTTCTATGTGAGGAATTTTCTGGACTTTTCCAAACTTGTATAGTAAGACGTGCACCTTGTGCTTTTATATTTTTGTCTATCCAAAAAAAAAGTGTCTACATGTATTTGGTTTGAGACTTGGCTACTATAATCTATTTGAGGGATTTGATAGCCATTATCACCTTTTGTGTGATGTATTGTTTGGGATTAGGCTATATTAATAAATCTAGAGGGTTAAAGTGGCAAAGCTTTAGTTCTATGTTCGACGTTTGTGCTGTTTTTGGTTTTAAACAGAATCATATCTTAAAGGTTATTGGTATATTCTTTGGGGACTAGGTAATAATATGTATCCAAACTTTTATGTTTTTATTACTGGTTAGACAAGAGACATTGACTGTATTGAAATATTGTGTGCTCTTTTAATTATCAGAAAATGCCTTTAAATCAAGGTACCTATATTAATAATACAAGTTTACTTTGCTAATAAAAAAAAATAAACTAACTGACATTTCTTTCACAGGCACATGACACAAAGAAGGCTCTGGATGTGTTTTCTTATGTTCAACTTCTGAAAATGGAAAAACTTAAGTATAATAGTGTTTGCTTGTATAGAGTTATTTTTTTTATTAAAAATAGGAAACAACTTAGTTTCCTTTAGTGTATTTATTGTTTTTATTTTGAATTCTCACATATTTAATTATTTAAAGTCACCTTTTCTATTTTGGTTCCATTCCATTTTTATTTGTCAATTATATACATGTTAGTTTTTACTTGTGAAAACTACAACTTAATTAGAATTTTACTCATATTATAATAATTTATGATAATTTGTTTGCAACAATATTGTTATTTGTGTTTAAATAATATATAATTGTCATTAAAATAAAATATTTTTATATTAAATTTTACAATGATATAGATAGTTAACAAATGACTATTTATGACAACTTTTTGTTATTAAGAAAAATATAACAGTAATCTTTGTAACAAAAGATTTTATTGTAACGATTTTAGTTGTTACAAAAAGGTATCATATCATAGCAAAATATTAATTATTAAGGAAAAATATCTAATTAGAGCAACTATAATTGATGACAAATAATATTTTTGTAATGACTTTAGTTGATGACAAATAAATTTTTTGATAGCAATAATAGTTGTTAAGACGTGCAAAATACGATAATAATTTTAATGGCAACTACAAATTATTTATGACAATGACAATTGTGTGAAAATGATAACGACAATTATCGTTATTAAAACATCAAATGTCAATGACATCAAATGTCGCTACAAAAACTTTTAACAACATACTTTTAGGCAGAATCTGCAATGAAAATTGGGTCGCGGTCAAAAATTATTTTCACTACAGCATTTTATCAAACAATAAATGTCACTGCAAGTAATCTTTTGGTAGTGATTGGAGATTATGAAAAGCCGTTTCTTGTTTTACTAGGTTCGAAGGATCTTAACAAGCAAATATTGATGTGAGTTTATCTTAGTTGGGGAGGATTTATATAGACACGAAGTAGCAACTAGCTAGCCTACTTGTTTGTGTTATCTACATATAGTAATATTTTATATCGTTGTGTTCCAACTTGGTTTTGCTAAATAACAAATTGACGCAAACCGCGTACGAGAAATGTTCAAATATATTTGCCTCCACAGGCCACACATTTCCATGCATTGCATGCAATTATCCGTGCTTAATGCAGGCCAGCTTGAAAAGGGAAAAAGTCGTATGTTTAGCCAAAACAAAATACAGAATAAATTTGTAAGAATCTTGTGCTAAAAACTAGACTAATTAATCTTTATGGGATATATATATATATAAAGGATATTAATTAACACCGAAATTTTGAAACACGGGTTTACGAAACAAAATGAAAAATGAGAGCCATATATAATTAGGAAAAAGATAAAGAAATAAAAGAAAAATGAAAATGTTTGATAAAATTACTCTGTATATATAATGGCTCAATGAGACAACTGAATATATTAAGTTCGTATTTAATAAATTGTAACCAAGTATTGGAACAAAAAACTCGACCTATATTCTGTAATGTTAAAATAGTTAAGAGTAAATTGTATCTTGTACTACTTTCTTTTTGTGCAGTACTACTAATTTAAAGAGGTGCAGCACTACTAATGTTTGATTAGAGTCAGCCTAAATAGTAATAAAGGGTTTTAATTAATAATTTAAATCTTATTACTGTCATTGATTATAAAAAAATACTAATTAACATATAAAATATATTAAGTAATCGTATTCATAAATTCATAATTATTTTTCTTTAACTTAGTTTTTACCTCATATCAAACTGATCCCTCGCGGATTTATCAAAAAAGAAAAACTAAAATAGTTCAATTACATAATTATTTCTTAAAATGTCAACTATGCGTACATATTTGTATAAATACATAATATATAACAATATAAATATATAAAATGTAAAGCTATTACATAGACGACCTTGAATTAGCGATAGTTTCTAAGCAACCACCGTTTAATTTGTGTAGGTGGACAGTGACTAAATATATAATATTTATTTTATTTCAATCCAATTCATTCTTAAATCAAAATAAATTAGTTTTTTTTATCGCAATTTCTGTAGGAAAGTTTGTGAAACTTACATCTCCCGACAAAAAATTCCGTCATAGAAGTCTGCTAATATATGTTTTGTATCAAAAAGGTTTATCTTAATTGATTGAACAAGTATTGTAAAACTTCTAATACGGTGATGAATTCATAAGATCAAGAACATACATGTTTTGTATGTACGCTACTCTGGAGTGGTTATACAAGTAACCAAGGAAAAGAAAATTCGAAAATTAATTTCAAATAGGCTTAAAGAGGTTGAGGAGCGGCCATGATGGTAATGACTTAGGGCTAACATAACAATAATTGAGATATGACCAAAAATATTGGGTAGGTATTGTTAACTTAATTAATAATTAAATACCGAGAGCGTGTGGCATGCATCATGATCTCCGTTTCACTATTCTCCATCAATTAAGTGTGATAGTACATATACCAAATGACTTTTCAACGAAAATAATCCAAATTACTATGGGAGCAGACCAATTCCAAATAATTAATAGAGCTTATTCTCTCTGTGTTTTCTTTTGACATAACTGTTTGTGTATTCTTTCACCTTGACCAGATGTAATAATGCTTTAACTAAAAATGTTTCATATGTAAACGTTACGCGCTCAGCATTACAGATAGATAATTTTCCCTTATTTTAATTTGCAGGCCAACATACCCTGCAAAAAATGACTAGTAAATCTTTTAAAACTTTGAATGTATGCCGTAAAATTAAGGACATGAATGGAGCCGTATATAATGGAGAGATCGGGGAAAGGAGAAAGCGCTAGCTAGAGAGGAAGACCTAATCAAAGGAGTATGTAGTCTGTACGCGCTTGTAAATTGCATATGATACGAAAAGATTTTAAGTCTATTACAAGGAGAGAAACAAGTTTCTAAACTTATTAATGTAGTTTTTCCGATCCATATGAATTGAACACCTTTACAATACTCATATGTTCGACATGCTCAACCAACTTATTCCTTGGTAAATTTATTAATGTAACTAGTTCACAGTTAAGTAGTTTAGAATTATTTATTAATTTTATGGATTCAGCTCTTCTAAAATGTGAAACTCACCTTAGGAAATAAATTATTAAATCTCAATCTTTAATCAGAAAATCAACAATTAATATTATGTGTTCTTACACAAAAGTTATAAATGTGATAGAATAATCAAATAAGTGTTACTTAATTGACAATACAAGTTAAACTTACATAAAAAAAAAAATCTGAGTTTAATTCTTGCATCATCCTTAAAAAGGGTTAAGGAATTTAGGTGTAACTAATTAAGTCTTTATTGAAAATTAGTCACATGATCGTCCAAAGAATTGCAAAAATCACAATTATTTATTCTCGTAGAACACATCCTTAAAGATGCATGGAAAAGGAGTTTAAGTATACTGGTTTCAATGGGTTTCTGTATTAGATTAATCAAGTAGTCGGCACAAAGAACCAGAATTAGAATATCTTAGGATCTCATCAAAAATCTTAATACGTGGATTAAAAAATAATTAAAATTTATTCATATTTACTTTAAGTCATAATCTAAATATATATTAGTCATGAACTCAAGATCTGACATTTTAAAAATACTTTAAAGTTCTATTCATGAAAAGCAAAAGACCTAATTACTTTTTCTACTTGTTACTTAATTTACTCATGTTTACTTTAGAGAAGTCTAACCTTATTTTGTTAATTGGTAGCTAAAATTTTAATAGCAAAAATTATATATTCCTGCAGTGATTCCCTTGGTGCATGATTCAAAAAGTACAAATTGTTGCGTAGCCACAATTAACACGTGACCTTTCTTTAGCTGATATTTCTTTTTGACACTTTTGGTTCACCATTATTTGAACCTAACACATGTATATTTTAGTATAGAAAATATAAATTAATACCACAATCACAGACAGTTAAAAAATATTACATGAAAGGCATGGCTTGATTCACTTGACATATAATAATAATAATACTCTTAATTAATTTCTTAATCTTTCAATCTTTATTGTGGATTTGTGGTCCATCCCAGTAAAATGCAATAATAACAACATTAACTATTAACCCTTCTGCAGTTGCGTCTGATCTCTCCCTTGTTCCCAGTGAGAGGCTTCATGTTACCCATCTTGATCATAGAAGCCTTGAAATCTCTAGCAAATGCAAAAGTGTTTCTGCTATAAAGCTCCACCAACTTGTCACTTTCACTGCCATTTCCCTTGTAGAGTTCTTGATCAGAGTGAAGAAGACCCTTTTTGCACAGCAATTCCTTGAAGTAAGAAGTGTCAACCGTTGCAGGAGTTGGATCCAACGGTGCCAAGTTGTTGCCAGCGCCAACTCTAGGGCATGTTTTGCGCAAAGAGGCTGCAAAGGTAGGGTTTATGTTGGTGTCGTTGTAGATGCGGTCTCTGAAGGTAGTGCACCTTGCAAACCCTAATGTGTGGCCTCCAGAAAGTGCCACCAAGTCTTTGAGGTCTAATCCGTGAGAGTTGAAGTTGGAGAGAAGTTGTGAGAAGCTGAAAAATGGAGCAGGGAGATTGGCGTTTGCAGCATCCTTGCTTGCGGTTCTTGCGTCTCTTCTGCCTAGTAATACTGAGTACCGTAGGTGTGGACCACCTAACTGTTGTTAACAGAAAGATAACATGATATGGTTAGGGTTCTCCTTAAGAAATTACAGAATAAACTAAACAAAAAGGAATTTTACACGCACACCCGAAACGTTATTTAATCCCTAGTGAGAGAGAGAAAAAAAGTATAGGTAAAATAAGTAATATGACATCACAGGAAAAGAAAAATAAAGAAAAATGAGAAGTGTCAATGGATTATTTAAAACATGGAGTGTCTAAAAAATAATAAACTAAACTAAACAAAACAAAAAGGAATTTTACACGCACAACCGAAATGTTATTTAATGGCTTGTGAGAGGGAGAAGGAAAAAAAAGAATAATTTAGGTATCATAAATAATATGATGTGACAGGATAAGAAAAAAAATGGTTTAAATATTTAATACCTAAAAAATATCACTTTAAATTCTGATTTCATGAGTAATGTTTGCGGATACAATATTACATATTTGTCATAGATATAATAAGAAGTGTAATGTGATAAAGAAATAAATTAAGAAATAAGAGGTTTCAAATTAATGCCTGTTTGTAGCAACAGAATGTTTGTAACAAGAGTCCTCATTTTTTACACAGAAAAAATGCTTGCAAACAATCCATTAAAAATCGCATGTCCTCTTTATTCTTTCTTTTATCAAACCATATCAATTACTTATTTATTATTTCTTCTCATTACTTATCTATCATTTCTTCTCATGTCTCTAAATATTTATACAAAAATAATATTGCATAATTACAAATCACCACGTGTTTATGATCTTATCCTGCAATAATTTCTAGTCTACAGGCATCGGGGGGTTCAATCAAAATCATTTTTCTTGTAATAATAGGATGATGTCTTTGTATCATTACTTTTTTTATTCCATAAATAATGTTTTCGTGTAACGAGAGTATTTTAACTTGTAAGAATATAAATAACTTAATTTAAGATTTTATCCCAACAAACTAAGTGCAATATTACTAGATAGAACGAAAAGTTTATATAATAATTAATTATAATTAATACTTACTATGGCCACAGAATCACGAGCAGCTGTAGCTAAGATATCAGCACATGATACCACAGGGCGTTTGCAAGCTTTGTCAACAGCTGCCTTAATCTCATCAACCACTTCCAAACCTCTTATTGAATTCAGATTAGGTAGGGCTGTTTTCTCGCCAGTGATGTTGTGCGTATCATCCAGCAGAACTGATCCATCACAACCCTGTGCTCCCAAGGATCCAACAAATCTCTAAATTAATTAGTATATTATTAAAAAAATTGATAATGTTATCTAATCGAAAGTAACATGCATGTTCGTGTCTATTTGATGCATGTTTCCGTTATTCCATAATTTATGGTGTTTAGATTATTTTATTTTATGATCGACATGATTGGTTGGGCTGCTACGTACTTCCAGCTTCCTGCATGTTCATCACTTTGCAACACGTAAGATTCACAACCATTTTGGTTTAAGACTATATTCATCACTGAAAATTGAAATTTAATTTAATTATAAATAAATAATGATACATAAATACCCATTCATTATAAATATTTCAATAACACTTTCTACTTTCACTTCATATCACCTATATCTCAATTATATATCTATACTTCTTTTTTTCTATATTTTTTTCTTTATAGGTATCAAATACAATGATCATTTCATGGACTTAAGCGGCCTATTTAAAACCTAGTGTAATAATGTACGCTTAATTTCAAGGCAAATGATCAAATTACAATAAGAGTATAAACTTTTCTCGAATTGTATTAAAAATAAATTTTAAATTTTAAAAATTTGATGATAACATATTAATGGTAATTTTTATAGAGTTGAAACAATTTATCATACAAATTAAGATGTGCTTAAATTTTCTTTTTTGTTATAAAATTGAACTTTCACTGTAAAAATGGAAGGAAGGAATTTTAGCTTTTAGAACATCTCCAATGGTGTAACTATGAATCTATGATATGAAATCACTTAACTCACTTTTGGTTAACTCTACAATGTTACATGAGATTTAAGAACTTTAATAATTATTTTCTTCAATAGTATTGTTCTTAAGAACTTAAGACAAGCCATCATATAATATAATTGGAGTCACAATTTTTAAGAATAGTTCTTTATATAAACAACAATTATCATATAAGAATTGTCACTCCCATAATGAAATTGTATGAGAATTAGTTCTTTAAGTTTAACAAAACCTCATCATCTAAAAAAAGCTTAACAAACCCCGTAAAAAAATCATTAGAGATTCTAAGCTATGATTGGCTAAAAATTGTCATGGCCAAAAGATGTCATGACCGAGGCTGGCCAAAAGAAGCTCAAGTCAAGACCAACCGAAAATTGTCCTAGCCATAGTTAGCCAAAAATTGTCCTAGCCGAAAGATATCTCGTGGCCAAGGTCAATCAAAAAAAGTCATGGACAAGTTTGGCCAAAAAATATCTTGGTCGAGGCTAGCCGAAAGAAACCTAGGCCGAGGTTGATAAAAAAAATGTTACGGTTGAGATTGTCTGAAAAGTTCCCAAGTTGAGACTAGCTAGAAAATGACTTAGGCCTACCCAAAAATAACCTAACATTGGTTGACTGAAAACTATTTTTGAAATTGTTATAATTTGTGGGTTGGCTTTAAAAGTAGGATATTGTGGGTTAGGGCTTTCTTCTGCCCTTTCATTAAGTGGGCTAGAAAACTTAGGGTCATTGTAGGGGGCAAGTGGATTGGCCCTATATATGACCTAAGGTCAAACTAACAAATCTATTATTAAAAACCTCAAAAGTGACATAGAGGCAAAAGCTACATGCAGCAATAATTAATAACGTGGTTTTGGTTGGCAGAATCGAAAAACTTTAATTTATTGAAACCTTGCATATAAATTGATATAGGAAACTTTAATTGACCATGCATATAGTAATTAATTAGTTTTCAATTTTGATTTTAGAAAAGTAATATAGGAAACTAGACTACAAATAATATTACTAAGTTGTGCCTAAATTTATGGTTTGAAAATATGAAACTAATCACATGATGTGTGTGTATAAAAGAGCAGTATATATAACTTACACACTAATCACATGAGAATTAGTTCTTCCATTTCACACTAATAACTTACATTAACAAAGCAGTCATGGAAATGTAAACGCAGCAACGAGGCTCCAATGCGTCGTTCACGAATGATTGCTCGGTGAACGACAGACCTTATGATTGGCAATGCTTGGGGACAAACTTTCTTATAGAAATTAGGAGTAAGTAGTGCATTGGAAGGGATCATAAATGTGGCCAATGTAGCCAGAGCAAGCACAAGCAGAGTTTGGATATTAGAAGCCATCGTGTTGTGCTATTACCCTGCTTTGTGCTAAGTTATTATTGCCTTGGCTATGGATATGATTTATATAGAAAGGAAGTAGCCATAAGGCGTCGAGCAAAATTAATTAATTAATTAGTTTACTTTCTTAAACTACTCACTTTATAATAGTTTAGTTCATCATGTACATAATACAACTGGATTGTGGTCCATAACATCGCCACACGTCCGCTAGAAACTAAAGTCAAGAGATTTTATATATATGTGTTCATATAAATCCAAAGTGAATTAGTAATATTGCATAGATATAGAGGAGGAGCTACACTACATATTTAAGCCCTAAATTATAAGATACAAATTCATTTACTAATAACTTTCACATGCAACTTTTGGAGCACTATTTCATTTACTAACTCTTTTGTTATTATCCCTAACTTTTATCCAATTATATAAATGCTAAGCGTAAAAATGATTAATTTTTCCTTATGACAACCTAGCTATAATATTGTACTTACCAAAATTTTTGGAGCTAATTGACATTAGGGTAGATGTAGTCAAAATGTACTTCATGATTTCACACACGTTAGACTGTAGGTACACTTCAATGGGAGAATAAAGGAGAACTTGTAAAACAAAGGACTCCAACGTTCAAATAATTATGTAGTGAGTTGAGAATGGAATGAAAATGGTAAGATGAAACCTGATATTTATAAAGTGAAATAGGAGTCTCTGTCTTTGTTCATAGGAACTGTTACACTTGTGTAACAACCTTTATAAATAATTACTAATTTGTAGATAATGGCTAGTAGATAAGTCTTGACTTATAGATCATTCGTCTTTTATAGATAATTAAGTACTTATTATTTTTTAAGGGAATTACAATATTATCATTAATATTAAAATATTAAGGTATTTAAGAAATAATTTATCGTTCCGATGGCTAAGCTGCTAAAGGCAATGCATCTATATTTCTATGTCAGGACTTATATGTAGGACTAACTTGTGTATTAAAGGGCCACATCACTTGTCGGACAGTGGACCCTGTACAATATAAATACAATAGAAGAGCATTCAATATGCTGAAGTTTTATATAAGAATTCAATGCATAACATTTTTATAAAGATATGAGTTGGCAACAATGACCCATACAAGTTTTTTCTTATTAATAAAATTTGTAATTTTATGTGCATTATATTAAAATACAAGCATGATGAGGGCATGCTTTATTGTCTAACACCAAAATAATATTTAAAATTAATATGATATTGTGCTGATAAATAAATAACACAATAGGTAAACATGCCATTTCCAATAAATAAAGTTCAAAATATTAGACTGCAAGTGAGCAGCATATTAAATAATTAATTAAATTAGATATGTAGGTCTCAGTTATTTCTGTTCTATGGTTATTTTCGTTTTCCTTTCTTAATCATATGGTTGCTTTGGTACTATCCTCTTGCGTGTACAGATTTAATTTATACGAATATTTTTTTAAGACATACTCAGCGTGTAACTCTTGAACTCCTTCCCACCCTGAGTTTTCTGTGGGATGTTGGAGTCTAGACATGCATGGCTGCACATATAATCAATTTAACAACCTTTATTTTTGGTAGAGTAATAATTTTTTTGTTTGGATATTTTTCTTATATTATTTTTAGTCGAATTTCTAAAATAATAAAATTAAATATTATTTATTTCAACATTCACTCCCTCAATTTATTTTCCAAACAAATAAGATAGGTGTAACATAATTAATTATTAATTTTGCTTCATAGATAACATTTATTTAATAAACAATGGTTTTTTATTAAAGGAGTACAACAAATACTTTAGTTCTTATACACGTGTACATGTGTCTAATCTCCTTACCCATTCATTATTAGTTAAATTATAATTTTAGTCTTTTTATTTTTTTATGTGATTTGAACTTTTTATTTTTAGAAAATTTATAATTTTATCCCAATATAATTTCCAGTTTTGCAAATATTTATTTTATATTTTAATTAATTAAATTATTTTTTTTATAATTAATATCTTAAGTGAAGTGAATGTGTTAAATATAGAATTTAATTGGAATAAAATAAATAAATAAAACATATACAACGTTAAGAATTGAACGAAAGTTACAGAAAAAAAATAGAAGAATCAAAATTGAGGATTAGAAATTAAAGGAGAACCCAAACTAAGGATAAAAAGAAAAACTAAAATTACAATTTAATCATTCATTATTCTTATTTGTTAAAAAGAATTGTCTCGTAAAAAAAAAAACTGAGCATTATTTAAAATATAAATTGATCAAGGCTCTTGGAAAAATTCCATGATAAAGTGAATTCATGAAATTAAAAAACATACATATAAGTTAAGTTCAATATACACTTTTAACTATTAAATTTTATATTTAATTACACTTTTGTCCCCATAATTTCACAATGTTACAAGTTTTATTCTAATTTTTTTTCTCAAATTCCATGCCAAAATTATAAAATATCAAAAATTGTGTCCCGTGTAAAAAAAACTGTCACAATTAATGAAAATTTTCACAATTATGACGTTTTAAATGAAAAACCGCTACAAATTAAATATCCTAATTGTAACAATTTTTTAGACAAAATTTGTGATGCTTTATATATTAGGGATAAAATTTGCAAAATAAAAATATGAGACAAAATTTGTGACATTGTGAAATTTTGGAGACAAAAAAGCAATAACCTAGATTTTTAAAAAGAGTTTACCTCATTTTTTGTAATTTGTGCACTGATTCTACCATGTAAACAAATGTTAGAGACATGGGAATGGGAATAATGTAATGAACAATTTTTCTAATAAAGTCGGAGTCCAGAAAAGAAATATTGGAAAACGTAACCATTAGGAATCATGTTTTTCCATTATATACATTGATAAAGGAATCTTATTTTTCTTGGGTCAAAAGCATACTCCCATTGACCCTGAGGCTCATGATTACCATGAACTTGATCAGTTATAGGTTGAACATTATGACATATATAGAAAATAGATAGCATACAGCTTGATGTTATCCAAAAGATAGTCAACGGTATTATTAAATGCAAGCTTATTAGTCTGACCAAAATCTACCTTCTCATTAAAGCTAATGCAATACATTTGATGCTTTCAACATAATCCTGTGAAATACTACATATAATTTATTTTTTCTGCAATTTCAAGCAAACAAAATTATTTGATGTCAGTTAATTCGTTGTTCTTGGTATGACCCAGGTGGATACAGGTGACAGTTAACCATACACCATATATTATTTAAATCAACATGGCATGAACCGGCATATAGCTAACCTTATGAAAAGTTGCTGGACAATTAAGCAATTGGCTCCACTCACATCTTATCATTGCATTTCTCTCTAGCTAATACCACCTTCTTTCCATATATTTTTTATGATTAAGATTATTATACATGAATTAAAAAATATTTAATAAAATTAAAAATTATTATATTTAAAATAAATATAATTGTCCTTATTTAATAGCTTAATCTTTGATACATGTGTCACTAGTAGTGAGTTTTTTTTACCAATAGTAGTTAGTATTAAATAAGAGTATATTTGAGAGAAAAATACTATTTGTTTTGTCTTTTGTGAACAAGATGTCCAACAAGAATGCTGATGATTTTAATATTGGATCAAGCTCTCTCTTAAGGTATTTATAGAAGAGAAATACCTTTAGAAGATGATCACTATGCACGAAGTAATACTCAACCAGTGGAGTGAGGTGTGTGCACAGTGTGAATGGAAATAGAGAGAACGACAATTGTCTACCTTTTTCATCTGAAATCAGCCTTTATTTATACTCAATTACCTCCCTACCAGTTGCAGATACTCTCCAATATTCTTGGCCAATATCTTCAACCACATTATACCAACATCTTCATGGCAGTTATTATATTAAGGGTCCACGATCTTTTGCTGTCGTTGTCTTCAACAATCCATGATTTGAATTCTTAATGGGTCTTAACATTGGGCCCATATATCAAATCCGTAACAGTTGCCCCCCAGCTCGACTGTTTAGCTTTCTAGGCAACCGGGATGCACTAGCTGATTCTTCTACCAAGTTTTGATTTCTGCACGTTGTCCTTTATTCTATCTAAACCCGGATTTAAGTATCTCAGTTTTTAGATTTTTATTCGGCTTTGCCTAAACTCCATTCGCAGAAGGTTTCGATTTTCTCAAGTTTTATCCCTAAGCAGTCACTTGAGTTTTTAACCCTTTCTTGAGCTTTACCCTCAAGATCTTACTTGAGATTTTAACACGATTTGAATTTCAGGAGCATTCTCCCTCACTCTTCGATCTCGGTTGCCTTACATACCATCCCGGCTTTGTTCACCGATGTTCCTGTTACTCGTCACTTGAGGCATTTTCCAGCCATTAGACTTGTGAACCATTTCTATCCCGGAGGACCAGATTGTACTTATATTGATTTGTGACTATTCACATCCTAGTCTTTTCAGAGAGTTAGCACACCACTTAAATTGATGCGCCATTTACATCCCGGTTGTTGCCTTTTCTATGAATCCTACTTATTGCCCCTCAGATTTGGGTAGTCATAGATCCATATAAGTGATATATCAATTATAGTTACTTGACTTTGCTGTTTGTGTCTCATCATATTTCTTGTTGTAAATACGGGCATTTAATGTGGGTACGCACATTAAATGCTCTATCATTTCATACTGAGCCCTAATTATGAAATTTGAAATTGAATAGACGATTTTGCCTTCAAGCGTGACGATTTATCAACATCTGACGGTTATGTCCATACAACCGTTCGATGGCGTCGAAAAGCTTCACACTAATCCAATGGTTACCTTGATTTCTTGTTGGCGCTTATATATATATATATCTCCTTGCATCTGCCCCTTTGTTCTCTTGTTGATGTTACTTCTTCTTGCAAGAACTCCTTCACGCTCCTTGAAATTTTGTGTTTTCTTGTTGCATTTCCTATATTCCTGAACACTTTCGCAAACTCAGGTATCCCTCCTTACTATCAAACTTCTTGTTTTGTCTTACTTTGATTGTAGTTTGTTTGCGTGTATTGGGTCTATTGCCATCTTGTTCGTCGTATAGGTTTTGCTCTATTAGTAATTTCCTTACTAGAAAATTGTTTTGTTCTTTAGCCATTATCCTTCTCTTGTTGCCCATCTTCATTTTTGACAGCATCTCTTAACTTCTGCATTAGTTATGAAAACTCCTGGGGAAGAACGTAGGTTAGACTGACCCATTCCTCCCAGGATTGGGTATTGGTTATTCGGTTTACCTCTTTCTGAAGAAGAAAGGGAAAAAGCTTTGTTGCATCCATATACTAGTGGAACTGACAACAAAAGGAAAAAGAAAACGCCCCAAAACCAAACTCAGTCTTCTGAAACCAAAAACCCCTTTAGGTCTTCCTAAGGCTGGTCCTGGTACTGATCGTGTTTCTCTTTGTGAGTGTTTGGAATCACAAAACCCTAACTCTTTGTTATCCCCCAATGATGACGTTCTTCCCTCGACTCCAATGTCAGAGACTCGGTTCGAACCATGCGTCGACTGTGTTCATGAAAGTGCTCTACTTGTAAGCTCTGGCTGTGACTCTATGGCTGATTCTATTCTCAGATCTTGTCGTCATAATGTTGTTCTAGTTCCTATTCCAGTCATCACCAAACCCAACAATAGGAATGTTGTTCTTGCTTCAGGTACGCCATTCTCACTGATTTTGATTTATTTATCGTAGGTATATATGGATCCATCTTCAGAACAAGTTGCCGAGTCCCCGCCTGCCGAGTCACAACCCGGCTCACTGTCTTCTTCCACACTCTCTAAATTCCCATGGATAACTCAGGAGGTTCTGCGAACGCTATCCGAACTTAATGCGGAATCAAGGGAATCAAGAAAATTTTGTTATGCGACCCCCAGATAAGAATGAGCCTATCTGTTCTTCGAGGGAAGGGAACTCCCCCTCTTTTTTCTTTTTCTATAAAGATGTAATAACTCGGATAGGGGTACGATTTCCCTTTTTCGATTTTCAAATGAACATTTTAAACCATCTTCATTTAGCCCCTTCACAACTTCATCCAAATAGTTGGGACTTCATTCAAGCCTTTGAACATTTTTGTATATACTTAGACATCGCCTGTATAGTTCCTCTTTTCTTTTATTATTTTAGTGTCCATACTGCTAGGACGGGCAAGGAGCCTCCTAGTAAGAAAGGTTGGACCTCCATCCGAGGCCGAAATGAGCAAAAATTATTTCTTGTATATACCAAGTCTTTCAAACATTTTAAGAATAAATACTTCAAGGTTGTCGCCGAACCCGGTCAACAACCATTTTTCCTTTCGGCCGCTGATTCCCGAGATGTAGAATCAAAATTTCCCCTCTACTGGTCTCGTACTCATCATGATTTTCCTCCATCCTCATATCGTTTTGAGGAAGAAGATTTATCGGATGATGATGCTGCATCGATTACGCGAATAGCTGCTTATAAAGAAGCTCGCGACCCTCCTAGTGTGGCTACTTTCATCTATGAATACTGTGTTGGGTCGTCCGTCTTACCAAGTATGACCATTTTTTATTTGCACTTATTCTGTATCATTTCATTCTAACCTTTGCATGCATTTTGCAGTTCTGGAGATGGAAAAACAAACTATACTGTGCCACCGGCTCCGAAGAGTACATCTACACAACCTCAGACCGACGCTTCTCAGCAACCATCAAGACCGCTTGCCCCCCCTTCATTCAAGTCATAGAGAAGGAAAAGGGTTCACAATCTAATAATCCGGGGCCACGAAAATGGAAACTGACCGAGGTCCAAAAAGATAAGGTCCCTAGCAGCAAAAATAAGGCTCCTACCCAAAAAGATAAGGCTGCAGCCAAAAAAGGTAAAGTTGTTACCATCCCCAGGACCTCGGACCCGGAAATAACGCCTTCTCTGGTGCCTGCGGATGAACCTGCTCCTAACCCGAATTCCATTGGTACCAGGCTATCACCTGGATTGCTTTGGGATACGGGTTTATCTGATGACTTCTTCCACGCTATCCATGCACCCAAGCATTTCACGGCTCCGGTCCCTTTCTCTGAATTTGAACTTGAAGAACTTGGTGCCATAGAGCTAAATATTTTGAAAGACGCATCTTTGATTCAGAGTCTGGAGACCGTGAACAAGAGACTTGCGTGCGTTGTTAATGAATTGAATAATAGCCGTGAAGAATTTGAAACATCCCGAGAAGAACTTAAAAGGACCCGAGATGAACTCCAAGCATCCCGGGAAAAGACCAACAAGACCCGGGAAGAGCTTCTGTTGTCCCAACAAGATAACGCGAGGCTTAAGTCTAGTGTAGAATCTCTTCGTAAAAAGAACCAAGACAGTGCTAAAAAATTTCATCAATTAAACGCACTATTGGGAAAAACGCAAGAGACACTGCACCAGACTGAAGCCGAGTTAGCAGAGTCGAAAACAAAGGCTAAAAACATACGCGCGCAAGTATCGATTCAACAATACTCTAGAGCAGATTCGTTGTTTGAATCCCGGAGTTGAGCTCAATGTGACACGAATGCATTTCAAAGCTTTTGTTAGTGATGGTAAATTAATCCTGCCCCTTTCTCCTTATGAAGACTCCATGGCGTAAGAAGAAGATCCTGGCCACGACGAGGAAGGCGGTGATGCTACTGGAGATTGAGCTTATTCCTGTCAATTTAAATATCAAAGGGCTGGGATGTCGGTTGACAATGTAATTTGATTTTCATGCTTTTTTAGATATTACCGGGTTGATTCCGGCTCTAACTATACTTGACATTTTCTTTTTATATACGTATTGGCATTCACAATTCAAATACGCATGAATCCATACTAACCCAAATTTGTATCAAATGTTTTGACCAAAAGTCTTTCGCATGCTGTATAAATATCCGTTTGGTTTCGATGACCAAGTATGTTATAATACAGATTCTTGTCTATAGTACATCCTGGATTAACCCGGGTTTTATCCCGACAACGATTAACATGCTAAATGTAGACATTTATTGTATCATTAAATGGTCATACATTTTAACCTGATCAGGGCTTAAATAGCATGTCGTTCATTAGCAAGACAATAGTAATGATGATGCATCATATACGCGTAGTTTGGTATTCATACACAGATAAATGTTCGATCTTCTCATAAAAATAAGAATATTTATTCCTTATTCATAACTTCATGAAATGATGCTCGATCGAATTACAAATTACTCATGATCTCAACGAAAACAATATGAATTTCGGGTTACATATTTATCATACCGCGGTCCATATTCTCAATAAAAGAGAAACACATGAATTACTATTGAAACAAATATTTATCATGCCATGTTCGCGGCTTATTACTCTCTTCAACAGAACATCGAACCTGTATTTAACTATAATATATTTTTAGTTTATCGACATTCCAAGTTCATTTTATTGACTTTCCCTCGAGGGTTTCTAGCATATACGCTCCATGTTCGAGTTTTTGTGCAACCCGATATGGTCATTCCCAATTAGCTGCTAACTTTCCCTCACGAGCGTTTTTATTTCCAATGTCGGCTCTTTGAAGTACTAAGTCACCTTTCTCAAAGCACCTCGGCTTCACTTACTTATTAAACTTCTTGGCTATTAATTGTTTCATTGCCAGATCCCGAAAATACGTTGTATCCCGGATTTCATCTATCACGTCTAGCTCGCTAGCCAGAGCTTCATTGTTATAGTTCTCACCTGCCTGGAGGATGTGCTTTCTTCTCCAGGACGGTTGACCAATCTCCATTGGTATCATCGCTTCACATCCATAGGTCATTCTAAACGGGGTTTCCCTGGTAGACGTTTGAACCGTAGTCCTGTATCCCCACAGAACGTAATACAGCTATTCCACCCAACTAGAGCCGGCTTCAAGCATTCGCTTTTTCATCCCATCTACAATCACCTTATTCGCTGTTTCTACTTGCCCGTTGGATTGCGGGTGTTCTATTGAAGCAAAACGGTGCTTGATCTGGAACCCGATCATCATCTCTTGAAATCGTTTATCAGTGAATTGAGTTCCATTATCTGTTACCACTTCACCTGGGATTCCGAACCTGGAAATCATGTTTCGCTCAAAGAATCTTTGCACTCGAGCCGACGTGATGGTGGCAAGAGGTTGCGCTTCAATCCACTTTGTGAAATAATCAACCGCCACCATCAGCCACTTGAGTTGACCTTCCGCCGCCTTGAATGGTCTTAATAAATCCATTCCCCACTTGAAAAAGGGCCATGGAGCCGAGATGAGCTGTAACTCGGCGGGGGGAGACCATATCAATTTGGCATTCTAGCAGCTTTCACATTTCTTGACATGTCTCGCAGAATCCACTTCCATTGTCGACCAATAATATCCAGCTCGTAGGGCCTTTCTCGCTAATGCCTTAGCTCCCATGCATTGGCCATTGATTCCTTCGTGTATCTCAGATAACACATAGTCAATTCTATCTGGGTTCAGACAAACCAGCATCGGGGTGTGCAATCCTTTACGGTACAACTCATCTTCTATAATTGTGTACATGGCTGCATCACGCACCAACTTCTTGGCCTCCACTACGTCATCTGGTAACAAGCCCTTGTCTAAGTAATCAATCATAGGCCTCCTCCAATCTTCAACTACCGAGATCATCATTACACAGGTCGGTCTAGAAATTTCCTGTTGAATAATAGTCCTATGATTACCCAGACTCTTGGTACTTGTCAATTTTGATAGGATATCGGCCCTCGCATTTTCTTCTCTACGGATGTGACTTACCAATACTTCATCAAACTCAACAATGATCTCCTTCACCTTAGTCAAGTATTTGGCCAATAAAGGCCCCTTCACTTGATATCGACCCTCGATCTGAACTGTGACAAGCTGAGAGTCAGTGAACACCTTTATTTTCTTTGCACCCTACTCCTTCGCCTGCAATAACCCGGCTATCAATGCTTCATACTCTTCCTGGTTATTCGATGTTGGGAAATTTAACTGAAGAGATTGATGTTAGATTCAAGTGATTGAAGAATCTGAAGAAGACAAGTTTTGATATTTGATTCATGCTTTGTAATTTTCATTTTGTCTGTAAAAGCTTGGTTCATTAAAAGGAATAACCTAAATAACCCTTTGCAGCTACTAATAAAATCAATCCAACATGCATTCAATCTTAGGTATAAAATAATAACATATGCATTTGATTAAGAAATACATTGATGTGTTTTAAACATGCATAAAATGTTTTAAGACTGCAATAATCGATTACATAGGTAAATAATCGATTACATAAGCATTCTGCATAAACCTGTGTAGTATATAAGGTGATTTAATCGATTACCAGTTAATCGTAATCGATTAAATTGTGTTAGAGAGAAAACTGCACTCCACTGTAATAATCGATTAAAAGGGATTTAATCGATTACCTCTGCTTGTGTTTTTTCACTGGTGTTCTGGAATAATCGATTACGAGATGAGATAATCGATTATTATGTTCTTTCAAGATTTCCAGAATTACTAAGAACACTTTAATCGATTAAATAGTCGTTTTAATCGATTACCTGCATTAAAATAATCGATTACTTTAGCGAATTAATCGATTACAGTCTGTTATATCTGTTTTTTTATAAATAGGCATACAGTGACTCTGACTTTATGAGACAGATTTCGAAAGCACTCATTTCATACAAAAGTATTATTGTTCTCTGAGTGATAAAAGAGTTTTTACAGAGTCTTTTAAGTCTTGTTGTTCTTAGAAGTGAAAAACATGAAGATTGCATAGAAGAAGAAAGTGATTAGTGATCATTCATGCATTAGTTTGTTTCAAGATCATTCAAGAAGGCATTGCATTCATCACCAGGTTATCAATTTTGTTTGAAATCCTTTCAGCTGCAAAAGGAAGTTTAGGTGATATCCTTCTTGAACCTTATGCTTAACTCTTTGTGAATTTTAATTCTGTATTTTACTGTTTGTGTTGTAATTGTCCATGTAACAAGTTAGAATTCTTTAAAGCATAACTAGATAGGGTTTCTAGTGGGTAGAACTGAGTGGTGTGCTCAGGTTCTAAGTCTTTAGATAAATCTTGGGATTAGATTTAGAATTTTACCTAGGGTGGGTGAAAGAGACTTGGCTGATTGCTTGTAAAGAATTGAATATTGTTAGTGGAACTCTAATTTGGTTTAGATTAGAAGACAACTGGATGTAGCCTCAAGTGGTTAGAGGTGAACCAGTATAAATTTGTGTGTAATTGTGTTTTGTTTTACATTACATTCAATTGCTTGTGGTATTGGTTTGTGAATCAATTCAGATTTTGTTTTAGCACAAGAGTTAAGTGATTGGAAAAGAGAAAATTGCTTATTAATAGTGTTTGGTTTAAAGATACGATCCATTGTTTATCTTCCGCTGAGTTTGAATTTCAAGAAAAGTTAAAAAGTTTTAAAAACCAATTCACCCCTCCCCTCTTGGTTTATTAGATTAGATATTCATTGTATTTTCAATTGATCAGTAGCCACCCCATCCGGATTCTCAATTATGATCCTGGCTCCGCTTCCTTTCATGTTAGACGATCCATCAACACATAGTTTCCACGTGTTTTCAGAATTACCGCTAACCGGGGTTAATTCCATAATGAAATCTGCTAAAGCTTGAGATTTAATAGCATGTCGGGATTCATATTTCAAATCATACTTGGACAATTGTATTGCCCAATTAATCATCCTTCCAGCCAGATCCGATTTGTGCAATACTTGCCGAATTGGCTGATTAGTTCTGACAATTATTGTATGGCTTTGGAAATAAGGGCGAAGCCTCTTTGCCGTTATCAACAAGGAAAAAGCCACTTTCTCTAACTGGTGATATCGTAACTCAGAATCTCGGAGTGCCTGGCTTACAAAAATAAACAGGTTTTTGTGTTCTAAGGACCTCTCGCACCAATACCGCACTAACCGCTTCATTTCCTACCGATAAATACAATATTAATATTTCTCCAAGCTCCGACTTTGACAATACAGGTGGGGAAGCCAGACATCTCTTTATCTCAGCGAACGCCGCCTCACATTCCGGATTCCACCCTACAACAACTTCCTTTTTTAATAACTTAAAGAATGAGAGTGCTTTCTCTGAGGATTTGGGGAGGAATCTCGTTAAAGCCACCAGTCTTCCCGTCAACTGCTAAATCTCCTTCTTTTTTGTTGGGAACTGCATGTCCAACACGGCTTTGCATTTATCCGGGTTCGCTTCTATTCCTCTATGGGTTAACATAAACCCAAGGAATTTTCCAGCTGAAACGTCGAATGCACATTTGAGCAAATTTAAGTGAATATTGTATTCCTTTAATCTGCTAAATGTTTCCTCCAAATCTTGTACATGATCATTCATCATGGCCAACTTCACAATCATATCGTCAATGTAGACTTCAATATTCCGGCCGAGTTGTTGCTCAAACACTTTATTCATCATTATCTAGTATGTGGCCCCCGCGTTTTTCAACCCGAAAGGCATGACATTATAACAATAATTTTCCTTTTCGCTTATAAAAGCCATTTTCGCCTGATCTTCCGGGTACATGGCTATCTGGTTATACCCTGATAAGCATCCATAAACGAAAGCAAACAGAACCCGGACGAGTTATCCACAAGTTGGTCAATATTCGACATCGGATAGGCATCTTTAGGGCATACCTTGTTCAAGTCGGTATAATTTGTACACACCTTCCATTTGCCATTGGATTTCTGGACCATTACTATGCTGGACAACCACGTGGTATACTGAATTTCTCGTATAAACCCGGCTTCCAACAATTCTTTAATGTGTGGCCAATGCTTGCGCTCTCTCAGGACCTAGCTTCTGATTTTTCTGTTGGACCGATTTTGATCTGGGATACATTGATAATTTATGACAACAAAATTTTGGATCTATTCCCAGTATTTCTGACGCTTTCTAGGAAAAAATATTATGGTTCCTCCTGAGGCACTCCACGAGTTTAACTTTGATGTCGGCATCGACCATTTTCCCGACCTTAGTAATTTGCCACGATTGGCTTCCTATTTGCAATTCTTCCAAGTCTTCAGCTGGTTCTGGTCTCCATTCCTTAGTATCTTCCCTCATGTCGAGTTCTACCATGTTTATTGGCTTTCCTGACTGCCGTTCCGTTATTTCCTGGCCCACCTGATCCCCTTGACGTATCCGGGGTGGTGAAGATGGACCGCCTTCACTCTCCTTCACTGTATTGTAATAACATTGCTAGGATTCTTTGTGGTCCTCGTAGATTGTCACCACCTGATCCTTGTTCCCTACAAATTTCAATTTCTGATGTTTGGTAGACACCAACATATCTCACCTATGGATAGTTGGTCTTCCCAAGATAATGTTGTACGGCGAAGGAAAGTCGACCACCACAAATTTACTCTCTCCGACTTGAATGCATCTTTGGTTCCCAACGTCATCCACAAATCAATGGAACCTTTAAGACTAGTATTTCCTCCATTGAAACCTATCAACATCGTCTTGCATGGCTTCAAGTCTTCCTCTTCCAAATTCATCTTTTTGAATGCACTCCATTGAATAATGTCCGTAGAACTGCCATTATCTACAAACATTCTTTTAACCCTACAATTGGCTAGTGTTCCAGTAATTACTAGGTCATCCTCGTGACATGGAACCACATCTTTCATATCCTCCTCCGTAAAATACAATAGTGGAGGATCTGGTTTGCTGGTTTTCCCTTTAAACTTGGGCTACTCTATGACCGAAAGAATTTCTTTCAAATACTTTCTTCTTTGATTAGCAGTGTCTCCTTCTCCTCCTGAGGCCCCAGAGATGACATTACACTCGAATTCTGGTTCCAGAAATTCATCATCATCATTGTATCTTTTCTTCTTGTCTTCTTTTTCTTTTCCGGTCTGGGCTTCTTCACCTCTGCGCTTATTTTTACGGCTTTGGGTCTTTATTACGTACTGCCTCAACCTTCCTTCTCTAACAAATTTTTCAATTGCATCTCGAAGATCCCAGCACTGATCAGTGGTGTGTCCCGATCCGTTATGAAACTCACAAAATCGAGATTTATCTACCTCGGCCTTGTTATACAATGGACGAGGTCGTTCCACCTTCTTCATGTCAATTAAGGCAACTTCTCTCCAAATTTGTAACCGGGATACATTCAAGGGCGTGTACTTTTCATATTTTGTTTCGTACTTCCCTGTCTGAATTTTATAACCAGGTTCCTGCCTTGATTGGGAGGCAATGTTATCCTGCCTTGATTGGGAATCCCCTGATATCTGCCTCTTGGAGGTGGACTCCTCCTTGTAGGACTTCTTTATTTTCCTCCTTCGTTTGCTATTTCCATCCGTTCTAACTCCAAATACTTTTTTGACCGAGCTCGGAACTCCATCAATGTTTTTACCGGGTCTTTGTATATTGATTTTGCGAATCGAGATGATTCGTTCAACCCGACTGAAATGAGGTACACATGCACTTGTTCTTCTAACCCCTGTACTCGCAATGCAGCTTCCTTGAATCGATCCAGATAACTCTACAGTGTTTTGTCGGGTTGTTGCCATATCTTACCAAGTGCAAACTCAGATTTCGGTTGCTTTTTACTGGTCGCAAAGTTCAGCAAAAACCTCTGGCCAAAATCTTCAAAATTACGAATCAATCACGGCGGCAAAGTATGGAACCATGTCTGAGCAGCTCCAGATAAGGTAGTAATGAAGATAAGGGATATTATTGGTTCGTCAATTCCTTGGACACACATCTGCATGTCAAATTTATCTATATGTGCTTGTGGGTCCTGGCTCCCATCATATTTTGAAAAAAATGAACCGTCAAAATCATCCAAATAGCGTGCATTAACTATCTCGCCAATGAAAGGATTGTTGTTGTGTTGCCCTTTACTCTATTTCCTTTGATACATTCCTCCTTCTATCCTCATCCGGGGCGCAACTTCAATAGCGAGATTTTGGTCTTCCATCCGGGGCTGGCAAATTGGCTGCTCCATCCCGGGATTGACTGGTTGGTCCAGAACTACCAGTTTTACATTCACCACGTTCTCCTTGTCATGACGCACCAGGTTGTCATTTCGAATGTTCACTCGAGATGAGCCCCCTATTTCACATCGACTAACCGGTCCTTCTGAATTGACGGGGTAATTTGTGGGAACAACCGAGACCTGATTAGCTAGATGACTAGTCTCATTCCTAGCTGCATGACTGCTTTGTTGTCCGTGATTCTCATTACGGACCGGGGTCATCATATTCCTAAGGTCTTGTTCCATGCGTTGTATGCGTTGTTCTTCCTCACGTTTCCATTCCACATTACATTCCTCAATCTGAAGAATGTTTCTAATGTCCTCTTGCCTTTGAAGGGCATATCTTCTCTCTATACTCTCTATTCGAGTTAAGATCGAATTTAGAGCGTTATTCATAAGTCGTTCAACCGGCTCCAGTTCATGGGTCATCGTAGCCACTAGATGATGGACCGAGTTCGATTGATGAGTGTCAAGAATTACTCGTCTCACTGGAATGGGAGGTGAGGGCTGATTAGCATCAGGAATTGCCCGTCCTGTTGAAACAGGAGATGAGGCTGAGTCTGAAACTGCATCAGCCACGTGCACATCTTCATGATGAGCCACATTCCTATCACTAGAGGGGAATTCTCCTCTTTTCAGCGCATCAGAACATGGTGGTAGAGTCTGATTGCTTCTGGTGTTAACCATAGTAAATCATGGGATTTGAATTTTATAGTTTCCCACAGACGGCGCCAATGTTCTGTCTTTTGTGAATAGGATGTCCAGCAAGAATGCTGGTGATTTTAATATTGGATCAAGCTCTCTCTTAAGGTATTTATAGAAGAGAAATACCTTCAGAAGATGATCACTATGCACGAAGAAATACTCAACCAGTGGGGTGTGGTGTGTGCACAGTGTGAATGAAAATAGAGAGAATGAGAATTGTCTACCTTTTTCCTCTGAAATCAGCTCTTATTTATACTTACTTACCTCCCTACTAGTTGCAGATCCTCTCCGATATTCGTGGCCAATATCTCCAACCACATTATACCAACATCTTCATGGCAATTATTATATTAAGGGTCCACGATCTTTTTCTTCTGTTATCTTCAACAATCCATGATTTGAATTCTTAATGGGCCTTAACATTGGGCCCATATATCAAATCCGTAACACTATTGATTAATTAGACTTTAAAATTCTAAAACATCAATTTTTTTGAGAGAAAAAAAAAGCTAAAACATAAAAAGATATGACAAAAGAGGTAATAAAAAACAAGGCAACAAGTTTGGGAAATAAAATTAGGTTACACACAGGGATGGATAACACTACAAGAAATATGCAAATTTCCGAAGGCCGCTTTCCCATAGAAGCTATGCCGTCAGAAATGGGTAGGTTACCCATGGATGTTACCCACTGCACTAATGTCGTTGAAAATGATTAGGTTTCCGACAGATGTTTCCTGCAAATGATTTTCCGTGGGAAATTGTTATTATATGGAAAATGAAAAACCCCAACCCTAAACACGGACCATAAATCCCTTTTTCGTAAAGTCATCGCCGCACCCTTCTGCCTTGGCATCCTCTTTGAAGCCATCGCTGCACAACCTTGACCGCTATCACCCTTCCCAAGTTCCACCAGAACCCTCTCATCATCGTTTTCTTCTTCCTCATCGACTTCAATGGCTACCTCTTCGTCACAGCAGTAGCACCACCATCACCCTCGCCGCTGTTACTCAAACCCTAACCCTCCTCACCCTCACCCTCAGCCCGCTTTGCTCGTCTTCTCTGGTGGGACTGCCTTCAACGGCGTCATCGAGGAGCTCAAGAATTTCACCACCTGCGTCGCTCACGTTCTCCCTGTTTTCGACGATGGAGGAAGCACTGCTAAGATTGTTCTTGTTCTCGGTAACTACATTATGTTAATTAATAATTATGATTACTAGTGTTTCTAAATTTGGGATTTTTGTGGAATCAAATTTTGGGGACGAGGAATTAGAGATTTTGATTTATTGGGTGCGTGCATTGCTGGTGGTCCTGCTGTTGGACTGGTTCCATGGCCAAGACTGAGAAAATTGCATTCATTCTCGAACAAGTATGGAATATTTGTGTTACTGTGATGACAACAATAGCAGGCCATTAATTTCTTGTGTTGCAATTCAGTTGCTGATTTCAGAATCTTTCATGTCAAATTGTGTAGGTTCGTTTGTGTCTAGACCGCTAGGATTATGTTCGTGCACAAATACTCTCAAGAAAGATTAGCCCAAGAGTATTTGATGCCGATTTATCTAAGGAAAAGAAAAAGCCTAAAGAAGGTGATAATGTTGTAGAAGAGGCCCCTGCAGATATACCATCTTTGCTGGAGTTGAAGCAGATATATTATGAACTAATGATTCGGTAATTGAATATGTACTTCATGTTGCTTTTTTTCCCTTCTTGTTCTATCATGATAGAGTTGCAAGTATTGTGCCTTAACCATGTATATTTAGTATCTCTTTCCATTTTATTTGAGATAAGTCAATGTCAAGTAAATGGTGAAAATTATTCGGGTTTTTGTGCTTCTCTAAACATTGCTAGTCATTCGGATTTGTGCATTTGAGATACCCAAGAATAAGGCACATTGCCAATGACTGTCTTCCTGCAATGTGTTCACTCTTGCTTGCATTTGTTCTGGTTTGCTTAAATACATTTGGGTGTATATTAGTAAAGCTTTGTGTTGTCCTTCTTAACTATATCAATGGAAATAAATTTTGTTGGTTATTCTTGTTGATTTGTTTCAATGGTATTAAAAGAGGAAATAAGGGCACTGGTTAAGGGAGTAAAGAGGGAAATGTTTTTATTGAGATGCAGAAAAAATGTGCTCCCCTATGAGTTTTAAATCCGCTCCCATATGATTTCCAATAAAACATTTCCTCTTTAATTCCTTAACTAGTGTGCCTTGAGGGCACCAATTAGCAAGACTAAAAGATATAATGCAGATTGAAGTACGTGGCCTTCTCTACTATTATCAAGTATTTATATTTTATTCTCTGTTTGATCGTTTGGAAAGAAAAGCCTTCTCTACTATTGTCAAGTATTTATATTTTATTCTCTGTTTGATGGTTTGGAAAGAAAAATAATTTGTTGAAGGGTTAAATCAGCCTTATTACTAAATATCAAAGTATAAATGGAAGAGTGTGGATGTAAAGCACATGACTTTCCATGGGTATTAATTTGCAATGAATTTATAATTCGATAAACTTGCAGATTGCCAAAATTTTAATTGCTACTTTTGTTTTCTTATATTATTTGATTATTTCAAATACAAACATATCCAAACATTAAACTTGTTTATGTAAATGATTATTAGAATAATTGATCGTAGTTATAATCAATTATTAAAATAAAATTTTTCCTTAGCCTAATTAAAACATGCGTGAGGAAAGCACTAAATATATGAATATATGAATATAATTTACAATAAAAATATATGAACGGTTTTTACCTTATATATATATATATATTAAAGATTAAAAGAGATAATTAAATAAATTAAAAAATTAAATTATAAAAAATCATAATAAAAAAGAAAAAGAAAACAAAACGCTGGTCCTATATAGAAATGGGAAATGAGAAGGCAAATAGTTAGAAGTGTATGTTTCTTATTATGTGCACCTAGTGAAGACGATTTTTTGCTTTCAATCATTGAATATATTCATTGAGGCATTAAGTTAGTTGATTAATGAATAAAAGCAGCTATCATGGCATTTTTAAAAGTTGGCCTGCTGCTAGCTTCCCAATGCCTGGTGCAATTCCCATGAGTGGTCAGCAAGAGTTAAAGAAACTCATGCAGGTGCATAATTCATTGAGGCATTGAGTTAGTTGATTAATGATTTGTTCTTATCTGTTCCGCAATTTATTTTTCTTGTTCCTTCTGTGTTAGACAATGAACATGAATACATCACATTTAGTCAGGTTCTTATTCAATCTTTTGAGCCTCTATCATCATTAATGTTTTAAATCACTAACTCTATAACTGCAATCTGCTTTGCTTCATGAACTAGTTTAAGAGATTTTTTTTTTTTTTACCGTAGTCCAATATTTCCTTTTAACACTAGTTTTATATGTTCAATTGCTGATTGTTGTTTCTCAAACAAAAATGTTTCACTTTCTGGAGCAGGCTTCTCACTGTTTGTTAGGATGTGACATCAACCAAGGGCATGGAAGGAAGCATATTCGATTTATCAAATGGAAGTTCCTTGAAGCCAAGGTTAGTAATAGTAATGCTATCAACATTGATTAAATACTTCACTCCCCAGTAAAAGATAAATCTTTGACATATCCAAAAATATATGAATTTAATTGGAACTTGGAATACATTACGTGAAAATATTTTTTACAATGTAATGTACTCATGAATGGGCATGTAATTCGAAGACACTTATTCCATTTGACAGCATTGATGGATAGTATGCTGGTCCTCTTCATATTTCCTCGACAACATTGATGGAAGATGAAAAGGTTACACCTATGGGATTATTTGATCAACTTCCCTTTGCTCAAGGACTGTTACAAACAAATCCTGCCCCAGCACCTTTTTCTATTATCTGACTTCAACTGACAAAGCTTGTACCCAGTTTGTTTTGCTTGATTTTAATTTATGTAATTAATTTGTAGGACTGTGCCATGGAATCTGATGAGACACGCATATTAAATGCGGCACACTTGATGGTTGCTAGTCTGGCTGGAAGTTTGACTCATGTTACGTGCAAAGTAATGCCCTTAACAAATTCTTTTAGGATTATATGTTTTTAGGCTAGGTTTTGTTCTATTTTATTTTCCCTAATGTATCATCTCTTCTAGGAACCGTTACGGGCATCAATATCTGGTCAATTGAGGACTTCACTTCAGAACTTAAATATTGATAATGAAATTTTGGAACAAGCTGTGCAACTTGTCATCAATGATAATCTTGAAGTATGTTGTGCAGTCATTGAACAGGCTGTCACTGATAAGGTTAGTAGCTAAATTTGTTTGTGGTTAAAGCTATTTGTGGCGGTGTCAGTGGCAGTGAGGAAAATGAGTTTTTTTTCCTTCTTTTATATGGTAATATAACAATTAATTTTATTAGCTTGTGTTTACATGTTTCTGTTGTTTTAATTATTGTAGTGTATAGTACTGGTATGTGTGAAATACCAGCTGGTCACCTCTATAAAAATTGTGTTTGTAAGAATGAATATCTATCAAATTGTATCCTTTCTTGAATGTGATTATTTGATTACTTTGTGAAACACTTTCTGCATGGGAAAGTGAAAGTGCATCCATAGGTTTCAATTTATTTTGACCTTCTCTTGTTTAAATGTATTAAAGTGTACTAAACTATAAAGAATTGCAAGGATGCTAAATTAAGAATATGAAGAGTAAACAAAAAGAGGCACAATATCAATGTACATTGTCTAGGTAATGGATTTATTTTTCTTGATCAATGTACATTGGCTAGTATGTCTTCTGATGTTAAATCTAAGTCCCTTGTTATGCTTGTGTGTCTATATTTCATGGATGTTGCAACTTTAGAATCTTTGCAGAAACTTTGCATGTTATATTGGTATTCTTCCATTGGTTAGTGTTTTTGGTCTGCACAGGATGTATAGACAGATTTTGTAACATGTTTTGCACTCAACGTCAGGGATGGTCCAAAGGGTAAGTGAATTATCAATGTTCCAAAGGGTAAGTGAATTATCAATGTTCACTAATTTTTTTGCATAGTTAATTATAAGAGGATTGAGTAGTTAATTTGAAATCATATATTCAAATTTCATTGTGATTGTACACACACATAAAAAGTATTACCTGAACATGAGATATAACATTAAGGAAGGAATAAGTGAATTTGGCAACCATAACATTTTTTAGAATTTAATTGAGAAACATATTGAAAAAATAAAAATAATTATATTAACGTGTAGTCACAAATTATATACATATATATATATATAAATTTTTTAATTTCATTATAATTATTTTAAAAATATTTTAATATAATTTTTATTCGTATAAAATGTATAAAAAAAATATTGAGACCTAATAAACAATATTGGGGTGGTTTTTGATTATCTCATGTTTTGCACTCAACTTTAGGGATTTGGAAAACATCTAAAGGTGGGACTAGAGGAAACTTTGATAACTTTTTCAATAAAAATTAAATTATAAGAGATTAATAAAAAAAAATATTTTTGGCAAAAAAAAAACACTTTGTCGCGGTTTTTAAACCGTCAGAAAATACAAAACGTGAAAATAAAATTTGTAGCGGTTAAAAGCTGCAACAATTTTAGTAGCCACCAAAATTACCGACGGATATATCCGTCTATTTGTTGGATAAAATTTTCTATGATCATTATACCGATGAATTTTTGTCCGTCGAAAATTGTATTTTTTCGACGGATTCACTCAATTAGCGACGGATTCAATCTGTCAAAAATTCCATTTTTTCTTGTTGTGTAACGAATCAATATTTAAAGAGGATCGAGGAAAAAAGAAACTAATAGTAAATAATACTCCTGCTTTATTTTATTTGACGTTTTAGCAACAAATATATTGTTATAAATTATTTATCGTTTTACAAAACTAATAAAGTGTTAAATATTTTTTCATTGAATATCCTAAGTGGGAGTATATTAGAAATTAAAGTTAAATGATATTTTTTATGAAATTCAAGATATTTTTAAAATTTCTTAATATTTGTGCTAAGATTTTAAATGCCACGTAATATGGAGCAACTGACCGGGTGAGAGGTATTAAATGAAGGTTTATCAAATATAAATATTAAATACATCAAGTTTCCTAAGAGAAGAGTAGTTATAACAATTTACATTGTTGAATTTGAGAAAAAAAATAAGACAATGTGCATGACTAACTTCTCTAGCAACTGCAATTAATGCTAGTTGCAATGGATGAGCATTAAACCATCACTTCAATTTTTTTTTTCGTGGTACTAAAGTTTGGCATCTACGATGGTCAACTAGTTTTACCAAGAGCAGCCATAGATTATAAAACAAATTAAGATATATAATATGGTGGAATATGCATTTTCCACGATGGGAGATTTATATTGATAAACGAGATTTAGCATTAAATAAATATTTTAGAAAATGAATTAACTCATATAATAATATGTATACAATATAGTGTTCAAAGCATACAAGTTTGTGATGAAGAAGAAAGAAATAGACTTGGATTCTAATCTAATTCTACAATTTTCATAATATTTTAAAATTATAAATTACTTTCTCACATTAGTCCACATAAATGTTATTACATTTTTAAAAATTAAGAGACCAAATTATAACACCTTGATCGAATTATATCAGAATGAGAGGATCCAAAGATTATACAAGTATGAGATTATGTAGTTGAAGATGACTTAAATAAATTAATTGATACTACTTATACCAATAAGATGCATCTATTTTTCAGTAGTTCATCACTTAAGAACTCTATAGTTAAACATGTTTGACTTGGAGTAATTATGAGATGGGTGACCTTCAGGGAAGTTTTCCGAAAAGTGTGCGAATGATGAAAAATCACTTTGAAAAATCTTGTGTTGGTTTGTGGTCAGTCATTGATCTTGGAAATAGGCAAAACTAATTTTTGATATCTTAGAAAGGACTAACTATGGAAGGTTATAACCAACAAGGATATTGAGTGAAGTGTTACCGCGTGAAGTGTCATAGTATGAGTATGAGAGCTGTCGAAAATCAGAAATGTTTCAAAAATTGCTGATATAAAAATATGAGAACTAAAATTGCGGATTAGAAATTATAAGAAACCAAAATTGTAATTTAGTATAATATATCAAAATGAGAATATTTTTAAAATTAAAAAAATATTAATATTATTGTAATCTTATTATTAAATAATTTGGTTTAAATATTTTTAATTTAATTTGAAATATGTTTAAATATTAAAATTAACAATAATATGGCCTTAAAGGGAACAAGTTGCAATGACATAGCAAGGGAACAAATTAGAATGAGCTTTGTGAGGGCACACTCACTCACTATATAAAACTTTCATTTTCTAAATCTAATAAAGAATTTTGCAAGTGATTTGCCAGAAATTGAAATTCCTAGATAAATAACTTATCACTTAATTTTATGAGGGATTCGTGACCAAGAACTCCAATTCCCTCGCCGTATGGTAGCTAATTTGCGAGAATGCAAAGACAAAATTGTTCCCTCACAAATCCTTCTCTAAATCACGACCAATTACCAAAAAATATTTTTTATCTCTAATCCCTCACAAATTAGAAAGCGAATAGTTTCCTCGCTAATCTGTCAAATTTCTTTTAATGATTAACAATCTGGTATTGATTATTGTTAAGGTCTTACACCTATCATCCATCTTGTTTGTTTATTTGTGACAATGCCTTTATGTGAATCCGATAAATGTTTTTTCTACTTTGCCAAAAGGTTTTGATTTTTAATTAATTTATTATTATTAATTATGCATATATCTAATATATAAATTGGTACAATCATTACAAAGGAAAATAATTATAGCGAGCCTCCACGAAAATGATCAACAATTTGTTAGAAAACACACAAAAAAGTATGAAAATTGTTTGGTTTTATTATAGTGAGAGAGAAAGTGTTGAAATTTGAACAAGAGAAAGAACAATTGAGCAACTTGGACTAACTAACTATATGTATAGGGGACAAATGAGACTTTGTGTAATTGTGTATAAATAGAGGACAATTCAATCCTTATTTACACAACTAAAACCCCTTAAATTTTTCTCATTCTCACTCTCAAAATATTCTCAAATTTGTGCGAGATGTAAATGGTAATTTTTATCATTTTAATAGTGTCTTCTATCTGATGCTATTTATGTGAGATTAACTATTTTCATAATTTAAACAAAATATATTTTAATTATGTTTTTTTTACTGCACCAACTTTTTTTATAAAATAATAGTCTAAAAAATATCTTGAGTTTTACACTTTAATTAATTTACAAATAAGATAATTATAAATTAATAAATAAGTTATTGGTGAACTTCTAAAAATTAACTAATGGATAACTTATTTGTGCTTATGAAAAAACTTATCTCAAATTTTTTTCTTATTTTCTTCTTTTAGAAGTACATCTAAAGAAGATTATCCAAACAAGCCTTAAAATGACTAATGTGTACAAGCGAATTTCATTGAAAGAAATCAAAGAGAATTGTTCTATTAAAGATGTTCTAACCCACTCTAATTAATGGCAGAATGACATTACACTAATAAACATTCCCCTAGCCTAATTTTTGGGCTTTTTTATTTTTCAAATGAGTCCAATGATCTAAGGTGTTAGGAATGATTGACCGAAAAACAAGTGTATAAGGATTAATATCTTCCGGGGCAAGGCTTCAAACGATTTGACAGTAAAAATTCTTGTATCAAGTTAAGAATCAATATTGCCCAGCAAAAAAAGAAAAATCAAGAATCAAAATATTTTCAAAAACTTAAGCCGTTAAATTAGAATCGTGATTGCATTGTTTTCATTCCTAACATTAATGTTATCTTATTCTTGTATCTAGTTATTATTACCGATACAAGAATTATGGCTTTGCACCGTCTCTTTATACTTGGATTCTTGAGCCAAAAGAGTGCATTATGCAGTTAAGATGATCTTATGTAGCACCAAGTTATTCACGTAAGAGAGGTTTTGCTATTGTGGTATTGTATTTTCACTGGGTAGTTGATCTTATTGGGCCCGAGATTTGCATATTGCGAGATATAGGGGTGACACTATAAGGTTTTCTAATATACCATATGGCTGCAGTGCAATACCCATAATGCCTTTGTAATTTGCTTTTGTATTTGGAATTACTTTTGTTCGTAGGCATTCGCATTCTTGTCTTCTTCTCCATACAGATTTTTTCTTGTGCACCATTGTTCTCTTCTTCTTTGACAGTGGTGGTCGTGCTCCGTGATCATTCGTTGTCGCAGTGGGTGGCATTGGTGGTGGATAAGTTTGGAGTTGTGTGTTTCGTCATCGACGGTGAGTTCTGGTGTATATTGTCTGTAATACAGATTGCCGAATCTGTGGGGATGTCACGAATTGTGCAATTTGTAAGAAGGATGTGTGGCATATACGGATCACCTAATTCATATGAAGTGTACGGATTACACAATCTGTAATATTCATACGGATTACCTAATCCGCATAAAACTTAAATTTAAATTATTGAGAATTAAATGATTAATTTATTTATATTAATACATACATAC
>CM023951.1:19414999-19468450 GCA_013407115.1 Glycine latifolia | reverse complement strand
ATATATATATATATATATATATATATATATATATATATATATATATATAAATTACAATGTTCAGTTCCTTATAACTGTACAATTGTGGTACATTAGTGAGTAGTTTAGGTTTTGTATAAATGTTTGAAACTTTGGAACATTGGGTTGACCTTGACATATGATTTATGCCATGAGGTGTTGCATAACCAAAGTGTTTTCACCTTGAGAAGGGTTGAAAGGGGCATTGTGATTTGGTTAAATGTGTTGTTTATTAGATTTGACGTGACCCTTTGGTGTATATTGAGTTAGGCTGCGTTGTTGTAAAAAATTTATTCGGACTTGGTTGTTTGAAGTGTGGAACATTGGTTTGACCTAATAATATGATTTATGGCATTATGTGCTGCATAACCAAAGTGTTTTCACCTTGACAAAGGTTGATAGGGGCATTGTGATTTGGTTACATTTGTTGTTTATTAGATTTGACATGACAACTTGGTTGTTTTCAATATGCTAACTACTTCATTAGGTCTCATATAATGATAACAACTTTATATTCTTTGGTATGAATTTCTTGATATTTGGTCCAGTAAGGTATATATGTTTATCTGATGAAGTTATCAATTTGTTTGAAGTTTTAGACTAATATGATTAAGAAATGCTACAAATTATGGCAAAAACAAGAGGTATGCGTCGGGCATTAGGGAGACCTGTAGACCGAGCGTTTGGAACACACGTTGCTGGTAATGAAGAACAAGCGGGTGAACGGCGTAGGCCAACCACATCCGCCAGAAGGCAACAGGCAGCTGAGACTGTTGCTGAGGATGTTGTTGCCCAGGAAGAACATGTTGAGCATCATATTCCAGTGACAAAGGATGCTGGCACCAACTTAGAATCTTTCTTAGGTGGCCTGGAAGATACTTCCATTTTGATAGACTACGCTAACCATGTGGCTTTTAGAGTGTGGGCCGGAGAGGTATTCATATGTTAAACTACATACAAGTTAACATATATTTGTCAATTTAATGCTTGTTACTGATGTATTGATTGTTCCAGGAACGTGCTGAGTTAAAATTGGCTTCTCATGGACGTAAAGTAGCCAAATTTGGAAAGTCAGCACTAGAGATAGAAGGGTTAGTCGTTTCGACAGGGTTAAGCCCATTGATATCATGTTCTGTGGAGACTGGAGACAGAGGCTTGCTATCTACATTTGTCGAGAGATGGCATCCTGAGACCAGCAGCTTCCACTTGCCCATCGAAGAAGTCAACATAACTTTGGATGATCTTGCGTCCTTGTTGCATTTGCCAGTAATAGGAGTGTTCCAGACGTTTGATGCAATTAATGTAGGGGAGGCAATTACCTTACTGGTTGAGTTGCTGGATGTGACAGTTGCGGATGCTGAAGTTGAGACCGAACAATGTCACAGGGCATATGTTTGACTGTCGTGGCTTCGAGAGTTATACGCTGTGAAGTGTGACACTAGACAATGGGTTATTGCAGCCAGAGCATATCTGCTGCATCTGGTAGGTTGCACATTGTTTAGAAACAAGAGTGCAACACACATTAATGTCGTATTCTTAGACGCATTTCGCGATCTAGACTAGTTGGCGGGGTATTGTTGGGGTGCAGGCGCTCTAGTCCACTTGTATGAGAATTTAAACTATGCCTGTAAGCATCATGGGAAACACCTTGCTAGATATATTTCTTTGTTACAGGTAATTACATTAGATCATTTAAGTTCTTTACGTTAAGTCTATTTAAGTAAATTATGTTAGTCTTAATGGTTCATTGTTGTATTCGTTAATTTCTAATTTCATAATGCAGTGTTGGATCTATGAATATTTTTCGACCATTGGAAATGTCATGCCAAATCCCCAGTACGACAAGAGGTTTCCACGTGCATGTCGGTGGAAGGCGACGAAGGAATTACCAGTTACGACCTATTGTAGGCGTTTAGATAGGTTGACACTCGACAATGTTTGCTAGACGCCATACGTGGATCACCGTGCCCATAGGGACTTTGAGATGATTTCTTTATTTTTAGGGTATCTTAGATGGGGTCCATACATGGTAAGACATTTACCAGAGCAGATCACTAGGCAATATGGGTTTGTCCAACAAATCCCACAGTTGCACCACTTTGAGGCTCCTTCGACAGATCAGGTTGACGACTGATGGACTCACTTCTCCGACTACATGGTAGCCACTGGTGACTTGGTTACTTTTCCCAGTCAGTGTACTCGTGGGTATATGGATTGGTTCTATCGGATATCTCATCCATTTATGCTACCACCAGTGTTTGGGGAGCCAAGCCGACATCCTTTGCGAGTCACAAAAACTTTACAGGATCCCCCTTCTGTGAATGAGGATGACAGACCAGATGTGGCTAATCCAGTTGAGGGAGATGCTGATGTCAGTGACATGCCTCCACATGCAGTGATAATTCTATAGGACACATTGTTTTTAAAGTTAATTAAATTTATTGTCCAACAATAATTGATTATTAGTTTGGTATGTGTTGGATATAGGGGGAGCATCTTAAAGCTTGAAGCTTAGGACTTGAAGAATGGTTTTGTGCTTTTTCACATGCCTTGGAATGCCTTGGAAGATTGCAAATCAAATTAAGTGTTTAAGAGTCCAATCTGTTGATCCTTCCATTGCATGCATTCCATCATTTAATTGCCTAAGTGTTTTAACTAACAATCAAAGCATGTTTTTACAAAAGAACCAAAGAAGCATTGTTTTTGGAAAAATGCAAAATGCACTGGAATAATCGATTACACATCCTATTAATCGATTATTTGCTTCATTTTCAAATCTGGAAAAGCTTTCATGAACACTTTAATCGATTACCAAGTAATGTAATCGATTACATAAGCCTTTGTGAAAAAATGGTTCTACTAGAATAATCGATTACCAGGAATTGTAATCGATTACATAATGCATTCAGAAAAACATGTTACACTGCAATAATCAATTGCCAATTCTAGTAATCAATTACACAAGCTTTTATGAAATGCAATGCTAATGGAATAATCGATTACAGCTAGTATTAATCGATTATTTTGCTCGTTATTCAAACCCATAAAACTCATGAACACTTTAATCGATTAAAGTGGTGATTTAATCGATTACATAAGTGTTTTAATCGATTATATGGTGCATTTAATCGATTATTGTTAGTTACGAAAGTTTATTATAAATAGGTGTGTGGCTTGCTCTGTTTTACAACTTGTCAATTACGAAGATTCAAAGATTCAAAGAGTTTTTCTGAGCACATAAACCTCTTGTCCCATTTCTTAAATCACATGAGTTCTTGATTGATTACTTGGGCAAGAGTCCTTCAAAGAAGAATAGGAGAGCTAGTTCTGAAGTTTCATTAGATGATTCAACACTGTTGGTAATTCATTTGCATTCATAATCATTGGATCATCAGGTTGTTTCTCTCCATTCTCTTTGGGTGTAATTCTGTTTTGAATTGTTTTGTAATTGGGTGCTATTGTAATTTGTTCTTGAGGCTTGCACTAGAGTAGTGTTCTCTAGGGAAGAACAGAGTAGTGTTCTCTGATTCTTGTTAAGGTGTCTAATAGGGTTTTAGATTTCCTTTCTTTATCTAGGGTTGATAAAAAGTAAATGTAATCAAGCTTGTAAGAACTGAAATTTTCAATAGTGGAATTCTAATCTAGTGTTGATTAGAAACTGGATGTAGCTTCTCTTGAGAAGTGAACCAGTATAAGTTCTTGTGTTGGTTGTCTGCTCTCTAATCTCTTTTGGTTATCTTGTTCATTGATTCTTTGAATTCTTATCATTGCTCAACAAGTTCTGTTTTGAGACATTGATTCTTGAGCTGAGTGAATTGATTGAATTAAAGGTTTCTTGGTTTGAAGTGATTAAGATCCTGACTTTGATTTAGAAAAGAAAATTTTTAAAAGACCAAGTTATAAACCAATTCACCCCTCCTCTTGGATAATTGTGGGTATTCCTATTGTTTTTAGTATGCTTTATGATTGTTTCAGGGTATGTGCCAAAGGATAAGAGACGGGTTGCAACACATGCTAGATATGTGGATGGTTACCCCTGGCACAGATGCGTACTCAACTACACAGCACCTGTTGGAATTAGCACGTAGTGTCACATAGGAAGGAAACATGTATGTGCGATCCAGCAGGCTGCAGGATGCAGTTAGGAGACGGGTTGGTAGCAGAGACTGAAGACTTCTCATATTTGACTTTGTTATGAAACATCACTATTATTACAATTACTTTGCATTTGGCTTTTTATTGTCTTTAAATTTTCATTTGAAGTGTCTTTAGTTAACTACACACATTTATGAGACAACTTTTTCTCATCCATTTAGCTGCTACACATTCCTTTCATGTTACAATGCCAAATCTTTTACTTGCATTTTTATAAAAAAATTTGGAAAAGCCTTGACTTATAGAGTAATTTCAGTCAAAATACACAAATGTAAAAGCGAAACAACAATAACATGCAATTACTAAAATTCAATAAAGGAAATGCGAAAGAATAAAATGCTTCAATTAAAGCTTAATGTTATACCTGAACAAAGTAGTTACCAAAAACATGACCAATACAAATAATGCGGTGAATAGATGGATCTTTAGGCGGTTGGCTTCGTAGAGGGAGAAACGTTATACTTTGTTGGAGAGAAAGCGAAACAAGAATGACATTATACCTGGATGCAATGATGTAACCCATGTCGGTAATATCCATCCACTTATCGATTGTTACCTAAACAATCATGGTTTATTAGTGTCGTAAGCCGTATTAAACAAAACATTCATATTTTGCAGATGAAATATTTATAAATTTCAATTCTCTCTTACCTTTGCTAATCCATCAACAAGGAGGGACCGCTTTAACTGCTCAAACCTATGAAAATCACCAAACAAGGCTATGTATTGATCAGACCATTGTGAAAGTTATTTAAGCAAATGATTGTGGACCAAAGGCCAAAAATCTTCACCATAATCTAGTAAGACAATAATTACACGATATCCACAATTACCATTAGCTTTAACATCAGTGATGTTAACAACAAATGGATGCATAAAAGGATGAAATTGATCCAGCATAAGAATGTTCCTTTTCTTCATTGTTTGATCAGATGAAGAAGTAGACATTTTTTGTGTGGAGCAACTGTTTTGAACGAAATGTAATTCATCAACATACTCAAAGTAAGATGGATCCCGCTTTGTTGATCTTTCGTGCTTTGTGTGTTTATTTTTTGGAGCACCTTTTGTTTCACCTTTTCAGGGGGGGATGCATGGATGTTTGATCAGGAAATGCAAGTTCTTTAAGCTTAGTCTTCAGAGTCATTTTTCCACACAGGTCAAGCTTCTCAAAACAATTGGAGATTGTCATCTAAACCTTGGTCTGAAAAATGTAATCTTCGCCAAAATATATGAATGCTTGAAAGCGGTATGCTGCCAACAATAACTTTAGCTAGCTCACATGCACAAGGGAGACCATGGGTAGTTCTCATGACACATCCACAATGAGAGAGATTTTTGCCCACATAATGAACTCGCTCATGCTCAGCAGCAATCTAGTTTAACGCATACCTAGACACCATGCCAATAATTCTCTTGTACAATGTTACTTTAAATACATGTTCGATCACATGGGTGATTCTTTCCAATGATGCCTTTATTTCAATATGTTGCAAGGTCATCATGCTGTTCATGGCATCTCAAACACTACATAAATCTCCAACGCTATTCTGTAGAAGCCTTTTTAAAGTCCAATAAGCAGACTCAACCCTACATTTAATGACTACATGTTAAAACTTTGAAAAACAAAAATGTTGTTCAACATTTGACAATGTCACCAACTTTAAAGCTTTTGATACTTATTAGTTGTAGTGTTGCCAAAATGCATCACTTTATTTGTCCATGCGGTTACAAATTTTTCCTTATGAGGATCCAACCATGTTTCTTTAACATAATCAACAAACGTAGGCCATGGTGAACAAGTAGTTTCAAACTTATTTAGACAATCATGGTAAGACTTCTCAGTACCACAATCAATAAGAGTCCCCCGGGATTCCATGACATAGTCCCAGGCATTTTTTTTGTGAATAAAAGTTTTACATTTTGCTTTCACATTCTTCTCAATGTGAAATCGACATAAATAAATTGGTTGACATTGGAAAAACAGTTTTCACAACACTCATCAATGCTGAATCTCTATCAGTAACACTGACATTTGGGAAAATTCACTTTTAAGGAAAATCCCTCTAAAGCCTTCAAGGGCCCACACAACATTGTTTATACGTTCCGCCTCTAAATAGGAAAATGCAGTAGAAAATGTCATCCCAGTAAGTGTCACACCAACAATGTCAAGTAAAGGAAATCTGTACCTGTTTGTTTTGTATGTACTGTCTATCAAGAAGATCATATGATATACATTGCTCAATTTCACTGCATCTGGATGTGTCCAAAATAAGTCACGTACCACATTTTCTTCTTTCATTCTATGCCGAATATACATGTCGCGTTCAAGAAGTTTCATTAACTGTTGCATTTCAATGTTATTACCTCTGATACCCGTCTGGTATGCATATCTTGCATTGTATACTTGCTTCAAAGTTGTATAATTATTGGCATTGTACTCCTTCAAAGTTAAAAGAATATTATTTGGTTTCACCATCGACCTCGTCATATCAGCAACATTGATCTTCTCCTCCTCAATTAGTCGACTGGCATATGCGTGTCCATATAATGACTTAGCCAAAGTATGATTATGAGTGCCACATATTAGCTTCAGTATCCAACCTTCACCTCCTAGGCCAGGTTTGGCTCTCAGCTTAAACGGACAATCACATTTTCTACTGCTAATCGTTGTAGGCACCAAATTTTTTTTGAATGATCTATATTTTTCACTCCTTTGACAACTAATTAAAACATATGATATTGTTCCTAGCTTTCCATTTGTCATGCCACTCCTCATTATAACAGCTACAAAATCATTATCATATGCAACACTACGAGCCCATTTCAATACATCCTCACGGGAAAGGAACACCTACAAAAATGGAACATTAATCTTTAACTATCATACGTATAGTTTAACTCATTCATTTAACAACTTTAACTACATGCTAAATCCAATATATACCTCGAACGTGTTGAACGCTGCCGAACAATCAACTGAACAATTAACATTTTCAAACTCATCAGCTCCTTCTCCAATGTCTTCATCCATATTAATTTTTTCAAACATAATACTATCATATATCCACTCATCATTGTCCATCTTAACAAATCAAAATAAAATATTTTCATTGACAAAACATACGCATAATAATATTAAACAACATTAAAGTCATAAGATAATACCAATTATATATATTTTTTAAACAACATCGATATCACATATTCATACAACATACAATAAAAATGTACATTACATACATAATTAAATTTACAAATAAAAAATTCAAAATTCAAAAATATCATAAACAAAACACTTAAAAGAAAACTTAACAACCTAATTAAGTCATTTACCCAATTTACCTATAACAATACATCCATAACAATTAAAACATGTATCCAATTTATCCAACTTATTTTTTTATTAATTATAAACAACTAAAATATTTTTTAAATTACATTTATTAATTTTTAAAAATATTTTTCAACCATACGGATTAGTTAATCCGTATGGACCATATAGATTAGTTAATCCGTATGGACCATACAGATTAGTTAATCTGTATCATCCATACGGATTACATAATTCATACATATCATCCATACGGATTACATAATTCATAGATATAAAACTAAACCACTTACCTCGCAGCCACCGCGACTCCGATGACTGCCACTAGAAATCGCCTCTACCACCACCCACAACTACCCCCTTCGACACCAACATCTCGTAGCCACTAGGAACTCCAATGCACAGCATGACCAACAAATCGCCCATGCACACAGTAAGCACAGTAATAATGTATATAGTGCAGTAACAGCCAACACAAAAAGCCAACAAACCAATAAAGGGCAATTTTGTCATTATAAAAATATATATACTATATAAGAACTTCATATAGTGTATTTAGTAGATCCTCGAGTTATATGGGGGGTGATGCTCCTCATGTAATCCTTATGATTCATTTGCCACGTCTTGTGTCAACTTCAATCTTTAATATTAATAATAATTGTTTTGCTGTGTGAAAACAAAAAGTTATTATTACCCATTCGCTTTCTTTGGTTAGATTTGTCGTGATATTTTAGTTAGTTTTAAATTTATTTATTAGTAAAAAAATTTATATGAAACAAACTTTTTTAAGTAATTTCTAACATTTTTGAAATTGCTACATGGATTAATATTTTTTAAATACTAATTTTTAATTTTTTTTATATTTTATTCTCTTTTTATCCTTAAAATATTTATTCAAGTTTCTCATTACTTTTTTTAAATATGACATTTATGTCATTTTATATTTTCTAGCCACTTCTAGAACTAATTTTATCAAATACTTATTATTTAATAACCTAAAATCTTTCCCTCTACCAACTATTAACCCAATGTGCTGCATATTTGGAGGGTGGATCAATGCCTTTTATCCACCTAATTAGTTTTTCCCTTAAATTTGCATGAGGCTAACAATATATGTGTGATCCATTCATGCATTATCATCCACTTTTATAGAACTTTGAGTTTTTATATGTGAAATTTTGTTAAGAAATATAATATAAAAGTGATACTTTAAGAATATGTTTGATAAAATATTTTAATTAGTTGCTAGTTTTTTTACTAGCTAAAAAATTTGTTTGATTATTTCATAAACAAAATTCCTTTAGTAGTTGTTAGCATTTTTTTTAAACTCACTTGACTACTTGAGCATTGCTCTTTTTAACTCACAAGCCATTTGAATTGAACCAAAATATACTCAACAATTTTGTCTTTAATTAATTTTTGCATTTTTACAACGAAAAAAAATTAATATAAACTGAATATATTGAGCAGAAACATCATTAGGCATCAATAACAATCAAATCATGCATATGCATAAATTGCATGTGTTCCTAGACGTTGATTCAACGTGACTGATTTTGAGCTGTTGGAAGACGATTAAACGGCTAATAGTAAATACACCAAAATTAATCTAAATCCACCATCTATTCTATTAGCCTTGTAGTATAGATGGAATTAGACCTTTCCACCCTATATATATATATATATATATAATGTGCTTAATTATTACCCAAAAAATCACTTTTGAAAAAATAAATATTTATATTTATTATTTTAGTAGTTTTGGATTCAGAAAAATAAAATAGTTTCGGACAGTATCAATTTATATTGTGTAAAAGTTGGAATCTTATTAACCAAAAGAATTCCCTTCTTCATGTGAAAAAATTAAACAAAGTGGTCATTGAAAATAGAACAAACCGGCCAACCAAGATTTTGTACCTTGTGCTTCTTGTAACGATTAAAGTCAAATATTTCACGCCACATGCCAGAGTTCCTATATTAAGGAGAAAAAAAGCGGAATAAACAGTATCAAACTAGGAATTGCCTAAAATAGTCTATTTATTATTATTAAATCGTAGAACTCAACACACACCATCTATTAATTACATTGGTCCAGCTGAAGTCCTATGCAATTTCATTCAAATCTCATACATAAATGAAGATTCAAACCTTTTAACTAACTCATAATTAAATCGATAGGAGATTTAATAAGCTTTCACCAGAAAAGCTATCGAAATTGATTTTCTATCATCTTTCATCTAATCTAATTATATAAAAGACAGTTCTTCAATATTGTTTGCAATTATCTAATGTAATGATAACTTAATACAGTACTACGTATTTTCATGAGAAAATAAGTATATATATTATTAATAAACCTCACTATTAATTAAGGATAAAAAATAGCAACAAATATACTTAAAAGTAATATTATATTAATTTTTTATAACTAATCAAGAAAATGCTATTTTTTGTTTTTTATATATAGGACAATATATATATATATATATATATATATATATATATATATATATATATATTGTGTGAATAAAACCAGAGGGATTAAAGACATCTGGAAAGCAAAGATTAAGTCATACTAGCTCTTAATTCTCCATATATACACTCAAGAATAACATAAAAAACAATACAACCAGAATAAAGACCCAATGCTTTTTTAGCCATAGTATCTGCCACTGTATTTGCATCTCTAAGTACATGATTCCAAGCAACATTCTGAAACCTTCACTACACCTCCCGAATTTCTTCTACCAGATAATGGCAGGGGTGGAGATGATTGCAACCTGCTTCTAGCAGCAAAATCGCTGCGCTTGAGTTGGAGTCAACCCAAATAGACGCATGGCCTTTGGCCCAAGCAAGCTTTAACCAGAATAGAATAGCCGACAACTCTTCATCAATGACCAAGCTCTCACCAAACTCAGCTTGAAAACCACCCACAAGCATCCCATGATGATCACGCAGGACCACTCCTCCAGCAGCTAGGCGACCCAAAATAGTCACTGCAACATCACAACTCAACACAATTTGACCAGGTTGGGGATAGCACCATTCGGGCTCAGACTCAGCAGTTCTCTGTTTATTCGAGTGAAACAAAGAATTTATCATTCCATTGCTTGACCTGTATGATTGAACCAACCTGCACGTTGAATGAAAAATATCCATAGAACTATAGAATTCTAGCGAAAAAATAGCTTTATTTCGTTTCCTCCACACCAAATCAAGAGCAACACCAAATAGAAGATTCCATTGATTGCAATGAATCACCCGAGAATTAGATAAATTAATCACCAACCAGTACTTCCAGTTATTGCAGCTGGAAAACTCTCTGCATTGCTCCCTACTAACAAGTAAATGCCACACTTGTTTGGATTCTCTACAGTCTCAGAAAAGATGGAATTAAGATTCCAGTTCATTATGGCAGGAATAACATTCATCACTCCCATTAATGCCAATCCTCATTCTCTTGGCATTTGTTAACACATTTTCATGAGCTAGTTTCCAGAGAAAGCTTCTAATTGTTTCTGGTCCAGCTCACCTATGAATATGCTTAAACAATTTCAATTCGGGAGCATGTTGAATTGAGCTAATAACTCCATAGGCTGACTTCACAGAAAAAACACCATCTGATGATCCTCTCCACACTAATCTGTCCCTACCAGCATCTAATCTTGGGGAGACATAACTGTATATTAACGATATTGTTAGGTAAAAAATCTTTAAATTTATCAAACAACCAACCTTCTTCAGGCTCTGTGTAAAGTGCCACTGTATCATTCAACAAGGAAGCTGGAATTTCTTCAACAATAACACTGAGCATAGAAACACATCCTTCCACCCAATGATCTGTTGGGAAAGGCACGTATGCACAGCGGAAAAATTACACAAATATGTAGTGGTAAATAAAACCTTTCCTGCTTGAGTGAACCTGTGAGAAGCGTAATATACGTCAATCCAAAAATTCAAGGGTGCAGAAAAATAAAGATATAATAGCAAGAAGAACACCAGCAATTTTAACGTGAAAAACCCCCAGTGTAAGGGACAAAAATCACGGGACCAAGTCCAGAAAAATATCCACTATGTAAAATATCAAAGAGTACAACAAAAAGTTTCTCAAAAGAATCTCACAAATAAAAGCCTACTCACTCTTAAAATAGTGGAAATCAACAATGCAACAATATTCAAATAGAGATCCACAACAGGGTAAAATATATTTTACCAAAATATGAGAGAAATAAAGTTTTGAGTATACCAGATGAATGCCCATAATTTTAGGAACAATTGCCTGAAATTTCATGCAAAACAGAGCACAAATGAATATCCAACCAATACCGCAAAGTGAGCAAAGCTTTCCTTTCCTCTCCAGCGGCACAGAAGAAGAAAAAACTGAAAACTAAAACAAGAAGCGGCGCACACAAGTATTCACGTAGCTTCATTCTTTCATTTTTTTTTAATGTAAGTGGTTGGCCCAATACTTGAGGAGGTCCACCAACAAACTCCCCCTACAACTCAAGTGGAGGCAAATGCCAAAGTGGTAATAAATCGACAAGCTTCAAACTTCCCCTTTGGTAGAGTCTTTGTCATCGTGTCAGAACCATTATCATCTGTATGAATCTTTTCAAGTTCCAGTAACTTAGAATTTAAAACATCATGTATCCAACGATATCGCACATTAATATGTTTAGATCTACCATGGAAAGTAGGATTCTTGTCGAGGTGAATAGCACTCTAACTATTACAAAATACAATATACCTCTACTGCTCAAAACCAAGGTCCTTTTTCATCCAAAAAAACTCTTTACATGTCTCAGTAATAGCAATGAACTCGGCCTCAATTGTAGACAATGCAACACATTTTTGCAACCTAGACTGCCAAGCCACAGCTCCCCCTACAAAAGTAATTAAATAACCAGAAGTAGATTTTCTAGAATCAATATCCCCTGCCATGTAAAAATCAGTGTAACCACAAAGAATAGGCTTCCCAATTCCAAAACACAGTTTTAAATTAGAAGTACCACGCAGATATCTCAACATCCACTTCACAGCTTTCTAATGCTCAATACCAGGATTGGAAAGAAAACAACTGACAACACCAACTGCATGGGCGATATCAGGCCTAATGCAAACCATTGAATACATCAAACTTCCTGCTGCAGATGCATAGGGAATAGATTGCATGTCTTCTTTTTCTTTATCACTAGAAGGAGCTTGTCTAGTGTTAAGCCTAAAGTGTGAAGCAAGAGGTATACTTACCACTTTAGCTTTATCCATATGAAAACATTGAAGTACTTTCTCAATGTACTTCTCTTGTGACAACCACAACTTCTTGGCTTCTCAATCACGATTGATATGCATGCCAAGAATCTGTCTTCTGGTCCCAAGTCTTTCATCGCAAAAGACTTGCTAAGCTCTTTTTTCAATCTGTTAATTCTAGACAAATTATGACCAACAATCAACATGTCATCAACATATAGCAATAAAATGATAAAATCACTATCAGAGAATTTCTGCACAAAAACACAATGATCTGAAGTAGTCTTCTTAAATCCTTGTTGGATCATAACAGCTCAAACTTCTTGTACCATTGCCTCGAGGCTTGTTTCAACCCATACAAGCTTTTCTTCAACTTGTAGACATAATTCTCTTTACCTTTCACCACAAAGCCTTCAGGTTGCTCCATGTAAATTTCTTCCTCTAAATCACCATGAAGGAAAGCAGTTTTCACATCCATCTACTCAACCTCTAAGTCAAGACTGGCTGCCAAACCAAAAACAACCCGAATGGAAGACATTTTAACAACAGGAGAGAAAATTTCATCAAAATCAATGCCTTTTTTCTTGACCAACTCAAAAGTATGATTATCATACAAAGACTTCATCTCATCTTCCATTGCTGCAATCCATTCTTTCTTGTACTCATTTTCCATAGCCTTTTCATAGCACTCAGGTTCTCCCCCGTCAGTGAGGAGCACATATTCATCAGATGAATAACGAGTAGAAGGCAAATGCTGTCTAGAAGACCTTCTAAAAGGAACATCAGATTCAACAGAATTACCAATATCATCATTATCAATATTCTCAACTGAATCATCTGGAATATGAGTAGGGGCATCATCATGATTGTCAAAATATGCTACATCAGGCGTATCTGTATCAGGAACTGGATCAAAATCAACTAAATCATCAGTACTCGGAGACTCTGATTTCTCTGCCTTCCTAATATCTTCAATGGTTTGATCCTCCATAAAAACAACATCATGGCTTCTAACAAGCTTCTTTCCAACCGGATTATAAATTCTATAGCCAAATTCATCATGGCCATAACCAATGAAGATACATTCCTTTGTCTTGACATCTAACTTGGACTCTCATCTTTTGGCACATGCACAAATGCTTTACAACCAAAAACACGAAGATGATCATAGGAAACATCCTTCCTATACCACACTCTATCAGGAACATCAACCTGTAAAGCAACAACAGGAGACAAGTTAATAACATGTGCAACAGTACATAAAGCCTCACCCCAGAAAGAAGCTAGTAACTTTGCTTCAGAAAGCAAACATTTGACTCTCTCCATCAATGATATATTCATCCTTTCTGCCAAGCCATTGAGCTGAGGAGTCTTGGGGGGCGTCTTCTGGTGTCGAATACCCATCTGCCTACAATATTCATCAAAAGTGCCACAAAACTCGCCACCGTTATCAGTGCGAATACATTTCAATTTCTTCCCTGTTTCTCTCTTAACCAAAACCTGAAACTGTTTAAAAACACCAAGCACTTGGTCTTTAGTCTTTAAGACATAAACCCAAAGCTTTCTCAAATAGTCATCAATAAAAGTAACAAAATACAATCCACCACTGAAAGTCTTAGTCCTCATAGGACCACAAAGATATGAATGCACGTACCTCTGATTTCCAGGAGAAAGGATGGATCTTAAAAGAAACCCTATTTTGTTTTCCAGCCAAGCAATGAGCACATTTTTCTAACCTTGCACATTTCAAACCTGTAAGAAGATTCTTCTTGGCAAAACAATTTAGTCCATTCTCACTAATGTGATTCAGTCTCTTGTGCCATAAATCTGACGAATTATCACAGTCAACAGCATTTATAGCATCAACTAAAACAAAAGCTTTCATCCAATACAAACCTGAAAACTTCTTACCTCGTGCCACAATTAAGGAACACTTAGTGAGCTTCCACTGTCCACCATCAAAGGTATTAAAATATCCATCATCATCTAGAACACTAGTAGAAATCAGATGCAAACGGATATCTGGTGCGTGCCTGACATTCTTCAAAATCAACTTTGTTCCTATGTTAGTTTCTGATAAGTGCCCTAATTCAGTTAAAATCATGTTTTAAATAAAGGCACTTATCCTTTGATTTCATAAGCTTTTATCATAAATTTACCCTAAACCTAGTTAAATAGCTCCTATTGCTTATATACATGTCATTTGTCATATTTTGGAAGATTAATCCAACATGTTTTGTATTTTGATAGATTCCGAGGATTTCTGGGGCTTCCAAAAATAAAAAGCAAGCAAATCTGGATGAAGAAAGCAAACAGGGAGGTGCAACTAGCAAAAGGCCCAACAAAACATTCCAGAAGCCTCCTTTAACTCGCCTGGGCGAGTGAATCCTTTGTAAAACACTCGCCTGGGCGAGTGGATACTGCAACTGGGCTCCAAGTGGACACTGCAAGTGGGCTATTAACTCGCCTGGGCGACTAAAATGAACTAAAATTGCTCGCCTGGGCGACCAAACGCGTACAGATTCACCCCTATAAATACCCAAGCACCCCCAAGGCTTTTCATCACTTCTTCAACTCCATTTTCTCTCCTCCTTGCTTCCTTAAGCTTTTTCTTAGTTTTTTTTGTAGTAAATAGTAGTATTAGGTAGGTTAGGAAAGTGAGAGAAGTGAGATTTAGTGTGGAGACTCTGCCGGAAAGAAGCGGTGATGGGGCCCTTCATCAATTCTTCTCTTAAGGAGGTTCTCTCCATGCTTGGTTAGTTTCTCTTAAGGATTGGATGTAATCTTCTACTCTTAAGTATCTCTTTTAATATTTATTTATGCATAAGTATTCTATTTATTATTGGTAATTTTATTCCGTTCTTAATGCTTGATTCTACTTGATCACTAGTTTCATGAAATTGGATTCTAAGTTTAACTGGAAAGTACTCTTAGGATTTGAACTGAATAATTTTACTCATTACGTTACGATCGCTAGGAATAGGGCGTACCGTTTTGATTGCATAAAAGCACGCGATTATAATTCTTAATGCTGGGATATTTACTTTGTATGCGAGGGATCGATATTCGGTAAATATCTTTAGAACTCGATTGCGAGGAATCGATTCGAGGTTAACATAGTGTGCATCAATAAGGATAGATAATGATTATTGCATGGTAATATTAATTGGATACCGAGGTATGAATGATGAAATCCAAATCCTACGCTTTTCTTAAATTAATTAGTTTCCGTACTTTTTAATTATTTTCCGTTATTTCTGTAAAACCATAAAAACTTCGACCATACTCGTTGTACATAACTATTAAACTGTTAAATTCTATTTGGATTAACTGAGTAGCACAAGTCCCTGTGGAGACGAACTTTTATAAATTTTGTAACTTACAACGACAATTGGTACGCTTGCCAAAAGTCTAACAGTTTCCAAACAAACAGTACCAATGCCAATCACCTTTGACGTATTACTATTACCCATCTTCAATACACCAAAATCACCTGGAGTATAAGATGAGAAAAAATCCTTCCTAGAAGTCACATGAAAACTGGCACCACTGTCAACAACCCAGCTAGAATCATCACAAGCAACACTAATCAAGTTCTCATCATAAACAATCAAAAGATCTCATGCACTAGTAGTAGCAACACTATCACCATTCTCATCATATATCTTTTCTTGCTTGCCTTTGTTATCATTTGTCAACTTATAACAAAACTTTTGAAGATGACCCTTTTTACCACAATAATTACACTTGTAAGTTTTCTGCTCAAACATTGATTTGCTCCTGCGTTTGCTTTTACCTCTGTGACCTCCTTCTTGATCCCTGTTTGTACTTTTCTCCCTGTTTTCAGTGACCAAAACCTCTTCCTGTGAAGAAGATGTCTGCTAAGTACATCGTCTAACTTCTTCATTCAAAATAGCAGTTTTTACAAAATCCATGGTCACAATACCACCAAGAGTAGAACTAGTCAAAGTAACATAGAGATTTTCCCAAGAATCAGGTAGAGTATTAAGCAACCAAAGTCCCAAAATTTCATCATCAAATTTTACATCCATGTCAGACAACTGATCAAAGCAACCTTGAAAATCACTTAGGTGATCAGAAATAGAAGTACCTTCCTTATACCTCAAATTCATAGTCTGTTTCAGCAAAAATAATTTGTTGTTCCCTATTTTAGAAGCATACAAGGTTTCAAGCTTGTCCCACAAAGTTCTGGAATGTGAATCATTAGCAATATGATTTAAAACATTATCATCTACCCATTGACGTATAAAACCACAAACCATCTCATGCTCAAAAACCCATTCTTCATCAGATTTATTATCAGGCTTCTGAGTAGCAAACACAGGTAAATGTAATTTTTTCACAAATAGTAAATCTTTCATCTTACCTCTCCACTTGTGATAATTATTTTCATTCAAACTAATCATTCTATCGTAATTAGGCTTCATCATTCAATTAAGCGAATTTTCGAGAAAAATAAACCAACTCTGATGCCAGCTATTGGGAAAGGCACGTATGCACAACGGAAAAATTACACAAATATGTAGTGGTAAATAAAACCTTTCCCGCTTGAGTGAACCTGTGAGAAGCGTAATATACGGCAATCAAAAATTCAAGGGTGCAGAAAAATAAAGATATAATAGCAAGAAGAACCCCAACAATTTTAACGTGGAAAACCCCCAGTGTGAGGGAAAAAAACCACGGGACCAAGTCCAGAAAAATATCCACTATGTAAAATATCAAAGAGTACAGAAAAGAGTTTCTCAAAAGAACCTCACAAATAAAAGCCTACTCACTCTTAAAATAGTGGAAATCAACAATGCAACAATATTCAAATAGAGACCCACAACAGGGTAAAATATCTTTTGCCAAAATATGAGAGAAATAAAGTTCTGAGTATATCAGATGAATGCCCATAATTTTAGGAACAATTGGCTGAAATTTCATGCAAAACAAAGCACAAATGAGTATCCAACCAATACTGCAAAGTGAGCAAACCTTTCTTTTCCTCTCCAACAGCGCAAAAGAAAAAAAACTGAAAACCAAAAAAAGAAGTGGCGCACGCACATATTCACGTAGCTTCTTTCTTTCTTCTTTTTTTTTTTAATGAAAGTGGTTGGCCCAATACTTGAGGAGGCTCACCAACATGATCCCGCTAGAACCTGACTTTGGTTATATCACCCAGAGACAAAGAATATTCCTAAGAAATAGCTCACATTGAGAGCACAATCCTCTCTAAAAATTACTACCTGGCTTCTTTAAATTAAAATTTGGAATCAAGATAACTCCCCCACCATATTTGTAACGACCCGCCACGTCGCTACTGTATCACTAACTCTTAATCATGCCATTAACATGTTTTAAATGAAAAACTCCTTAAATTGGATTATAAAAACGATGGTAAGTTTTTCGTGAACATATAATGATCATCATCATGGAATATACACGTAATTAAGATACGCATAAGTCATCCCAAATATATATATATATATATATATATATATATATATATACAAAACATATTTTTGTTGTGGGTACAAATAACTATGTCTAAAATGTATTAAGTGTTTTACGAAGAAATTAAGGATTAAACGACGAGATGTAACTAGCAAAACAATGGGGTGTGTCCATTAAAACAAGGGGTGTAACTAGCAAAACATGTCTCTTGCCCGGGATCTAGTCCATCGACATCCCAGCTACTAGGCGGCTCCAACCAAAGGTTGGTCATCTTCCAAAGCACCTACTGTTGCCCATCTACTCACACGAACCCGGTTCGCGATCATCACAAGTACCAAACCACAAGGTACAACCAAGCAAGGGTGAGTTCATCATATTAAATAACAAACAATAAATAACGTCAGTTAAGGGAAACAATCCGGGCTTCAGCATATCATCACAATATTCAATCATTCTATCAAGCACTAACGTACAAACATTCCGTTATTCGATATATATATATATATATATATATATATATATATATATATATATACAAAACATATATTTGTTATGGGTACAAATAACTATGTCTAAAATGTATTAAGTGTTTTACGAAGAAATTACGGATTAAACGACGAGATGTAACTAGCAAAACAATGGGGTGCGTCCATTAAAACAAGGGGTGTAACTAGCAAAACATGACTCCTGCCCGGGATCTAGTCCATCGACATCCCAGCTACTAGGCGACTCCAACCAAAGGATGGTCATCTTCCAAAGCACCTACTGTTGCCCATCTACTCACACGAACCTGGTTCGCGATCATCACAGGTACCAAACCACAAGGTACAACCAAGCAAGGGTGAGTTCATCATATTAAGTAACAAATAATAAATAACGTCAGTTAAGGGAAACAATCCGGGCTTCAGCATATCATCACAATATTCAATCATTCTATCAAGCACTAACGTGCACGACATCTACAAACATTCCGTTATTCGACTTATAATGTCTAGTATGATGCATGCTCCTGACTCAACTCTCAGCATGCAATGTGGTACCATCCCAGAAATAGCCCATCCATGTGGTCTCGATTGTCAGGGTCACTTTGTCATGCACATGTGTAGCGACTCGCCACGTCGCGACTATATCACTAACTCATAACATCTAGTATAAATTCATTTTATAAAAGAACACCCATTTGGTTACTTGTGAAAACGTTAGTAAATTTTCGCGAGCATATAACAACCATCATCATACAAAATACACATAATTGAAGGCATTCATAAGACATTTTGAATACTTGTTTGTACGCATCAGACATAATTTAATTATAAGTACAAAAGATTACATCTTAAAATGTGTATCAAACGTTTTACAATAGAAAGAGAAAATAGAAGTTAGGGGTGTAAATAACAAAACAAGGAGTGCATCCATTAAAAGCGGGGGTACATCTAGCAAAGTGCAACTCCTACCCGGGATCATGTCCATTGACATCCCGGCAAAATACGGCGGCTCCAACAACTCGGACTTCTCCCAAAAGCACCTAATGTCGTCTATTTGCTCAGACGAACCCGGTTCACGATCATCACAGGTACCAAACCACAAGGTACAACAAAGCAAAGGTGAGTTCATCATATAAAATAACAACAATAAATACAACAGGCAAAAAGGCGCACAACCCGATCAAGAAGCAACCCGGTTATCCATATATCAATGCAAACAGTCCAACCATTCATCAAACGCCATCATACACGGACATCCACAACCATATCATAGATCAACTCATAAAATCTAGCATGATGCATGCTCCTAACTCAATTCTCGTTGTGCAATGTAGTACCATCCCGAAAATGGGTCATCCCAGTGGTCAGATGATGCAGCAGCTTGTCAGGATTACACTGTCGTGCATAGGAATCACCCCCCATGGTGATCAGCCAGTGGGTGTCAGAAGGAGTTCCCAACAGATGTGGTCCCCCAGTACTTTCGTACCCTACAGCCGATCATCAACCCCATTTACGCCATGCAAATGTCGTATGTTACATAAGCACCATCAATGTATGGCCTGGCCCGGGATCAGCTCGTACTGGCTAGGATACTGTCATACACCCCATATGTAACATACTGCCCACCCAAGGGCCCAATGATGCACTGACCGTGGTCCTAGCAAGGTTTTATCACCACCCAGTACTGGCATCTCACGGTTTACCGCCCACACATGGACCCAATGATGCACTGACCATGGCCCTTGCAAGGTTTACCACCACTCAGTCCCGGCGTCTCACTGATATATATAGAATATCACCACGGCGCCATCAATGTATGGCCTGGCCTGGGATCAACTCGTCCTGGCTAGGATACTTCCATACACTCTCGTGGGTATTTATGTATATCCGAACATGTTCGTCATCTCAAGCCATCTCATAGGCCGAGTTCAACAGCTACCAACGCAGTCACATATGTTACAAACATATACAGACAAGCTAACCGGTGTGAAGTACAAGGTGTCCGGGTTGGCACTTATACCTACTACCTCGAGGTAAGAATCCGAACGACGTCAGACAAAGGCAGACAAGGTTGGTCTAGGTCGGTAGGACTTGGATAAGGTCGGTAGAGGTCGGTCAGAGAAGTAAAGTTTGGGTAAGAGCAGACAAGGGTAGCAAAACGGGCAAGGTCGGAGGAGTTCGGTCGAGGTTTATAAGAACCCGGGTTTGTATTTTACCAACCCACACAAGGGTATAAGGGAACCCGATAGCTCACTTCCCAAGGGCAGACGAGCTCTGCCGAGTAGGGGAACCCGGTGGCTCTTCTCCCGAGAACGTACTCACCCGAGTTAGAAGCCCGGTAGTTTTCTCTCTTGAGGTCACTTGCGCTCAACAGCTCTAACGTATTGCCCCGGGTAGGCTGTAACGACCCGCCTCATCGCTAGATATCAATAACTCTTAAAGATGCAAATCTCAAATTTTAATAAAAACTCCATTAATTTGATTATGAAAATGATGATAAATTTTTCGCGATAATACAATTATCATACATATATTACAATTACATAATTAAACACATATGTACATATATATATATATATATATATATATATTAAATCAATACATGTCATCCATATGTTAGAACTTCCTTTAGTTTTACATATATATACACCTGAAATTATATATTTAACACATAGCCAAAGAACTAACTAAGAAAGAGTTGATTAACAAAACACAACTCTTTCTCCAAAAAGAAATCCAACGTCATCACGTCGGCTTGGTGACTTCAATCAAAAAGAATCTTCTTCCAGAGTTACCTAAGGCTGCTCATCTGCTCACGCGAACGAAGGTTCGCGATCATCACAGGTACCAACCACACGGTACAACAAACGCAAGGGTGAGTTTATTATATAAAACCAACAAGTAATAGATATCAGTAGTTAGAAAAGGCAATCCAAAACATCACAATATCATCACAACACCCAATTGTTTCATCACGCAACAAACAGGGACAATCATCCAAATACATTCCACAGTCAACCTATAATGCTTAGAATGATGCATGCTCCTGACTCATCTCTCAGCATGCAATATGGTACCATCCCGGAAATAGTCCAACACAGGGAGATGATGCAGCAGGATGTCAAGGTCACTCTGTCGTGCACAGGCCGCTCCCCCCCACTGGTGATCAGCCATGGGTCTCAATAAAGGAGTTCCAAACAGTTGTGCCCCCCCAGTACCTCCGTACTCTGCAGCCAATCATCCTATTTCCATAAAACAAATGAAGTATGTCACATGGGTATCATTAATGCATGACCCGGCTAGGAACAAATCCTTCCTCACAAGGGTGACCCGCCATGCACCCCCATGTACATACATACGGCCCCAACATGGGCTCACCGATGCACTGACCGTGGCTAGGAACACATCCTTCCTCGCAAGGGTAACCAACCGGTCACTGCATCCCACGTGTACATACACAACATACCGCCATGGGCACCATCAATGTATGACCTGGCTAGGAACAAATCCTTCCTCGCAAGGGTAACCCGTCATACATCCCCCATGGGTATCCATGTATATCCACACACAATGACATTGTTCACATCAACATTATCTCTCATCAATGTCATTATCAACCTCAACATCATATCATCGTAATATCATCATCATGCATATCAATATCATCTCATTTGAACATCATCAACTACCTCAATGGCATCTCAATTTCAATATCATCAATGACATCACAAGCAATCACATTTCACATCTATACATAATACATATGCCTGAGATTCACATTCCCCAGGTCTTCAGACAACCCAAATTTCATACATTCACAATTCACCATATCACAAGACTAATATTTTTAGGAAAATTCTAAATTAAAGAGGAGGACTACAATATATAAAACACACTTTTATGCCCATTTAAAAATTTAATAAAGAATTAAATAGGAAAACATATTATAAAATTTTGGGCAGAGTCTCCTCTGTAATTAAGACTTTTCCCAAAAATCCAATAATCACAATAACAATATCATTAACCCAATAAACATATATCTCATTGGAACATTATTTCATTCAGACATCACCAATCACATAAGCATCACCTCATCTAAATCATCACAAATCATGTAAACATCATCAATCATTTCCATGGTATCTCAATTTCACTGTCATCTACAACATTAGTAATAAATACACCGCATCCCATTAGTTAAAAATATCATTTGTCTTGAAAACAAGCACACACACAAGGACAAACACACATCAATCATAAATACATTGCATCCCATTAGTTAAAAACGTAGTTTTTCTTGAAAACCAACACACAGCAAGGACAGGGAGATATCCTCATAGTTGGACTCCCTGGCCCCCAACTATGGTATCTAAACTATAACTAAATAATAAACTCCCTTTACCTAACTAGGAGTTCTCCTGTTAAAACCTCACAGTGTTGTTTTAGAGATCCTTTAATAAGCGTGTTTTCGTCCAAACGCAGAGCTTTATATACCAAATCGAAGACAATTTAATATAGATTTCCAAGGTAAGATCAATATTAACATTTGGGGTCAAATACCCACTCAAGTCTAAAAAGAGGCTAAAATAGTGTTTTGAGAGTCCACATCAACAGACATCATTTTGAAATTCCGATCACACCAATGTGACCAGGGTTCAACAAGGATCACAGAAATGACATCAATTTCATAAAAAAGAGACTTTTACAACATCTCATTTTTCAAAGGGTTTTCAAAGGAAGTATAGAAATAGCCAATAACGGTACCCGAATCACAAAAGATATCAAGAGAGGCTTAAACTAGCTAGAAGAAGACAAATGAAACCAAGATTACCTCAAAGAAACCAAGAAAGGAGGATTGGGAGCTCCGTTCTCTACCAAAACTTCGAGAAGATTTTCAAATATTCCACTCCGATTAAAGGGTTCCTCTCCGTGCAGTGGTCTCATGGCAAGCAACAGCGGTCCGTGGTGGTCTCCAGTGGCTGTGGGTAGTGAAGGATGATGAGGGGAAGTTTAGGAACAGTTTGGAGGAAGAAGAACCTCCATTTTCGTGACTTGGAAGCTTAAAAACGTACTCAGCACCGCCTCCACTCGCCCAGGCAAGCAAACATGCCTGAAAAACTCGCTTGGGCGAGTTGACCCAATTCTAGAATTTTCCGCTTCAGTGAAAAATTAATTTCTCATGTTCCAAACATTATTTTGATAATCGCAACGGTCAAAAGTTACATATGTGGGTTAGAAACCTTCCTTTAAAATTTTAAGACAATCCAACGGTTAACCAATTGCAAATGATAATTTTATTAAAACAGGTTTTGGGTCAAACTCGTAATCACTCAAATACAGCGCATCTCAAACAAACTCCACATAACTTAACCTCTACATCAAGCAATTGCACATGGATTATTCACATAACATTTCAACTAATCCTAATTAATAAATTAATCAAATCATACAAGGAATACATCACACATATTTTAAGTTACCGAAATTTTAGGGTGTTACATAGGCAATCCGGTTCCTTATAGAAAGGGAAAGCGAGCCTTAACAACTCTTAAGGGAACAACCCCCGCGTAGGTGACCCGGTTTACGGATGTCTGCCAACAAAGTCTAAGTTACGTCCTGCATGCATGCATGCATGCGACATAACCCACTTAACTCAACCTATCCATCTCGGCAGCCGATATCAAAACATGGGGTTTGACACGTATATCTAATTCGACCTACCCATCTCGGCAGCCGACATCATACATAAAGGTCTATGTCTACGTGTAACCCGGCCAACCCATCCCGGTACTCATCACCTCCACGAACACTTCCACGAGTGTCTTAGAAAGCCTTTTTTGCATCAAGATGCCAACTTCACCCACATGCACGGGAAGTTCTTAAAACGTATACTCCCCTTCCCTCAAGAATACCAATCAACACAAGGCAACATTCAACAAACTCAAGGCATGACACATCCTATTCCTAAAAGTTGTAGCTTTTACGGGAGAAACATCACACACACCAGGGACATGCAATTATCGTCACGGCTGGGCTCCCTGGCCCCCAAACCGTGGTACCTAAAGCTGTTAAAGAATACGATAAATTCCCCTTACCTACTTAGGAGTTCGTTCACAAGGTTTACGGTGTGTTTGTCCTAAGCTCCAGCTCTGACCACGAGGCTCTTCTCAGTGTCGAGAGTTTCGTAGCAGCTACAGTGACTCTCGCGAGTGGAAGGCAACACAGAAAGGTTATGGGAGAGGAAAAGAGAGTTCTAGTGAGAGTTTCAGAGAGAGAACGGAGAAAGCAAGAGGAAAACGCAAAGAGAAAAGGGATGAATAAGCTCCTACTGCATACTCCTTCTCTTAAGTACTCAGCTGACAGGACATGTCCACCTTGCGTGTTTGGGCAGCAACCACAGCCAAACAAAGTGGACTTAGCACGTCCATCAGAAAACACGCATGCCAAGGCAAGACAAAACAACCAGCACTTACCAAAATAAATCAAGTAATTTAAGCAACATAACACACATGGCAAATGAAATACAATCACTAATACACACATCAAGCATCTAGATTAGCAACTTGTAATCCAGGTCGTTACAACAGGTCGCTCCCCCCGGTAGTGATTAGCATCCGAGTGTCAGAAGGAGTACCCAGCAGACGTGGCCCCCCAGTAGCCCGATACCCTACAGCCAATCATCTTATTTCCATCATGCAAATGCCATATGTCCCATGGGCACCATCAATGCATGACCGAGTCAAGAACAACTCGTCCTCGATAGGTTAATACGTCATGCATCTCTCATGCACATACCATCAAATTCACGGGCTGCCCCAACATGGGCTCATCGATACACTGACTGTGGTCCTTGCAAGGTTAACCACCAGGTCCCGGCATCTCACGTCTTTATGAATAGCCTACCACCACGACACCATCAATGTATGACCCAATCAGGAACAACTCGTCCTGGATATGTTAATACGTCATACACCCCTGTGGGTATCTATGTATATCCACCAGCATTCAGATAACCATGGGCACCATCAATGCATGGCCCGACCCGGAAACAACTCGTCCTGGCTAGGATACTACCATGCACCCCCTATGGTATCAATGCATCTCTACTCACACTCGATACCCATAGGCTCCATCAATGTATGACCCAGTCAGGAACAAATCGTCCTAGATAGGATACTCGTCATACACCCCTTATGGTATCGATGCATACATCATTATCTCAAGCCATCACATAGGCCGATCTCAACTATTATCAACACAATCACATACGTTTCTTACACGTCATTCACAACACTACAATCAAGTGAGCCGGTGTGAAGTATTAGGTGTCCATCTTGGCACCTAGCTATAACAACTTTGAGTAAGAATTCAAACAAGTTCGGACGAGGGTGGACAAGTTCGGTAAAGGTTAGCTAAAGGCGGTCAAGGGGGGTCCGTGGGTCTTTATAAAATACCAAGGACGAACTCAGCACTATGCAATCGATTACATAAGCGTTGTAATCGATTATAACAGATAGCTCTTGCAAGACTCGGGTTTGTATTATTATCACCAACCTACACAAGGTTGTCTAGGTTGCGAAAGTCGAGTAAGGGAAACCCGGTAGCTCACAAAGAAAAGGCTTGAACTTAGCGATATTAAAGAGAATAGTCCATTCCGGGTGAGGAACCCGGTAGCTCTAAGGAAAGGAGATGAGCTTATCCGAGTAGAAGACTCGGTGGCTCTTTTCCCCAGAAGGCACGAGCTAATTCGAGTTAGAGAACCTGATGGCTCTTTTCCCGAGAAGACACGAGCTCATCCGAGTTAGGAAACCCGATGGATCTTTTCCCGTGAAGACACGAGCTCATCTGAGTTAGGGAACTCGATGGCTCTTTTCCCGAGAAGGTACGAGCACATCCGAGTTAGGGAACCCGGTAGCTCTCTCTCAGAAGTAACTTGAGCTCAATAGCTCTAAAGTATCACCCTAGGTAAGGAACCCGGTATACAGACGTCCACCAACAAGGACTAAGAGTCATATCCTGCATGCACACATGCATGCTACCTTAAATAACTCAGCTCGGCATACCCATCCTGGTATCTGGCACCTCCATGAACACTATTACAAAGTGTCTTGGGAGTTTTCAACATCAAAATGCCCACTTCACACACATGCACGGGGAGTTCTTATATCATCAACTCCCCCACAAGAACACCCTCGACTCTGCATCCCAGAACATCATCAAACATCAACACAAAACACCAACCAGCAGACATAAAGCATATCATGTCCCTTTCATTAAAAAGACATAGTTTTTCTGGAAAACAACACACCCCAAGGACATGCAGTTATCGTCATGGTTGGACTCCCTGGCCCCCAAACCATGGTATCTAAAGCTATCATCAAACATAATAAACTCCCCTTACCTAACCAGGAGTTCGTTCTACAACTTCACGATGGTTGTGCTGAACTTCTACTCGGGCCACGAGGTCCCTCTTGACTTCGGGATTCCATGATGGTTCTCACGGGTTGAAGGTAACACAGGGGGAGAGAACGAGAGGTTTTCTGGGTAAGTTTAGAGAGAGAACGGAGAGAAAATGCAAAGACTGAAGAAAGGAAGAACAGGCTTCTGTTGTGCCAACGTGCTGCTTATAAACACGCCTGACAAGGCACGTCCACTTAACGTGCACGGCCAGCAACCACAGAACAGCAGTATTGACTTACGTCTAATCATCCATCAAGCACACATCCCAGAACAAAAGCACTCAGAACAGCAAACTATAAAATAAAACATATAATCAATCAACATAACACACAAAAGAACATCCAGCTAAGCCCACTTTAAAATCCGAGGTGTTTCAATATTTGTCTCGAATAAATGAGGGCCACATAGGTGTTTCATTACAATAAAGCCTCCAATTAGCACATATCATGAAAGCTACATTAACCTCTTTCATCTTTCTCAGCCCCAGACCTTCTTTGAACTAAGGACTACAGATAGTGTCCCAAGAAACTAGATGAATCTTCTTCCCATTGACTGTATCTCCCCAAATGAAGTTTCTACACAACTTATTAATATCATCACACACCTTTTTTGGCAAGAGAGTAGTTTGCATCACATAAGTTGGTAATGCTTGCAAGACAGACTTGGCAAGGGTCACTTTACCAGCAAAAGATAGAGTCCTAGTCTTCCAAGCACTCAATCTTTGATGTACCTTGTCCATAATAAATTGGAAAGTCCCACAAGAAACCCTATTATGGAAAATAGGTACCCCCAAGTATTTTCCTAGATCATCCGTCCACTAGATCCCCATTTCCTCACCCAATTGATTCATGTGATTAATCCCAACATTCTTCGAGAAGAACATTCAAGATTTATCCAAATTGATATTCTGGTCCGAGCTCTTACAAAATAAATTCAGAATATTATGAATCAAATGGACTTACTCCAAAGAAGCTTCCGCAAAAGATCATCTGCAAAAGCTAAGTGCGAAATAGGAGACACATTCCTACTCAAAAAATAGGCTTCCAGATATTTTGTTGCAAGGCTAAAGTAATCAACTGGAACAACCTTTCTATACATAAAACAAATAGATAAGGCGAGAGAGGATCCCTCTGTCTAATACCCCTCTGTGGGGTAAATTCTTCTAAAGCCTCACCATTCCACAATACCTGCATAAATGCTGAAGAAATACAATTCCAACCACAATACCTGCATAAATGCTGAAGAAATACAATTCCAAATTAAATCAACAATTCCCTCCGAAAATCCTATGTCATTCAAAGTATCCTAAATAAACTCCCAACTCAGCCTATCATAGGCTTTCTCTAAATCAATTTTAATTTTCATCCACTCTTTCCTCCCCTTCCTGTTCCTCATAGAATGGAAGATCTCCTGAGCAACAACAATATTATCTCCACTCTGACGAAGAGGCACAAGACTAAACTGACAAGGACCAATCAATCTATTGTAATGTGAATACTCTTTTTCATTCATTTAGATTGAAACCCAAAGGGTTCATTATATACAACTAATTCTAATATTCTAGAATATTCCATAACTTATTCTAATACTCTAGAATATTTCACAACTAATTCTAATACTTTAGAATATTCCACAACTAATTCTAATATTCTAAAATATTCCACACTCCCCCTCAAGTTAGGAGATATATATTAATCATTCCTAACTTGCTAATCAAATCCTCAAAGGTGGGCTTGTGTAATCCTTTGGTAAGAATATTCGTCGTCTGGTCTTTGGTAGGTATATATGACAAACATACACTACCATCCTCCAATTTTTCTTTGATAAAATGACGATCAACCTCCACATGTTTAGTTCTGTCATGGTGAACTGGATTTTGAGCAATACTGACAGTAGCCTTATTATCACAATACAATCTGACAGGTAGGGAATAAGAGATCTTCAATTCCTCAAGAAATCTTTTTAACCAGATTCCTTCACAAATACCATGGGCTAGAGCCCGAAATTTTGCTTCTGCACTGCTTCTGGCAACAACTGTTTGTTTCTTACTTCTCCAGGTCACAAGATTTCCCCAGACATAGGTACAATACCCTAAAATGAATCTTCATTCCATTGTCGAGCCAGCCCAATCTGCATCTGTATAGATTTCAATCATCATCTTGTGTCCTCTTTGAAAGAACATTCCTCGACCAAGGGTGTTTTTGAGGTACTTGAGGATTCTATAAACTGCACTAAGGTGTTTTTCCTTAGGAGAATGCATGAATTGACTAACCATGCTAATCGCAAATGCAATATCTGGCCGAGTGTGAGATAAGTAGATCAACTTCCCCACCAACCTCTGGTACTACTCTTTGTCAACTTGTTTCCCATCTTCAATTCCCAATTTAATATTTGGATCAATTGGAGTCTTTGCTGGCTTGCACCCAAGCATTCATGTTTCTTGCAACAGGTCTAGAATATATTTCTTCTGAGTTAAAGAAATTCCTGCTTTACTACAAGCAACCTTCATGCTAAGGAAATATTTGAGAACTCCTAGATCTTTCATTTCAAACTAGTCTGCTAAACCCTACTTCAAAGAGCTTATCTCCTCACAATCATTTCTTGTGACAATTATGTCATCAACATAAACAATGAGAATAAAAATTTTGCCACCATCAAAGTGTTTATAAAATAGAGTGTGATCAGTCTGAGCTTGGAGGAATCCTCTTCCCTTCACAGCTTGGGTAAACTTCTCAAACCACTCTTTAGGGGATTGTTTAAGCCCATAGAGAGACTTCTTCAACTTGCATATTGAATCGTCTCCTTTTTCAAAACCAGGTGGTGGATCCAGATAAACTTCTTCATGTAAATCTCCATTCAAGAAGGCATTCTTTACATCTAATTATTGCAAAGGCCAATCAAGGTTGGCAACAAATGATAGTAGAACTCGGATAGTTTTAAGTTTGGCAACTGGGGAAAATGTCCCTTGATAGTCTATCCCATGAGTCTGAGTGAATCCCTTAGCAACCAATCTCGCCTTATACTTGTTTATGTTATTATATGCATTACATTTTATTGTGAACAACCTACTGTTTTCATTACTCTGGGTAATGCTACAGATTCCCAAGTTCAATTTTTTTTAAGTGCATCCATTTCTTCATTTTGGGTCATCAAGTGCTTCTTGGATTTTTTTGGTATTTTTGTAATGTCTAAAATAGTGTTGAAAGCACAAAAACCTGGGGATAACTTTTCATACGAGATATGATGAGAAATAGGGTGAGCTGTACAAGATCTGGTACCTTTTCGAAAAGCAATAGGAAAATTTAGGTTGGTTGCATCAGTGTATTCAGGTATTGAGTTGTTGGAACTAGGACTCGAGTCAGAATCTTGGCAGTCTAGAGGCTCCTGAAGTGTTTTTCGCCGGCTGTAAAAATTTTCCCCATTTACCAGGAGGATCTCCCGTCTCTGGCACAGTAGCTCGCCCTATCTCCTGCACAATAACTTCCCCTGTCTCCAAAGGCAAAGGTAGAACAACATACTCATTTGTTTTCCAAGACTTATCTTCATCTACCCCCAACAGACTCCCCTTGAAGAGAAGTCGAAGGAAAAAGGGATTGTGTCTCATAAAATATGACATCCATAGAAATAAAGACCTTATGAAGAGAAGGTGAATAACATTTGTAATCCTTTTGGTTATGAGGATATCCTATGAAGACACATCGAATAGAATTAGGATCAAACTTGGACCTTTGATGGGAAAGAACATGTACAAAAGCCACAGAGCCAAACAACTTGAGAGGAAGGGAAGAATGAGCCCAAAAAAAAAGGAAAAGTGCTAGTAAGACAAGATAAAGGGGAATGAAAATTTAGGACACGATAAGGCATCCGATTGATGAGATATGATGCATGCAAGACAGCTTCCCCCCATAGATATTTAGGGACATGCATGGTAAACAAAAGAGCTTGAGCAACTTCATGAAGATGTCTATTTTTTCTTTCAGCCACCCCATTTTGTTGAGGGGTGTTAGGACAAGAACTTTGATGGAGAATACCATGCTGGGTGATATAGTCTCTAAGAACAGAATTAAAATATTCAGTACTATTGTTAGTTCGAAGAATTTGGATAGAGGTCTGGAACTGAGTTTGAAGCATAGCATGAATGTTTTTAAAGATGGATGCTGCATCAGACCTATCCTTTAAAAGATATACCCAACATACCCTAGAATGATCATCAATAAAAGTAATAAACCAACAGCACCGGAGATATTTTTCTCACGGGCTGGGCCCTATATATCACTATGAATCATGGTAAATGGAGAAGAATCATGACAAACTCTAGGAGGATAAAAAAACACGAGGATGCTTTGCAAACTGACAGATATCACAAGAAAAAGAACTAGCTTTTTTTATTGATAAATAAGTTTGGGAGCAACTTCTGAAGATAAAAGAAATTTGGGTGTCTTAATCGACGATGCATTACAATAATCAGACAAAGATAATGAGTGGTGCGCAAAATTTTTTGTTTCATTAGGATCCTTTTCAAAATAGTAAAGCCCTTCTTCCTCTTTAGCACTGCCAATTTTCAACCCCTAGCCTTGTTCCAAAAAAACACAAGCATGGACAGAGAACTTCGCAACACAATTTAACTCAGATGTAAGTTTGCTGATAGATATGAGGTTACAAGTAAGAGAGGGAACATGAAGGACTGAGTTCAAAGTAATGTGTTCAGAAAGTTTAATGGATCCTTTTCCAGAATAGTAGAGAAGCTGTCATTGGCTGTTCTTATTCGTGACAGTTGATAGTAAGGGGTATAAGAACAAAACAAGGTTGCATTACCTGTCATATGATCAAAAGCCCCTAAATTGAGAATCCAACGATTACAACCATTAACATGAAATGTCGTACCTTGTTGAGCAACAAGACTAGTTGCTTCAGCAAATTGAGGCATCACCCTCTGAAATTGCTCATACTCAACCTTGGAGATGAAAACACCATCAAAATTAGGAGAGGCACGAAGCTCCTCACTCGTATTATTAGAAGAGTCCATAAGTCACCCCAAACCAAAAGAGGGTAGGACTTTTTTATAAAAAAAAAAAAATATAGGCTTCAGAGTTGCACAACGATAACAGGAAAACTTGCTCTTGATACCATATTGTAATGTGAATACTCTTTTTCATTCATTCATAATGAACCCCAAAATACAACTAATTCTAATACTCTAGAATATTCCACAACTAATTCTAATACTCTAGAATATTCCACAACTAATTCTAATATTCTACAATATTCCACACAATCATCTCATGTACTATCGAATTATCAAAGAAAGTGATCTAGTGATTGTCTTATACACCACATTGAACAGACTAATACGTCTAAAATCCTTCATCATACATACCTCATCTTCTTCGGGATGAGTGTGATAAAAGTCTTGTTCACTTTAGAAACTGCATGATGATTCTGGAAGACTCCCTAAATAAATTGACATAAATCTTTACCAACCTCATTTCAGTGTTTTTGAAACAATACAGCTTGGAAACCATCTGGCCTAAGAGCCTTCAAGTTCCCCATATACTTAATAGTCTGAAAAATTTTAGATGTAGTTGGCATACTCCCCAACTCCTTTCTAGCATCATCCACTAGCTTAGGAAAGACATGAGAGATGACGAAAGGGTGATAGTGAGAATCACAAGAATAAACTGTTGGGTACTGAGGAATCACACAACAATCAAGATAGGAGAAAGAGAGAAAGGGAAGAAGAAAATAACACACAGAGTTTACCCTGGTTCACCCAATGTGGGCTACGTCCAACTATTCACTATATTTCCTCACACACTCGTACAATTGCACTCAGATTACAAGGAAATATATAGGCTTAGAAACCCTAAGCACCGTAGTTATTCATAGGTCCAAGCCCAAACTACAAATAATAAAACACGAGGTCAACAACAATACTAGGCCTCAAAAAAGTTCTGAGGGCACTGCCCCCTAGCCCACGCCGGGGTGACTCCCCTGGGCCCCCACCCGCTCACCAGGGAGTAGGGCCCCCGTGCATATCTGCTGACGGCACAGTATGAGCCATACCCAACATAGACATCCTTATAAAATTTGGTGACCATAGTCTCCAACTCTACTGGCTCAGAAACCTAATTGTCATCATTGTCCTTAAGCATATCATACATGTTTCTCCTCCACCTAACAGTTGTAACACCATGAAAGTACTTAGTGTTATGGTCTGCCATCAGAAGCTACTTCATCTGAGATTTTTGGAACCAGTGAATCTCTTCCTCAACAAGAATCTAATTATATTCCTGCCAAGTATGCTTATATTCCAGATCAAGAGAGTAGTTATAACTAGAACATCTTCTAGCATCTAATTTTTCAAGCTTTCTTCTCAAAAAAGATTTCCTCTTCCAGATACAACCAAACACCTCCTTATTCCACTTTCTTAATTGGTTAGGAAAAATTTCAATATTTCTATACCAATTAGAAGTAGCCTCAGTGTGTTCCCATTTCCTCTTCAAGAACCCCGAAAATTCCTTATGTAAAAGGCCTTCGATACTGATTTGCATTGACTTGAGATACCAATTTCAAGAGGAGTGCTTTGTGGTTTGATTTAAGCCAACCAAGGTGGATCATAATAGCCTCTTGAAATCTTAATCTCCATTCTAGATTAATTAGGAACCTATTAAGACTAACACCCATTGTGCAATTTGTCCAGGTCACTCTATCTCACTGGAATCTCATATCAATCAATTTACCATCATGCAAAAAAAATTACGGAAGGTCTCAGCATCACGATGACCATGTGAGTTAGAGCCCCCTATACTTTCCTTTGGAGATAAGGTACTGTTAAAATCTTCAATAACGGCCCAATCCCTTAACAAATCATTACTAATGTCTCCCAACTCATCGCACAACAATTGTCTCCTTGCAAATTGAGGAGCCCCGTACACTGCAGTTAGAAACTAGTGTCTTTCACCTCTCCACTTCACCTTCATATGAACCAACTGAAAGGAACTCCTAAGAACCTCTACTCTCCAATCCTCTAGCTTCAAAAGACACCAAATCCCCCTTGAATGATCCACAACATCCTACACAAAAGACCATTGCAGACCAATTATATGTTGGGAAATCGAGGGGGATAAATATCGGGGAGATTTACACCTGAGTAACCATATAAGTGAATTAGACACCACACCTTAACCCAAAACCTTAAGGCTCAGGTTTATGGGTCTTCTCCTCACTTATATGGTGTTCAACTTTTCTATTTCTATCCGATGTGGGACTTTAACTCACACTTGTACTCCAACAATCTCCCCCTCAAGTGTGAGTCTCTTCCACATGGTAGCCTCCCCCTCGAGCGGAAGTCATTTTTTCAATTCACAAGTAGTGGCTTGTACCGCCGCAACACTTGCGGGACTCGCTGCCTGGCCTCACCCGCCAAAAAGACTTTCGATACACCTTCTTACTTGTCCGAGCCGGACACCGGATCAAACCATCGGCTCTGATACCAATTGTTGGGATACCGAGGGGGGTAAATATCGGGGAGATTTACACCTGAGTAACCATATAAGTGAATTAGACACCACACCTTAACCCAAAACCTTAAGGCTCAGGTTTATGGGTCTTCTCTTCACTTATATGGTGTTCAACTTTTCTATTGCTATCCGATGTGGGACTTTAACTCACACTTGTACTCCAACAATTTCCCCCTAAAGTGTAATTTTTTCCACATGGTAGCCTCCCCCTCGAGCGAAAGTCATTTTTTCAATTCATAAGTAGTGGCTTGTACCGATGCAACACTTGCGGGACTCGCTGCCTAGCCGCACCCGCCAGAAAGACTTTCGATACACCTTCTTACTTGTCCGAGTCGGACACCGGATCAAACCATCGGCTCTGATACCACTGTTGGGTATCTCGAACCCTCAAATCAATTTGCGAAAGCGGAAATAAAATCAAAAGGGAGCGAGAGAGACAATCGAAATTTTTTTACGTGAGAAAACCTTCCTCAATGTGAGAAAAGAAAAACTCACGGGACCTAGTCCAACATCAAAATCCACTATAACAATAATCAGTTACAATGAATAAAAAACCACACCAATGTGGTGGTACACTCAACCTCTCCAACAATGGTGGTCACTCAAACGCTCACAGTGTTTCACTCTAAGCTCTCAAATATGCAGGTACGGTGGCTTGCTCAAATATGTCACTCAAGACTGTCACTTAAGGCTCTCAAATTTCTGTGTGTCTTGCCTCCACCCTTACTCATCTATTTATAGGATGAAATGGGTTGGGCCTAAGCCATCAAATATTATTTGATTTATATCTTATCAAATAAAAACAAGATTATATCTTATCAAATAAAAACAAGATTATCAATCAACTAAAAAACAAAAATTATCCAACATTATACGAACAATATTCTTGGCTCTCTCCCCACTTGTATGAGTCTCTATCAAAATAAAGAAAGAAGCATTATTTTGCTTCATCATATCTCTGATAAGCATTCTGAACCCCTTCAAAGTCGTCCCACGACAATTTCAACTGAGAACAGTTATAAGGAAACAGATTGAGAATTTGGCAACTCAATGCCATCAACACCATGGATAACACACTTATCCTCATTCTTCACGATCATCCATAATGATATTTGACATATATTGAGAGGGGATGGAACTCTTCTCCACATTCTGTCTCCTTCCAACATAAGCAATGGATTCTTCATCCACATGAACCTTATTGCGAGCAAACTCAATTCCACCTTTATCTGAATATGGAAGATTCATCTTAAGGAGGTGGAGGCTCTCATCATTTTCACGCTTCTCATTGGCTTTATCCACACCTTTCTCCTTCTCTATCACTTTTTTGTAGCTTCCTCACCAGCATGCTTCTTATACTTGATTTTAGAAGCATTATTTTTCTTGAACGTGGTCTTTCCTTCCTTGTTAAGCTCATTACCTCGTCCTCCTTGAGGGTTTTTTCCGCCGTAAGCGTTCCTCAATTTGATTTTCTTACCAAAACTCCATTAATATTTGTATGAACCATTTGAGATGCCAATGTTGAACTATGGCCCACCTTGTTAGAGAGAGAAGAGACCAAGGTCTCATTTACGTGAAAAGTTTTAATCCCAGTCTTGCCCTTCTTAGCTACACCAATAGCAACATTTGTCTAAATCCCACACTGAGATTTAAATGTGTTTTCAATCTCCTCAATATTCGTTGTAACATTTGTTGATGCTTCATTAACAAAAATTGCCTCATAACGAGATCTCGACGTGCCCGCTCTAGTGTTACTAGAATCATCCTCTCTTTTAACAGCTAACATCCCTTTTTTTCTCCTAGAATTTCATTGAGTAATCATCCACACTCCAAAACGATTATCAATCTTCATACAATCTTGATTGGCAGTTACAATATTTGATTGATTTGCTATTATGGTGCTGATGTCAACCCTTTCTTTCAGAGAAGTCTCCAATAGTGGTTCAACTACAACTACTTCGTCTTTAACCTGCTTCTCCAGTGGAACTCCCAACATAACCTCCATTGCCTCCCTATATCGATCCTTATGTACGCACGTCCACACCGAAAGCAAATTGAGTGAAAACCTTCATATTCCAAATACAACTTGTGCCCCCTGATATATATGTGTGTGTGTGTGTGTGTGTGTTTCTAGTGGTTTTTCCAAATCTAGTTCTACACAAATTCTCACAAACTTCCCATGAGAATGTATAGACGTCAAGCGATCCACTTTAAGAAACTTCCCCAGAGACAATCCAATTTTCTTCAAGAAAACATCATTATAGAACTCAATAGGTAATCATTGTATTTGAATGCATACTAGAACATTTTTTGTTTTTTCCGCATTCATAAAAAAAAAACGGTCTCCACCTCTGCACTATTAGATAGCAAGGTTGTCAGAATCGAGATTCTAGGTAGACTCGTGGAGGCCTCGTAGAATCGTAAGAGTTTACTTCAGACAAAAAGAAAGTAAATTATGAAAAAAATGAGCCATAAGGTGTATAGTAAGCAATAAATGGGTGCAGAAAGCAAATTTGTGTTGGATCTGGCCCAAATACAAAAAAAAAAAACCTAATCATCCCATATAAAAGCTTCTCTTCTTCTTCCGCTCTTCTTACGCTACTAGCCGCTGAATCTCTTAGATAGCTACCAAAGGAGAAGTGATACATCTGGTGCACAAGCGCGTCATCCAAATAACCTTACACCTTCACTTGGGCATGGGATTCTCCTTATCCTTCCACCCTTGCAGTGCCACCTTCGTCACCACATACCCCACCGCGAGGCAAAGCCCGAAGATCGTGAGCCGCAACACCGCTAGCGGCAGGCACAGTGCCGTCTTGGCACACTTGTAGAGCCCCTCAATACTCCATATAAAAGCTTCTCTTCTCTTCTCGGCTTCTTCTTCCGTTGTTGCGTTGCATGCCTGCGGAATCGTCAAATCGCACCAGACTAGCTATTCTACGGCGATTCCACCAATTCTACTCCGAGTTTACCGATTCTACTTGGAAAACGATTCTGCTTGCGATTTAACTCGCGGAGGCTAAGTAGAATCGTAAAATCGTACGATTCTACGATTTAAATCTCGAGTTTGATAACCATGTTAGATAGTGATCTGCCACCATCCACAGGTAGGGGTGTAAACAGGCTAGGTCAGACTTTGCTAGGCCTAGCCATGGCTTGAATTAAAAATACAAAACTTGGTCTAGCCTATTTACCTGTTATAGGTATTTTTTTAGGTTTGGCCTAACCTATTTAAAAGACTGGCTTGGCCTACGAGGCTTCTAAAAAGCCTATTTTTCAATAAATATTATATATGAAGGGAATCTAATGACTATACGGTGAAACTTTGAGAATTCGTATAATAATTTTTTAAAATTTAATATAAAGATACATACTTCCCTTTTAATTTTTGAGTAAAAATAAATAAGTTAAAATTAATTAGAGCACTCTAATATGAGATTAAAATTCACTAATCACAACGACTCAAATAAAAATTATAATCAAAGCACTTTAAGTATTTAACAAAATATTGTAAACAAAATAAGCAAGCAAAGTAAAATACCATAAGTTCCATTTGATAATCTAGTCTTAATGTCAAATACAAAAATAAATAAGAAATAAGAACCAAGGCAAGTTTACTACAAAGAAGAAAAAATTTAATTTTCAAGCCATCTCTCAAACATGGAGCAACAAGCCAGCATATCATCAAATCTTCAATGTAATTTCTTGACATTGCTCATCTACCTTCATTTTGAGAGGGAAAATGTTATTCGAATATAAATCAATTTTACAAAACACTTTAAATCAGTTTAGGAAAGTTAAAGAAACATTTTTTAAACAAAAAATGTTTCAACATCTTACTTATATTTCCAAGTAAGTCATAATTATTTTATGAGATTTTCAAGGTGATTTCTTCAAGCGGTTGATCATTCACCTTCATAAAGAAGAAAAATGTTATTAGAAAAATAAATATATTACTTTTAATTTAATCTGTAACATCCTTGAGAGACATGTAGCAGTTAGAGTAGAAAAAACAAAATATATATATATATATATATATATATATATATAATTAAAATAATTTTTCTTAAAAAATATTTTAATTCACAAAAAGATCTCACTTCTATACAAAATTGGAAATATCACTAACATCAAATACAGAATTATATATTATTGTGGTGTCTAACTTATAAAAAATTTAAGGGTCGAAAGATATTTGATTATTGGTGCATTTTGATTTCTCAAAATCATATCTTAAATTGAAGTTTAAACAAAAATTGAAGCTCGGTGTTAAATTAGTTTAAGATATTTGACTCGGGAATTGAAATCAAAGACTAAACATTACAAGATAACAAACTTTTAACATCGATTTTTTAGAACTTTCAACATTGGTTATGAATCAATGTTGAAACTACTGTCATTAAAAGTATCAATTTTAACATCGATTATGAAAATCGTTGTTGAAATCCATTATACAACATCGATTCTTCCCCACAGCGATGTCGCATAGTAACAAATATACAAAAAAAAATGCAAAACATTGATTTTTGTGAAAAACAAATGTTGTAATTCACTTTACAGTATCGATTTTGATGAAAACAAATAAAGCTATCACTTGTTAGTGATACCAACACATCGTATCTCGTTAGTTTTCCTTTCTTTGACTATGATACAAATGATTATAAATTTGGAATAAAAATAAATGGTTAATAAATCACTAAAGATAAATGTCGAGGCATTAAGATCAGACATTCAAAAACAAAAGAATTTAAAAAGAAATCTTAGAAAAATATTTGTTTACTAAAATTTGATGACATTATAGAAAACAACTAGTGTGTTTAAGGCATGGATTCTAATTAGTCTTAAATAAAGCTACAAAAGAGAGATACATGCCACATTTGATTTTGGACAAAAACACTTGCAACAGTAAATAACAAGAAACATAGTTCCATGCTAGGCTAAAAGAGATATTAATTACCTTATTAATTACCCTAAAAGGCCCATTTACATCAAAATAAACTAAATTGTAGCACATATAAATCTCTTAGGAGAGATAAGTGTATGTTTTAAAATAAAAGGAGATGTCAATACAATTGAAGCATTTCTCATGGGAGGGGAGAGTAACTCATGGCAACAAAATATGCATTTTTTTTTAATAATTGATAAATGTTTGTACGACCATTCACAATATAAAATCTAGAGCATAATCGCAAATATGGAGCACTCTTTAAGTCTTTAAGTAATGAACACGTGACAAATTAAAACGGTAGATAATAGATATACTATTATTTTGACTAACACCTACGGGGTAGTCGTAATCATCAAAGCTTAGTGTAAGTAAGAGATAATAACATATCACGAATAACTAATGAAAAACGGAAAAAAAAAACAAACAAACTCAGTGATAAAATAAGATTCACCAAAAACTGATGAAAAACTTAAATAGAATAGGAAATTCCCAACGTAACGTGAAATGGGAAATTAAAAGATGTACAACATACATAGAAAACACTGATTAAAAAATTATTATCTATCAGAATTTTATTAACCGGTACCTTTGGAGCATTGATTAAAAAATTAAAAAATATATATATTTATTAAGGATATCATAGTAAAACATAAAAGAAATCAAGAATTATATGTGATGTGATGATAAGATAATCGTTGTTGAGAGAGGGCACATAGTTTCATCCTATGCCCTTCTTTCTGAATTGGAACCCTGACACTGCAATTCAACCCCATTCCCATATATCGCAACAAACCAAAGAAAATTAAACTAAAGCTTTTTGAATTAGTTTAACAGTACCCAAAGCTTTTTGAAGATTTACTACTCCAATAATCATCATTATCAAATAGTTTTCAGTTAGAAGGGACATTGACTTCTTTATTAGTTTCAATATTGGAAGATCTTGCATTTTCTACAAACTAAATCCTACCAACTACGCTTACTTCAACATTAGTGGATATGTTGTGGGTTCAAGAATTGAAAAAAGAAAAGATAGTAAATATCTGCCTGAAAGTTAAATGTCTAATGAATCCTTAAATCTACCGGTATCATAATGTGACCCATGAGCAAAATCCTCAAACCACTAACTCTCACGCTTTAAGTGGCATTAAATATTGGACAAATGTTATATGAAATATACAGAATAAAAAATTCCCATACTATGCTTTTAATGGATGTGTGGATATATGAAGATGGATAAGATAAGAAATGATGATATTCGACGAAAGGTGTCAGTGGTACCGGTATGTGAAAAGATGAGAGAGCATAGATTGAGATGGTTTGGGCACGTTATGAGACGGCCACTGGATGCTCCTGTAAGAACAAGAGTTTGTTACCAAGAGCTAGACACAAAGAGAGGTAGGGGTCGACCGAAACTTACCTGGGGAAAGGTAGTTAAACAAGACCTAATGGAGTGGGATATAGATTGGCGGACGGTATGTCTTAGGACGGAGTGGAGAAAAGCGATAAGCTTGGTGGAGGGTTAAACCCATTAGTAACTCTATGTTCCAGTCGTTCCCTTGTTTTTAGTCCTTCTCCTCCTCTTTTCTCCCTTCTTCCTCTCACCATTCTATTTTTAACTTTTTTCATTTTTTCTTTTTTTCTCTCTCATTTGTCTTTTTTTTCGATTTATCATTGGGTTCATCTACCACCGACCCCAATTAACTTGGGTTAAAGGTGCTGTTGATGTTGATGTTGACTATGCTTTTAATATTTATAAAAATTAAAGCTACTTCTATGCAGAAATTAAAGCAATTAGTTTCACCCAAAAAAAAAAAACAATTAGTCAATAACTAACTTGACCCGTTGCAAGACCCCTTTTCCTTTACCACATCTCCCTTTTAGTGGCCCCAAAGCATTACTCAGCCAATCTGCCACATCCAGCTTACCTTTACCTCCTTTCTCTGGCACCCCAGCGCAAACTACAGCCTTGTTTGTAGATTCATCTGTGCTAAAAACCATCACAGATAGGCCCTGTTTATTAGCCAGCATCAGTAAAACTTATAGACAATGGAGGAGAATAATTACAGCCAAGAACAATTATACTGATAAGTCACCAAAAGCTTAAGCTCTTAAGCACCAATTATAGTATGCTAGAAGCTAGCTCACAAATATACTCATAATTGCAAGTATCCTGTTTTCTTCTTAGCGATTCAATAAAAACACATTTTATTTTTCTGGAAAGACTGCTGGATATAAAAGTAGCATGCTTTTTATCATCCAAACATGAGACCAACATGGTCTTCACCATCCATTTGTTCACAGAAATATAATTTTATCCACAAGTTTCAGGTCTATTGATAAAATTACAGATTAATCCTTTTTCAAAAAATAAATATATTCAGACTCTGATGTTGAAATCCTAAATAATGAGTTCCATTTCCTATTCTTTTCTTCCCCTTTTAATACACTATCCTGAAAAAGGGAAGAAAAGCAAAGCCAAGAGTCAAAAAGGGGCATTCCTACTTCCATATCTAATTGTTAATGTAATCTCCACACACGTACCATGCTATGATTATCTAATAATACAGCATGCACGAAATTATTAAAAAAAATAAAAAACAAAACAAAAAATAAATAAAAACTCTTGGATGTTACAATATATCTTTAATTGCAAAGGGTCTTCAAAGTTCAAACTTATACACTAATTTTATTTAAAACTAAAAATAACGAATAAAAATGGGAGAAGCACTTGTAGCAGATGCTAACAACCGGAATTCTCTAACAAATTATGAAGGCCAAAGGATTGCAAAGTTGAATTGTGTGCCACCTTGAGTTTTTCACCAGCAGCACAAATAAGCATTGCACTGACCACATCTGCAATCACAAAAACACAGCTATATCCAGCAATGAGTCGATTAATTACTGTTTAACTACTAAGTATGCAATATACACCAGGAGGAAACAAGGGTGAAAGAACTACATATACAAGATACAATGACAAACGAGTATAAATATTAACTATTGAGCAATGGAGATCACAGCAATTTAACAGTATAACACGTTAGTTCAAAAATCAAATTCTAGTGAATATATATTCAACAATTGTTAATGTGATGGATGAGTGCAGTCCCGTGGATTTCAAACTAAAGCCAGTAGTTTTGCAGCCCAATCCATTAACGGAAATAGAAAACTGAAAAGGTACAAATATTGTGCCTCAAAACTTTCCCGTCCTATTTCATACTCAATCATACTCAAATGGACATCCAAATCCCAAATTTTCTCATTCCGCGTTCTGCACATACTGTGCTTGAAATTCAGCCATATAAAGGAATACAAAATCAATGAAATGGATAGAAAACACTAATCGTAATAAAAAATGCAGATATTGAAAAAAATCAACAAAATGGAAAGGAAAATCAACACGGGTTTGAGGTCGTTAAGTCAACACGGCACTAAGAAAACTAGTTATCGTTGCAGCAACTTGAGGCGGCTGTAGAGGTCTTCCTTGTCAAAGGTGGTGTCACCGCCACTGAAGACGCTTTGGATATGTGGTGAAAAAACTCCTGAAGGTCAGATCTGTGGTGAACAAAATCGTTTGAGGTTGGGGATCGAGGAATTACTAAGCCAATTGGTGTTGACTCGGAACAAGGTGGGGGGATGTCGGTATTGAAGAACAAGTGACTTCAGGAATGTTAGGCGCTGAGGACCTGACAATGGCCGCACTGGGGAGGACCGGATACTTCGACTAGGGATGGCAAAACGGCCTGGTCCGTCGGGCCGTTTAGCCCGGAAAAAAATGGGGTTAACAATTTTAGTCTGCTATTAAAAAATGAGGCAGACTAGTCCGGCCTGCAAAACTGTTGATTAAACGTGGACTAGATGGGCCAGAATCAATATTATTTAAAATATTAAATATTAAAATAAAATAAATATATTTAACATATTTTGAAATAAATATTATTTTAATTTATATTTTTTTGCACTCTCAACGTATTTTAATTAACTTCTAAGTTTTAATATCAAAATATTTATAATAATGATATTTTCAAATAGTCTTTTATTGCTAACATATTATACTTTGGACAGTTTATATCCATAAATTTCATTTAAAAGTGATGTAATTTTGTGAATTATCACATGACATCAATTATTTAACAATAATTTTAAATCATTTACTTTTATTTAACTTTGTATTTTTTTATAATTTTTTTGTATTTTTCAAAAAAATTAATTTTTAATTTTTTAAGAGGACTGACTCACTAACTCGCATTAAAATAGAGCGTACTAGTCCACCCCATCCAGCATTTTTGGTGGACTGGGCCAGTCCACCCCATTTTTTCAGGTTGGCCCACTATAACTTCGACACGGGAGAGGCTTTGGGGGATAGGCTGGTGGCAGAGATGATGAACCTTTGGGTGTGGCGACGCTGATTGTGGAGAGATTCATATGTAATTAGGATTTGAGAGAAGAATAAAGTTGGCAAGAGAGTAACTGTTTGAGAAAAATTGACAACATCAATTTTTAATAATAATCAATATCGTTTATATTTCTTAATATTAATTTTAATTAAAATCAATGTTAATTAAAAAATATCAATTTTATCAAAATCAATGTTTATATATATATATATATATTTTTTGATTTTTTATCAAATCAATATTAACAAAATTATTTTATTTATGAAAAATGTCACTACATTTTATATTAACATCGATTATTTTTGTAAAATTAATGTTAATAAAACCATTTTATTTATAAAAATATCACTGCATTTTAATTAATGATATTAAAAGCATATTTTTAATAGTGAAAGAATTGATGGATGAAAGTTCCAAAAGTAGTTAAGTATCATATATTTGGAGATAATGGTTCGAATTGAAAGGGAGTTAACAGCAATTATCTTTAGAATGCAAATTGAGATGCATGGAAAAAATTTTATGAAGTTTGCATGTGTTTATAAATAGGAACTTTATATTTATTTTTTTGTTGAAAGACTTGCACCGCCCACCATGTAACACATATCACGCCTCATATATATATGTATATATATATATATATATACACCAGTAGTTATTGGTTCAATGAGTCGATTATATGTTTTCAACCATTTCAAAAATATATTGACTAATAGATATATGTTATCAACTAATAAAAGTTAAAAAATATTTATTAACTTACTAAAATCCTAAGAGGATTTTAATCAGTCATCAATATTATAATTTATAATCAAACAGTAAAATATGCATCAAGACTTCGAGTCAAATTATAATCAAAATACAGTAACAAGTATTCTCGAAATAAAATCCACTGTCAATAATTAATTATTAATAAGTTGTCCTTAAATGGAAAACAATTCTTAGATTTTGCATCATACGCACGTATGATTATATGAACTAATTAAGACACATCGTACTAATTAATATTAAAGCTTCTGCATTTATTTACTGTCTAACAACTAATACTGTATATAGCTTTTTGCTAAATTAAGAAAAAGAATTACCGCTGCATTGCTATAATTAATGCCCCTTTCTTTTGAATTGTATTGCAAGCACACATGCATAAACTTCATGTAAATATGATGTGGATACCCAACTAATGTGTTGACATTAGAACAGCGAAGAATACGTAGCATTGATTGGTTTGGTGTCACTTGCAAGGAATTGCATTCTTAAAACTAATTTGGACAATTTTGTGCAACAAAAAGAAATATTTTTTGAGTAAATTATACTCGTATTTTATCCGATACTCCTTCCTTTTTGCATCTTAAAAAAAATCTCTTAATTGTTTAGTTCACCCCCTCCGTCCTAAATACAGTTAATAATTTAACAGAAATTAAACACATGCTGGTCACATAATTTTTAATGAAATTTTATATCTAAAATATTTGTATCTTCTTCCTCCAAACTTGAAAATATTTTAAAACTCTTGTTTCTTTTTATTTTTTCTGTAATTGAAAGTAAACTCACATTATTGGTACACAATGTTAACACAATTCCTTTTTCATCTTGTTCAATTTTTCATTCATACATTCATTCACATATTCAATCATATATTTATTCACATTTTCACTCAAAGGTTCATTCACATTTTCACTCATAGTTTTATTCAAAATTTCTATAACAGATAGGTTCCAAAACTTATCATTTGTTCTACTAACATATATATGAATATAAACTGAATTTTGATTCTCAACAAACATTTTAGCACATCATGATCAGTCTTAAGGGGACGAATTTTACCACTAGCAATAGAACGAAACCACAAAATAAAAGGGTGACATGGTAACAAGTATTAATCATTAGCAATGTTGTTCACACAGTCATGTGCGTCGAATATTCTAAACTTATCAGGATCAACATTGCATATCTCACTTGGTTCGTCCCATTGGTCCGTAAAGTGGACCAACATATCCATGTTTCCTGGTCTAGGACCCATGTATTCCAATTTATCCATTGTGTTCATGTGATCCCAAACATCAATACTATTTTAATCAACAATAATAATAACCAGTTAATCCATTGTATTTCTTGTAGTCCCAAATATCAACATCATTTTAATCAACAATAATAAACAAATATGATTTTAAAAATCATAAGTGGTCCCAAAATGGTCCTCATTGAAACCCCAATCAGAAATAGGCAACAATAAACAATCAAAATTAAAAAAATAATCTTAAAAAGTAACATATATACAAGGTTCAGTGGTCACTTACAAGTAAAACCCTAGCATGAACAGAAATCATGGAACAGAAAGAGAAACAGAGCGCTCGTGAACGTAGAAGATGAAGACAAACGAAGACGCTTATGAACGTCGCGAATTAGAAGAGGAGCAGTGGGGAACTCACAAACTAGAAGAGGAACGATGAAGAACTTGCGAACGGTGAAGAGGAATGGAACGTGAATGTTGTGGGAGGAAGAAGAACTCGCACCCCCTGGACGCTGAAAAAGAACTCGTCAACAAGAGGAAGATGAACAGTATTCGCAAATGATGAAAAGGAGCCTGAACCATAAAATTCTAAAACTAATTGAGAGGAGATAATTTGGATTTTACAATTAAAATATAAGAACAATTTTGTCTACTCATATATTTCAATTGACGTTAGTTAATTGTATTAACATAGGGGTAAAAGTAATGTGAAAAAAGAGATAAATATCATATGAAATTTGAGCAAAACACAAGGAATATGAGTATAATTTATTCATATTTTTTTATAAAAAAGAACGAAAAATATGTAATGCAATAAATAAAAGAGAAATAATAATAATAATAATAATAATAATAATAATAATAATAATAATAATATGGACTTCTTGTCATTCAAGATGGCCAGAGGCTTGTGTGGGTGCAAGCGAGGTTATAAAGAAGTGGTGTGTATCAAATTTCTTACATGTTAGTTATATCCCTAGCTCATTAATTCATAATAGGATATGGTGGAGCCTTGTCATAATTAAGATCAAACTATATATGTTACCTTTTTCCCTTATCAACTTGATAGAATTATGTTAACTAGTAGAAATGGTTTTTGTAGAGATTTAAAAGAGTCATTGTCTTTTATATGAATTCGTAATATAATTCTTTAAAAAAGATATATGGTTGGTTTAATGGTAAAAGAAAAAAAAGAAGAGATACTAAATTTAAATTTTTTATTTAATAAAACTTAATAATTAATAACTAATATTTATCGATAAAAAAATATAATCCTTCAAAATTGGTGAGAGTTTTTTGACTTATTTCAAGTTCTCATCCGCATCTTATTTTAAGTTCTTTAGTTTTTATCACTTAGAAAGTGTTTAAAAGCATGTCCAAATTACATTCAACAGCAAAATTTAACTTTTCAAAACAAAAAAAACCAAAAACTACTTGACGAAAGTTTTTTTTTAACGTCAGTTTCGTTGACTGCAACTCTTACGCAAATACATACTTACTTACTAGTAGTATATTACTTGTTTTTAGTAAAATTTGATTTGCCCTAAAAAAACATACGAAAAATATGGAATAGATCATCCTACGAATGCCTTTGGTTTACATGTTTCTTTCGCATCAAACATTTATCCAGCCACATGATAATCAAGGGACCAGAAGTTTGTTTCAAAGGAAACATTTCTGCCGTAAATAGTTTGTGTTTAGTATGAACTATTTATTCACCAAAATAAAAAAGTGTGAACTATATCTTGTTCTATATATATATATATAGAGAGAGAGAGAGAGAGAGAGAGATACACGATTTTTTCTGATCTGGGTACACGTAGTGTGGTTGAGCATCTTTCTCTCAATATAAAATCCTGAATATAGTAAATTTGATCAAGAATAATCTGACTGATTACGACAAACTTGACCAAACATCCTTTTCAGCATACGTATATTAGAATCTAATGATATGATTTGCTTAATTAATGGTATATAAACCTCAGTATATATTACAACTAATATCAAAGGCATGTGCATAATCAATCAACACACGTCCTGCTCATGCATTACTTTTAATTTAAACTCACTTCAAGCAAAAGTTTACGATCGTTGAGCTTCGTAAAAGACTATTAAATATTAATCAATAGGAAGAAAATATAATATTGAAAGTGCAAGGACAATTGAACCGCTAAGCTCCATTTTCATAATTAATAAAGAAGGACCGTACTTTATATTATTTTTTCAATTATTTGTAACCAACTTTAGAGTGAGACATATCAACGAAGATAAGAAGTGAGAGTGAGACACTTGGATCGGCGATCAAGGACAGTAGTTATTTCTAATTAACTCTTGGGGAGTGTGTGTGGCCATTATAATATTAATCTGTCACATTCGTATTGGTGAACCTCTACTTTATCACATGCTATGGAAATTTAAAAGAACAATAAAACAAGCAAGCTCGGACATTTAAGTAGTTGTCTATCTTTTCAAATACTGTATACGTTTTATTAATATTTTTAAAGTTTATATATTAATATCTTAAGAATTAGATAAATAATTACAATATTTTATGACCAGCTACTTTGTAAAATATTAATATCTTTATGCTATAAAGATAATATAAAGCATATCTCTAGGTAATTAATAATATTATAAAATGTATAGCACGGGTTTTCTGCAAATCTATAATTTTGACAGTAGTCAACATTGGCATGCATGTTCTTTCTTAGTAGCTAGGCAACACGATATGCGGAACCAACAATGTTGAAAAATCAAAAGCATAACCACCCCTGATCGAACAAACGAAGTTCATTTCATCGTAATTTAATGTGTATGTTTCCCAAAAGGAAAGTTAAATGAATCACATCTTTATGCATGGTGAATTTAATGCACTAATATATTAACAAGTTGTTGATACTATTGTACCCGATTCAATTATCTTAACTAAGATTTCATAAATATGATTAAAATAAGAGAATTTTACTAAAGGTATTCAACTAAAACTAATTATTAATAAAATTGATGAATATTATATACTGATAACAAGATAAAAAAAATTCAATCCACTAATATGTAATTGGTTGATCGTCTTAACAAAATTAGATTCAAATCCCTTAAATAAATTAAAGTATCATATTTGAAACTTGTAAATAGAAAAAATATAATTAAAAAAATTCTATTAAAAATGATTAGTCAGATTTTTTAATAAAAATTAATTATTAACAACATTAATGAATAATTCACACCAATATATATCATTATCTTAATGAGAAAAATATAAATTTGTCAATTCAATCCAGATGTTCACGTAAAGCTGATAAAATAATTAGTGAGGGTACCAGCTTCATCATATATGGTCTCTATATATTGAAGTTCTGGTATGCACATTTCTCATACTACAGCCACTTCTATAGCTTCATTTTAGAAGAATGGCACTTTCTCGTATTCGTTGTTCTACTTTCTCTTCATCATCAGCTATTGTTACGTTAGCTGTGTTGTTACTTCTTACAGGGACCTCTTCAGCTACCCTCTCAAAGAACTTCTATTCTAAGACATGTCCAAACGTTTTCAACACTGTAAAATCTGTAGTTAAATCTGCTGTGGCCAAAGAACCTCGCATTGGAGCTTCTATTGTTCGCCTCTTCTTCCATGACTGCTTTGTTCAAGTAATTTACTCCTTACTTTTATACTAGTTTTTTTTTACTTAGACTAAGATTTTATTTAGAAACGATGTATTTATCAATTTTATTAATTATTGATTTATATTTAAAAAAATCTAATGAACACTTTTAATAGGATTCCTCTTACGGACTATATTATATTTTTTTAAGGTTTAAATACAATAACAATTTTATAATTATTTATTAAAATATAAAATAAAAATAAAAATATTTTCTCAAATCAAAATAAATTATCCCAAGTTCATTCAAAATTATGCCCTATTTGTATAAGCTTCTATTATAAGCGAGTATATAAAAGTAAAACAGAAGAAAATATTAAAGAAACTCCTGCAGTAAACTAAAATTAGCTTATGTATATGAATTTAATTAATAGGTTTTTTTTGGATAAATTAAAATTTTACTAATTCTTTTTCCTTCAAAACACATCTGCTTTTTGATGGTTGATGCTGCTTTGATATGTAAACAGGGTTGTGATGGATCAATACTACTTGATGACACTCCAACCTTCCAGGGGGAGAAGACTGCAGCTGCTAACAACAATTCAGTGAGAGGTTATGAATTAATCGATGATATCAAGTCTAAGGTCGAGAAAATATGCCCCGGTGTGGTCTCATGTGCTGATATCTTGGATATTGCTTCTCGTGACTCTGTTGTTCTTGTGAGTTCAAACATAATTAATTAATCTGCTAAACAATGTTGAGTTTAATAAGCCTAGATCAGAAATATTTTTAGTATGAGTTTTAACATGATTATTATAAAAATCAACAACCTTATCATGCATAATTACATGTGATTAGATTAAAAGTGGAAAAAACCTTAACACTTTTAGTATATATATTATTTGTGTCTTTCAAAAACAAAGTATATACATTATTTATTTTATTAATGTAATGTGTCATATTGTTAGTGTAGAGTTACAATGTTTATATTAACAGTGTAGATGTATGTAAACAATATGATGCACCAATGATGTATATTAGTAAATTTTTATATCAATAAAATTGTATATAAGTGTGATGCATCAATATAATAATATAGACACCAACAAAGTTTGATCTAACAAAATGGATTAGTTTCTCAAAATGTGATAAATCAAGGTTTGAATTTCGTCAAAAAAGGTATTTATTTAATGTTTATTCACAAGGATAAATCCAAAAATGTATAAAAAGGGATTGAATTTCTTTTTACATAATCAGTTAAATATTTAAGTTCTAATAAATAACTATTTAATAAATAATAAATTTTAAAAATATTTATTATTAATATATGATCTACTACTAAAAAAATTTAAATAAATATCAACTCAAAAACATATTTTTATAGATATTTTCTTTTATTAATTTTTTTAATTTTAATTTTTTTTCCTGGTACATACACAATTTTCCTCCTTATATCCTTTCCTATCTGTCTAAATCCCAAACAAGATTATCTTTTTAAAAAAATATACTTGTGAAAAATAAAAAACATTAAGACTTATAATATTTATACTGATTATTCCATTTCCATTAAATAAAATTTATGCCAAAGTAGTCAAGTCTAATGATTATATATCATTAGCATATATATTATATTTGTTTGTAGTGTGATTTTGCAAATATAGTTGTTTCTGAACATATATGGAAGTGCTTAAAATATTTATTTATTCTATTGGTTTGTTGCATTGTGCAGCTTGGAGGGCCATTTTGGAAAGTTAGACTTGGAAGAAGGGATTCCAGAAGTGCCAACTTCACTGCTGCAAACACTGGTGTTATTCCACCTCCCACATCTGACCTCACCAACCTTATCACAAGGTTTCAAGATCAAGGACTCTCTGCTAGGGACATGGTTGCCTTATCTGGTATTTTTCTTTTTTTTTTCTTCTTTATCTTATTATTATATATTCCCCATCTTTGATCTCTCCCTTCAATTATATGAACAATTCCTAATTTTGTCTGTGTTTAATTGAGACTTGAGACACGTTTTAATAACGGTTTTGTTTATATCAGTGATTTTTCCTAAACAAATTCATACCAGAATGTGACATTTAAGCAACCATGTGCATTGGATCAAGTCCTTTTTTTTTCTTAGTTTGAAGTCGTGTCTTTCAATAGTAACGCATTTAAGCCACAAGAAAGGCACATTTAACCAACTAAGAATCATCCATAATAATTCAATGTACGGGGAAATAGTGAATCTAAGAACTCACTACCATATTTCATAAGAGATATAAGGTGGGAGATGAGTTGAGTACTTAAGAGAAAAAGAAAGGGAAAAAATCGTGCGTTCTATGTCCACATGTTAACAAACAAAAATAATAATTAATATTTATTGATAAAAACATGTATGAACATATGGTTAACTTAGTGGCTAAAGTTGGAGTAATTTGTACATGATTTTAAATTTAAATTGCAAAAAAATTCATATTTCGTATATATCTAGAAAATATGATTAACAAGCAATTTCATATATCAACTAAAATTACAGCTACATTGTAATTTTAGGATTTAGTAACCTTGCTCTATTGAGAGAGTCCTCTGTATATTTATTATTTAATTTATACATTCATAAAAGTACGTAAACAATATGAATTTAATTAGAATGTAGTTACAATATAAAGGTTTTTTTACATTGAAATCTAAATATAAATTGTCATATATATGATAAAAGGTTTAAATATTTTTTTTCCTTGTAATTTAGAATTTTTTTTATTTTTGTTCATGTGATTTTTTTAATTATTACAAAATGTGTTTATTTTACTTTTTCATCCTTAAAACACTTTAAATAATGTCTTTTTTTCATTGTTCAAAATAATTTTGTTATTGTTAAAAATATTATCTAAAGCTCATTAAAAATAAAAAATAAAACAAATACATTCTACAAGTACTAAAATGAAAAAAAAAATCACAAGGATAAAAAAATATTTATTTTGTCATTGCATAATAATTAAACTCATAATTTTAAACGGTTTTACATTTTTAGTGCATGAATTAAACTTAATAATTATTAGTGTGACTAGAACTACATTAAGAGACAGACTTACCAACACGTGTACCAAATCAATTATTGAAAACTATATAGGAATATTGAACAATTCTATTTATGATATTTTGTGTGGTTTAACATGCAGGAGCTCACACATTTGGCAAGGCAAGGTGTACTAGTTTCAGAGATCGCATATACAATCAAACCAACATTGACAGAACATTTGCATTGGCCAGGCAGAGGAGGTGCCCTAGGACCAATGGCACAGGTGACAACAATCTAGCAAATCTAGACTTCAGAACTCCAAATCATTTTGACAACAACTACTTCAAAAACCTTCTCATCAAAAGGGGACTCCTCAATTCTGATCAAGTGCTTTTCAATGGTGGATCCACTGATTCACTGGTCAGAACATACAGCCAGAATAACAAGGCCTTTGATTCTGACTTTGTTAAAGCAATGATTAGGATGGGAGATATCAAACCCTTAACTGGTTCACAAGGAGAGATTAGGAAGAACTGCAGGAGAGTGAATTAATTAGAAGTGACACATAAATTTGTTTGGTGAACACTTTGTACCCTTCAAAAGGGGGAAGTTGTTTTGTGTGTTGGATTGTTTAAGTGATTTCTCATGGCTTCGAAATTGTGAATTGTTTGTTTAGTTCAGTTTAAATTGTACTTGTGTAACCTTATAATTGTATTATGGAATAAATTATAAGGCATTTTGCCTTTTGTAACAGGTGGAATAATGCACCTTGTTTTACATCTAACTTCAATAAATACACTGCATGAAACATACTATC
>CM023951.1:19399850-19414989 GCA_013407115.1 Glycine latifolia | reverse complement strand
ATATATATATATATATATATATATATATATATATATATATATATATATATTCAAATTTCAACTATAAAGAAAAGTTTCCTTATTGTAAATAACGGACCGAATTTGACCCAAGAACATTTTAAAATCTTAAGACATAATTAAAATTGTTTTATTTATTTATTTGAATAGTAAAAATGTTAATTTGTTTCAGTTTTTAATCAAGTCGTTATAGTTTAAAAAGATTTAACAAAGTATTTGTAATCTTAACATTTTAATTATAACTAAATTTTTTGAGACTAATATTGTTAAATTTCTTATATTAATCACTAAGATTTTGCTTTCCGTTCATAATGTGCTTCAGTGCAAGTCCTAAAAGAAAATAACTTTTGTGGAGGGATGCGAATTATTTCAATTCCATGACAATTAATAGAGACTTGTTTATAAAGTAGTTATAGTCTTGCAGTTGTAGTTCCTCAAGATGGTCTTTCAAACAACACATTTGATATATAACTTGCTTAAGTGATATGAAATTTACTTGTCAAACTGATGGAGTAAAAAATAAAAGAGATTTTGGCTAATGGAGGCTATCACTCTCAGTAACTTTTTAAAATGATCTAATATTATAAGACGAGTGAAAATAATTTCTTTTAAAACATTTCCTCTGCTGACTAAATTTTATTTAACAATTCTTTTCTGTTTGATGGCTTTCCTCCTATTTATTAATTTTAGGTGCAAAGCCATTGAATATTTTTGGAAGTGGAACTTGATTAAGCCAGTGATTTATGTGATAAGTATCTGTTATTGTTCTATATACTCCATCATGTTTTGTTTATTGGCTATTAATTTCTTTTGTATGACTATAGTTGTATGTATGAATCGGGAGTTTGATATTGGAGAATTGATAGCAATCACCAATACTATGTTTGTCATACAATCACAATCGTATCCCTCACAATCACATTATGTACAAATTACATTTGGCTGATTATTGTTTATTTTACAAGTTTCTCTTTGACTTCTTTTGTATCGTCAAGTCGTCATAATCATTGTTAATAACTATCACACAAGTTATGAGTGTTCTAAATTTGACAAAACCAACGAAACCAATTATTTGATTCCATTTTCTAACTAATCTGATTTGATTCTGATTGACAATTTGAGTTCCGATTGAATCTTAATTAAATCAAATCACATAAACTTCACAAGGATCTAGGGAATATGACATGTGCTAATTAGTGAAATCAAATTCTACTAGTAACATTTGATACGTGGATTGTGTTGGGCCTTTTTTCTTTTTCAAGCTCTTTCCCTATCATTCCTTATTATGATTAAAATGAAAAAGGCATAAAAATTACCTTTTGCATAATATATAAATCTCAAAGTCAAAGAAAGTTTATGGTTATGGGTGCCATTGCCTATGACTTAAAAAGTGCAACAAGGCTTTACTTTTCTTAAGCTTGTGTTTGGTTGTGCCTTTTTAACAAGGTGTGCATTTTTTTAAAGGGTGTATTTAATTAAGATTTTAAAAGGATTTTAAATTATTTTTCTTAAAAAAAAGTCTTGAGGTATTCTATCAAAATTTTTAAATAATAGAAATAAGTCTTGTGATATTCAATCAAGATTATTAGGATTTTTTAAGGAAGTTAATAAAATCGGTTGGTATTCAATTAAGATTTTTTACAACTTAAAAAAAGTTTTCTAATATTCAAAAGTATACAAATTTTGATGGATTCTTTTTTAGGATGAATTTTAATACATTTCATGAGATTTTTTTAGTAAAAAATACACATCAAATAATCTCATTCAAACTTTTGAGATTTCATGAGACTTTATTTCTTTCTTTATTTTCCTACCAATTGACATGTTTTTCTTTTCCCATCATACATAATCTCTTGTTTCTTTGTTGGAAGCGATAAACATTCATAATGTTTTTACTCTTTCGACTCATTGACAACATGTTCTGAAATAATGAGAGATCTTTGCAATTCGTTGAATTTGGGACATCTTGGTTACATGTTTATTTTTAATGAATGTCAGAAGTTGGCTTATGCATAAGTGGATAAATATATAAATGGTTTTTTTGTATATGAGTTTTTTTTGGTACATCTATAAATGGAGTTTGAAACAATTGTTGGATACGTTTTTTTGTTTGGTAAGATCATAATTGTGAGAATGACTACAAATATCTATGTTATTGATGGACATTACGGCATATAATTTTTATACAATTAACATGATTAATGATTGAAGAAAAATAAGCCTATTGTGTTTGTAAATATGTTATGGGAAATTGATTTGTTATGTAACATGTTTATGATTCTTTGTATATAATGAATTTTATTTAAAGTTTTAGGTAAGAAAAATTCATAGTTCTTTACCAATAATTTTGAATTTTTTGAACAATTCACAAAGTCCTTTAAAATCTTAAAAATTCATAATGTCTTCTCAAATCTCATGAATTTATATTTTATAAATATGTTAAAATCTAAACTACAAAATCCTAATTGCAAAAATCTTTTTAAAAAAAATCTTAAAATTCATTACATTTTTACAAAATCTTTTAAAATCAACCGAATTTTTATTTCAAAATAATCTTTTAAAATCTTAATCTATTTCACTCCCTTAATTGAGTTGCGCCTTTTCCTTGGTGTGTGCTGCAACAAGACTATTTTTAGATGTGAGAAACTTTGCATATATATTCCACAACAAAAAAACTTTGCATATTATGAGAATATTTTGGAACTTTTGTTATTATGTTTTGGTGAAATTTTAGATTCTTTATCCTAAAAATGTGACTTTTTTATATGGTAAAATATCTGTTTTATTTAAGATAAGATGAAATAAATTTTTGGCCTCTAAACTTTTTTAACTTTTCACTTTTAGTCTTTAATCAAATAATTAAGCAGTCATAATCCCCTAATCTTTTCATCCATTATCATTTTAGTTCCTTTCGTCAAGTCTCATTATTATTGATGATGTGACAAGAGTTAACGAGAAGGACTAAAAATAATAAATGACAAAAAGCAAAGTTTAGTAGACCAATTTTTTTTATTAGGAGCTAAAAGTGAAAATTGAAAATGTTTCAGAGACACAAAATATAATTAACTCTTTAAGATAAATTCAAAATAAAATTTTTAATATCTCACTAAAAACTGAAAATATCAGCCAATATGAAAAAATATAGTGCTAAAAATTTTGTCATTTCAGAATGGAAAGCATTTTTTTTTTTGGTTTACAAAAGAGAGTATTATTTGGAAATGAGTAATTTGTTGGAATTTCTTGAGTATTTTTCTGTAGCAACTTATTATGCTTTTCACAATTCTCTCTCAAATAGAAAAGGTTAATTTGTTCATTTAGTATTTGTCATTACTTCTATCGTGTGTGCTCATCTTTCCCTGACATATAGTTCATTTATTATGCAATTATAGAAATTAAACTCAGCATACCAGAAATTGATGACACTGAAACAAATAATAAAGACTAATGATCTTGTTCGTCAGTTTAATGGTTCACAATTCTCATTGTACAATTCAATTTCTAAAATCTATAAATTTCCATAACCACTAATACCTTGCATTGATAGGCAAAAAGAGAATGACTTTACAAAATGGGTGAAGGATGAGAAATTCTTAGACAAAGTTGACACTCTTTTCTTTATTATATTGTAACATGAACAACAATACTATAAAATAATTGGATTAACATGGGGGAAATTGGGAAAATGAAAAATAGGAATACAAGAACCTTCTACATGTAGGATCAAGCATCAATAGGACAAATAATCATGCTTACTTCAAGATGCATGCCTTGCCTGTTATAGAATCATCCACGCATGAACATAACAGCTTATACCTACATCCCTATCTCAATGAAAGGGGGCAGTTACAGTGTCACTAAATAAACCAAATGTTTTATTTGTTCACAACCATCATGCCCTACCACAACAACAAAAACCAGACCTTTTTCTGTTAATACAAAAGCTAGACTTACATGTGTAATTTTTTACAACACAAAGGTTTTTCACAAAGAGGACACAATCAATCCTCCACAAATATTTTTTTCCCTTTCCAAGCAAGTGAAAACAATACGAAACACCTTTACACACATTATTTGCACTGTGTAACGTATAAATTGGAGACATTCTATAGGAGTCAATTCAAAACCTTTGGATACCACTCGAGGTTGGGAATTCAAGATCAGCCCCTGCCAGCACTCCCATGTCTTTGACTTCTAAATTGATTGAGGAGAGCCTGGGCCTAAACATAGAAGAAAATCCATCACTTTTTTTGAAAGAATAGAAGGAAGAATTAAAAGGCAACTAAAGTATGAAACTACAAAGAAAGAACCACACCTTTTCTTTGGCCCTTGGAGTGCCTGACTGTGATAAAGCTACTAATGGCGGGACAGCTCCTTGTTGAAGCACCTTGCTTAAAAATTTGGGACTATGCAAGCAAAGATGTAGAAGAGCAGCGGCTGCATTCTCCTTTCCTCTCGCAGAACCCAACTCCACAACCTCAACCAGAACAGGAATACCACCTTCATCACCAATTGCATTTCTTCCTTCTGGAATTGTGGCAAGATTTGCCAAGACAGCCACTGCCTTGTCAACCATTCCAGCTGCTGGGTCCATTAAATCCACAAGGTGCCTCACAGCACCAGCTTGCACAATCCGATTCTTGTTTTCATGAAATATTGACAAATTAAACAAAGCAGTGGCAGCATCTTTCTTTCCCCTAGGGGTTCCACTTCCCAATAACTCTACAAGTGGTCCAATAGCGCCAGACCTCCCTATGAAAATCTTGTTTTCCTCAATCACTGATAAGCTGAAAAGAGTGGCAGCTGAATTCTCCTTGGCTTCTGGGCTCCCAGTCTCAAGCACATGAATCAGAGGTTCAATTGCACCAGCATTTGCAATTGCGGTTTTGTTGTTATCATTGATTGATAAGTTTAGAAGTGCAGTAACAGCATTTTCTTGGATTGTTGTATCAGTTGATTGAAGTAAATCAACTAATACGTTGATGGCTCCACAGTTTGCAATCGCAATTCGATTATCCATATTGTGCTTAGCAAGAAGGCGGAGTTCTGCTGTTGCCTCTCTCTGAGTATCAACATCAGAGCTCTTCAAGCCCTCAACCAAATTCCGAACCTGGGTTTCAATAGCAGAAAGATCAGCTCTTGTTTCCACAACAGGAGAAGATGCTATCCTAGGAACATGCCTCTCTGATGGCCGCCTCCAAATGGCTTGACTTCGAGACCTTGTCTCCAATCGGAGTGGGAACGCAGGTTCTCTGTGCACCGATGGCACAGCAGTAGTACCAGCAGTTTCTGGCCCTGGATTTAATTCACCAGAAGCTTCTCTACTGTGCCCTGCACTTGTTGACAGCTGAGGAGCATTGTTGTTATCATCTTCTGTTTCTTGAGGAAAATTTGCATTAGAAAGCACACTGGAATCAGAAACAGCTCTAATATGGGTTTGAGATTGTTCAGAGCTAAAGGCACTGGAAGATTCCCTTCTAGATGGTGACATTGATGGATGGCTAGCTGAATCCACACTGCTTTCATCTGAGCTAGCAGACCTGTCATCCAAACCTTCAGGAGATATTCTAGCAAGATCCATATATTGCCCATTAACCATACCACTTAAGGAGCCTTCTGAAGTTGAACGGGGATGCAAAGGTGATGTTCCCTCTCGCTGAGTTCCACCAGAAGTTAAGTTATTAGCTGGTGAACTAAAAGAACGAGAACGTGCTGACTCAGGTGAGGATGGCTGGTTGCTCCTGGAATGAGCAAAAACAGGTGATTCCCTGGTTGTACCAGATTCCATATACCCATGAAGGACAGATGCTTGATTTAAATTTGTGGATTTTGTGGCATCAACCAGTTGCACATTGTTTGATTCACACCAGTTTGCAATTAGTGCTTTTACAGTATAATTAGGTATTAGGTTGGTATGAACCAGAGTCTGACGTGTCTTTGCACAAACAGTAAGCCCAAGATCAATCCAGTTCTTGATGAAAGCTCGTTCATATGTTTGCCCTGATGCCACAATCACGGGATCAGTCATCAACTCCAAAGAAAGAGGACAACAAAAATCAGCAGGTATTGGAACTGGGCTGCTACTCTGGGCTTGTTTAAGCATAACAAGACGCTCATGCATATGTGTTACAACAGCAATCATTTGATCAATGAATTCAACTTCTGCAGTCTTTTCAGTTTGTTCAGCATTCTCCTTCAACCTTTCAAGGGCCACTGCCTCAATAAGAACCTCCTGATTAGACCTTAGGCCCAGGCTATCAGCAATTTTTGTCAGGAGCTCTGAACTGGGTCCTACATTTTCCAGATGTTCTGTAATAGCTTCCTTAATGACTGGTGAGGTTTCTTCATGTCCCAAAAGCTTAAGTTTTTGTGAACAGTGCTGCAATTTTTACATTAATTATACATCTAATGTTTTTTTCCCTTTAATAAACATATAAATCCAACTAAATGGAGATCTTAAATTAACTACTTGATCAGTATAATATTTTACCTGTAAATGCTCAGAACTTAATTCATCAGGAAGACAATGCTGAGAATCCTTCAGCTGCAGAAAAATATTGAGCCCTGAAGTGCGAATTCTTGATATCAGGGGTTCAACTTGCAAAACCTAGCAATCAAAACAGAGGAAGTAGTGAGAACTTGACATGCAATCAACATGCAAAAATCAAACCATGAACATCCATGAGATGCAGGCATGACAAAAGAATTACTATACATTCTTCTAGACCAGGTGGCAACCCAACTTAAGCAAAGATAATTGCATGTTTCTCACTTCTAACCTGATCACATAACACTAAGGTGGAGACAAAAGAAACAGCAACCTTTTTGGAAGGACTAACTAAGTTCACTGAGTTGCAGTAAAAAATAAACTTGATCTTCTGAAGATGTTCAATAAAATGACAAAGGTACACATTTTCCAAGAGAACAGAATTATTTATTTCTCCAAACAAAATGTTAAAAATGATGATGCAGGATCATGACCAAAACAAAAGAAACATGATGGAAATTGAAATAATAGAACACATTCATATTTGATAAAAGTTGCTGCATTTTGGATGCAAAAAGCAAGCTACATGTTATCACATCCACTACCACCACCACATCTACATTTACACTAAATAGTATTAGGATCCTGAACCTTTGGTTTTCCAAAAGTAAAACCACTTCACTCTAATTATTAAAATCAAATGAACTTGAAAAGGCAACTATAATATAGGTACATAGCAGACACAAACCAAATCATTGATTACACAGAGAGTGAAATGCTGTCAAGTAAAGGCACAAAATGATATAAAGGTAGTAAGGGAAGGACTGAGCAAGAAGATGGCAAAATACACCAATGCTATCATAACCATGATCCTCTATATGAAACAGAAGTAAATAGCATGATTTCCTAACCAACCACAAAACAAAGTATTGCAGACATATTTATACTAAAATTGAATCTGCATATAAAGAAATGACAAGGACAACCACCCCATAACTAAGAAAAATATTTCATCTGTATCTACAAACTACTAAGTTGAGGTATTATCAGACTTACAAAGTATACTTTGCTAGACAATAGGTGCCAGTTCTCAACATGCTCCTTTAATTCATTAACAGCAAGATCAATTTCTTCCAATATCTTATTAAGCACTTCATCAGAAGCTAACTCAGAATAAACAATTGCATCAATGATTGGCTTCAACAACTTAAGTATCTCCTCTGCCTTCTGGTAATACTTTCGGACAGGTTCAGAATTCATGTTTCCAGAAAAAGATAAATGCAAAAATGAGGATATGCCATTTACGATCATTTTTAACAATGATATCTCCATAACACCTGCATATAATAATAACAACAACAACAACAACAGCAATTATAAGCTGCAGGTAGATACAATACAAAAGGAGGGTAAATAGCTCCCAATCTGTAATTTAAACGCTCATTTAATTTCTATAAAGCTAATTGAGTATAACAGCGTAAGCTAGAAAATTCCAACTCTAATAAAAATAAAAAGATGAAGGTATGACCATCAGGTACAATACACAACCAAAATATAATACATATAAGTACAAGGTAGAAGATTAAACCCTCCTCACACTCTCCACCACATGCATGTAAAAATAAAGATATATACATACATATATCATCTTATAATTAAGCCAATTAATAAGGAACCCTAACAAGTTATGTTACATTTCAAAGGCACAAACCAAAGAAAAATAAAGCATACGTACATACATACATACATACGTGTGTGTGTGTGTACATACTTGTGTAAGTTGTGTGCATAGGAAACATATCAAATGACAACACTTCTTGTGCTGAAAATGAAAACTATAAATATAGACCATTAGATATTAGTTGGATCGTAAAGATTAAAAGAAAATGCAAATGTTTTAAAAGTGGTCATGTGACCACGAATCACGAATGAACTTTTAATCTTGACCATTCATGTATGGTTATATGGCTCCGATTTATAGTTCTCATTTCTTAAAATAAGTTATCACTAGATAAACCCCCCCCAAAAAAAAAACCACTCTCACACACACACATAATTTTCAGCAAGGGATAGGCAAACAATGACGTGAAGCTGAACCAGGTCAGCCAAGTTGAGAGCTACATACCTGGTGGGTAACTTACACTAGTATGTCACATACAAATGGTAACAAAAAAAATGATAAAAGGAAAGGCTCATTAATGAGTTTTGTCTAATGGAAAGCCGAGTGCACAACACAAGGGTACCAGCTCCCACTATAGTATGAGGTGGGGAAGATGAGACATATGCCTCTTTGCTTCTTTGAGAGAAGAGACTTGTGATCAGAATTTTGAGCATCCCAATCATATTGGAATAACATTAGCATCAGTTGTGTCTAATCCAATGTAGACAAAATCGCAAACCAACTTGTTGGATTGTAAGATCCAACATTTTTCTTCCTCCACAAATCGCCCACCATCTGAATCATTTTCATGGCTAACTCATCATGGATCATCACTCCAAGGCATCAGATTGTCAGGTCAGCACTCTGAGATGCACTACAAGATGCAGATGAACCAGGTCAGATTATGTGTGTATATATATATATATATATATATATATATCCTCTTTTTGGTTCCCCCTCTCTCCCTAACACTTGACCTTCTCTCTCATAGGTTTGTTGTAGTTTGTCAGCCTGTTGTTTCTCTTCTTTTCTCCAGTTCTCTGATTTTGCTGGGTGCTCTGTTGTGATTTAATTTCATGCTTTAATTTTCTGTGTTATCAAAAACATATGTGACTAATGAGTCGTATAAGATCCTATGAATCATCAATCTAAGTTTAATTAAATATTTAAAAGTTTGTTGTGATTTAGAGGTTTTTTTCTTATTATTTTACACACAACATATAATTCTTGCATTTTAGCTAGAACTTATTATTCATGTTACAATCCTACCAATTACCATCCTACAGGCCCCCTCTGTTCCAACACTTAAATTTGATTTTGACAACCCTGGTCTAATCAACAAAAATATCTTAAACGACTAAATATGTGGACAGCAAAAAAAGCCTTCCCAAATTATAAGACTGCTTGTGGTAGGAGTGGGCCTATTTGGGTGCAGGCCCAACACCCTTCTCAACCAAAAGAAACCCTAGCCTCTTCCTAGTTTCATCAGTCATCACCCATTATCACCAAGTAAAAAAAAAAAGTAGCCTCTTCTTCCATCAGCAGTCAGCCCCTATGACCAACCATTTTGCCTCGCCGGATGTTGCAGAAAAGACACAGAACAATGATGGCTGTCCAATGACAGCACAGGTTGCAAAGCCTGTCCAGAAATAGCACAAATGGACCGCCATGAAGTCTGCAAATTGCAGAAATGTTCCATGATTTTGGCCTCAATGATGAGGCATGACGTGACAGCCCTTAGAGGAGCAGCAGGGTGCCATAGCAAGAGACTCCAGTGCAATAGCCCTGCTATTGCGCACAATTTACTACTGTGCTTAGGATATATTATAGCCAGTTAGTTTTAGGACTGAATATGACCTACTTACACAATTAAATGCCAATTTCTGATGTTCGATGGTTTAAAAAGGAAAAGACACGAAAAAGAGCATTGCAATAAATGGAGAAATCAAATATGGCTAAATAAGAAAGATGACAAACTTTTAGTCAGTATTAATATATCATTACAATCAGGAAATTTCAAAGAAAAAAGAGAGCCTAATACCAAATGCCATGCTAATAACAGGCCTAATATGAGAGTCACACTACTGAGTCAACCCCATCAAGTCATGAAGAATGGTACATCCACACAAGGTAAACAAGCCAGACTGTGGTTCCAAATTTCCAATTGACACGGAGGAATGGACACCCCTATACAATTTGAGAAGAGGAGACCCCTCTACTTCAAGTAGGGATTCCGTCTCCATGTCACACCCAACAAAAAGGTGACTCGCGCTCATGCAAACGCACCAAGCATCATTTTTCACTTGACAACTTTATCTTATAATATCCATTCCTGGTGCGATACAGCAAAAGAGGCGTTCAAGATAACATCACTATACCTAGAACTTGAAACACCAGTTGAGTCAAGCTAAGCAGTTCTAGGCTAGTTTGCTCAACTCAACACACCCAAAATTTAACAGTGTTTTTGGTAGCACATCAAGGTAAGATTAGCGCGTGTCCAACCAAATCAAATATAACTACCATCTATCAGTTTTACGCAAAAACTACATTTTCAGACACGAATAATTTAATTAAAAAAAATCGGTTTCCTAAAATAAAGTTGAGTATATCAAATCAAAGATAACTTCAGTTAAGTTTGTTTCACATGACTTGGAATCAGTTTTTACAAAACAACCGAAACTCCTATATATAGAAAGAAACAGTTAGAGCTAATCCAGCTCAACAAGCTGAACTTAACTCATACCAGAAAACAAAACAAATCATAACTTCTTTAACGCTTAACCAGCAACTATATTTCAAACTGTCCTAGTGTTAATCTTCTTCGTAACGTTAACAAACGATGCAAAAACGACAAACCACAACAGCATACTCTCACAAGCAAAATTTCACGATTGGTCAAAGCTAAAATTTCGATTGAACTTTAATCAAACGTGGAATTTACCGATGGAGCGAAAGCCGTTGCCACTGTTTTCAGAACTCTGTTCGATTCGATTCGGCAAGTTATTGAAACTGCGAGTTGAAGAAAGTAAAGCTAAGATTGTCTTCGCTGGTTCTCGCTCTACTTTTTCTTAGTCTTAGTTAGTCGCCGGCGAGGGAGAGTTGCTGGTACCACCGCCGGCGAGGGAGTGGCACGGCTGGCTTATTACCGGCGACGGTTGCGATCCGCCGGAGGAATCGGATGCGTGATTAGGGCAAGGTGCTCAATGAATTGGGAAATTTTGGAGACTACGTATTCTGTTCGCGTTTTTCATTTTTTTATTTTATTTTTGTTGAATCCCAATTTCTCATACTGGATGTTTTTAATTGGGATTTGATGAATATAATCACATGATTGGGCGTTGGATGACTAATTAAACAAGCAAAGTAATCCAAACGTGGGCCTATTTGTGAAAGATCTATTGTGCGTTCACATTATCTATTTAATAGGAAAATTATTCAATTCTCAGCAAAATTTATTTGGGTATGCCACAATCCACAAATCACCACAAAATTAATATTATTCAGTGAAAATTGAAAGACACATGGTCTTTGATTGAAAAAAATAATATTAATTATTAATTTTTTTTTATCATAATTAATTATTGTCAGTATAAATTATAAAAATATTTAAATTCAGTGACTTCTTTTTACTTTTTTTTTCTTTCATTACTGAATCAACTTTATAATTACTCTATTACTTACCAACTTGTGCCAAATGAAAATGGACTCAGATAAGGTTAGAAGAAGAGATGTCTTAAAGGTAACTTGTAAAAGTGCATGTTTGATTTATCATTGCAAACAATAGTAAAAAGATTTTTACAAAAAGCACCTATACATTTCCATTTTTTCAATTTCTATTGGGTCATTATCACAAAAATTATGCACAACAAAATTAGATGATAAATCAAACACTTTCAAAGTCTTATGCAAAAATAAAATATTAGTAAAGTTTAGTGAATATTTTACACTAATATATGACAAAAAATGTTAAGTAAATTCTATTAATTTTTGTTAAATAAAGTCTCAACTTTAAATATAGTTTAGATGACAAAATAAAAAATAGTTATTTATAAAATTATTAAATATTTCACATGTTTTTATATTATAAATATTAATTTATTGATTTTATTAAAAATGTCAATAAAAAAGATTAAAATCTATAATTTCTTTATTTTTTTCTCCTTTCACCCACTCTCATCTCAACAATCAAATTAACCTTATATTTCCATAAATACTTCCCATGTATGTCATGCTAGAATAAACAAGCAAAATTGTGTGCATAGATAAAAAGTTGAAATCATAGTTTAAAAAATTGGCATGATGATTGAATCGGTCATGGTAATGAGTTAGTGATCGAATCGGTGAGTCATTAATTGATCTAAATGACCCAGTATATAATAAAAAAAATTGTATACTTATCATAAAATCTTTATTTTGGTGCATTGAAATTCAAAAGTGTTAAAAATACAAATAAAATATAAAAAATACAAGTTAAAAAATAACTATTATTTTTAACAGTTTTAAAAAATTATTTGAAATCACAATTTCACTTGCAACTCAACCACAATTGTGGTTACTTCTAAATCAATTTAACTCAACAAAAGAATGCAATTATGGTCACAAAAATATTCAATAATGAATGAAAAGATCAATTTAAACTAAAATCACAAAAATAAAACAAAATGAAAAAAAAAACTAAAATAATTTTTTTTTAAAAAGATAAGTGACTCGATCCAGATAATTGGTTTAACCACAAATCTAACAACATCAATCAAGATCAAAATTATAATCAATTAAATTTATGATTCGACTTGGTTTAACCACTAGGTCACGATTCGACTTATCAAACTAATTGGACCGATTTGAATTTTAAAACTCTAATTGAAACACAAAATCAAAATCACTATAGAGAGAAATATGTTTCTTTAACATCTTTAAAAAAAACAAGGACTTTCTTTTTTATTTCACACTTTCATGTGTAGTTTGTAAAGAATATGTGTGCTGTTTTTCTTTTTTTAAATCAAATAAATATTGGATCTACATAGGCGGTAGGCACATACATAAAGTTTACTTTCTTCCTTTTATGGGGAATGAGACGTTCATACATAAGTGATATATTTTAGTATATTTGTAATTTGTAATAACTATTCATTTTATTTAATTGTTAATTTGGTGTAAAGTGATCTCTATTCATCTAATTATTGATTCTATTCACTCAGCTTTAAAAGAACAAGACAAAAAGTTTCTTTGATCTGTACTTGGAACTTAATAAAACAAGCTTTGTTCCTTTCCATGTTTAATAAGGTTTATCTCTTCTCTTCAAAGTAAATAAATAAATGTATAAAATAAAAATAAATATAACTATTAATAATTTAAAATGGGTTAAATTTATTATAAAAAATACTTTATTCAAAATAATAGTAAATATATTTTTATTTTTATACTTTACACATTTCTTCATTATATAAAACCAAATTCTGATTAATCGCGCGATCCCTTAACCACGTACGTGGATGCTTCCTATAACCCTATGCCCTATTCTATGGTAAGTGGTATTCATTATTCAAATCAAAGCCCTGTGACTGTCTCAAACGAAAAAGATAAATATATAGTTTTGTCTTTTATCCTTTTACCTTTTCAAATGTATCAGGACCTTGAATGTAACAACATTCATCAGTCATCACCAAATTCTTTATCTTGGAGAGAGAAAAAAAAATCCTTAAAATAATAAATAAGTAGCAACAACGAGTTTTCCTTGTCTGTTGTCATATTTCTTGTAGTGTTGCTATTTTTTTATTGTATAACTAATTCGGTAATTCTTAAGTAAGTAAATCAGGTTTGTACAAAATAAAAAGTAAATCATATATTAATGTAGTCTCTGAAAAACAATATTTAGTAACATAACATAACTTATTTTAGAAAATGTTAATTCAAATCAATGAGCATATTATACCTATTCTGAAAATATATTTTTAAATTATTTATCATAATTTTGGAAATATAATTCTAGAATAAGTACATCTTATTTCGGATGAGAAAAAGGAGGTTCTAAGGGATGAAACCCTTCAAGGAAAAAAGTATAATGGATAATCAAAAAATAAAAAGGAGTTGGGTGTACTTAGCCAATATGGGGTGTAAATAGCAAATGCCCATGATGAAAACGTGGAAGGTAAACATTGAAGAGTGGTGCTTCATACATCAATTTTAATTTCTCATATACCATTCATACACAGTGCAATTCCACTTTTACCCCTATAATTTAAATTAAAAGAAAAACGCATTCTCTCTCCCTCCTCCGCGCGTCTACTTCTTCTTCTCCTTGGTGTGGTGATTCTCGGTGCTTGTTGATTCCGTTGCTTCGGTGGTTCCGCATTTTTGGCCGTGGTGCTCGATGGCTTGGTAGGGTATTGGTGACGGCGTTGTCTAAGGTGAGTTATTCCATTTTGGGGCGTTTTTGGTAGGGGAAGCGTCGTACGGATTCGATAATACGTGAAGGGCTTTCGGATTGAGCAATCCGTATGAGGCATTTTTTCAGAAAAAAATTATGTTTAAATGATTACGAACCTAATTTTCAATTGTTATCCATGACTTGATGATGATATGCTATTGATTGTATGCTATTGATCAAATAACTCTCAAATATAGGAAGTATGGTTGTCAATGAAAGTTGTGTATAGTTAGCAATTGAATTGGACTTGATAGGTGACCATGCTTGTCAATTGGACTTGATAGGTGACTGTGTTTGTGAGTTGGACTTGATAGGTGACTGTGCGTCTGAATTTGCCTTGATTGATGACTGTGCTTGTGAATTGAACTTGTGTCACCCGGTATACATTTGCTGTTTGGTTAGAATTGGACTTGGTAGGTCACTATGGTTGTGTATTGGACTTGTGTCACCCGGTCTTGGACTGTTTGTCTTGAATTTGACTTGATTGCTCACTGTGATTGTGTATTGGACTTGTGTGACCCAGTTTTTGACTGTGTGGTCTGAATTTGAC
>CM023951.1:19343240-19384850 GCA_013407115.1 Glycine latifolia | reverse complement strand
TATTTCTAAGAAACTACATAGATGCAAGGAAATATGGGGGTGTTACACCAGTCTCCAGGGCATGCAGTGGTAAGAAAAATTCGTTTGACTTGTGGATTGTGTGATAATACTTTAATCCATTCGTTAATGTTTGTATTTGTGACACTGTAATTGCAGCTTGTTTGTCAGCGACTTGCTGAGGGCTTGCAAGCCTTCATCGATGATGAGATTGTTACAGAGGGCACCGAGGCATATGATAGGACGCTACAGATGTTGCTTCTTGCCCGTAGTGTCAGGGACCATGGGATTGTTTATACTCGAGGAAGACGTCCACGAGATGCACAGCGGAGGCGCCTTTGATTTTTTTATGACTTTTGTATACACTTATTTATTAGTTTTTTTTATGATGTTTCTCATGTTGGACAAATTTGGATATTTATAAATATATATAGATACAGTTATGCAGAAAACGACTTCATTCATCACTTTTGAAATGTTTCTACACATCATGTAAGTCTACATGTTCAGTGCGTAACTTCATACAGTTAGCATACATTTGCATTCTACTAATGTAATAACTGAACCAATGTTTTGCTTCACTGGTACAATGCCTATCCCACAAAAATGTAGTCAACGGTAACGGACAATTGTCTTTTAAAAAAACCTGTTACACATAACAATATTAGGCAACATCAGTGACGTTTATTCATGTCTTTAATCATGTCATTTTCATAAAATAAACAAATAAATGGATTACCTGCACAAAGTGGTTCCCAAAAACATGGCCAATGCACAAAATGCGATGAACGTGTGGATCTCTAGGCGGTTGACTTCTCAGAGGGAAAAACGTCATGCTTTGCTTAAGTGAAAGGGAAACAACAATCACATTATATCTCGATGCAATTACATGGCCCATGTCTGTAATATCCATCCACTTGTCCATAGTAACCTGTAAATACACTTTAATGATTCAAATATATGTTTACTTGAATTAAAGACATACATTGAATAAAGAAATCAAAGGTTTACCTTCGACAATCCATCAACCAGTAGGACCGCTTTAAGGTTTCAAATCTATGTATGCCACCAAACAAGACAATATATCCATCCATCCACTCTCCAAGTTCTCTGAGCAAATGATTGCGAACCAAAGCCCAAGATTCTTCACCATAATCTAATAAGGCAGCAATCACACAGTACCCGCAATTACCATCTGCTTTGACATCCGTGACCTTCAAGATGAACTTCTGCATAACTGGATGAAATTGATCTAGCATCGGAACCATCCCATGTTGCATCTGTACATCACGTGAGGCATTGGACTGTTTTGGAGTGGAACAACTACTTTGCATTGAATGAAACTCGTCTACATACTCAAAGTAAGACAGATCCCTTCTCGTTGACCTCTTGTGGTTTGTCATCTTTTTCTTTGGAGCACCTTTAGTTTTGACCTTATCAGGGGGAGGGCACATGGAATTTAAATCAGGGTACGCAATTTGTTTAAGCTTACTCTTAAGAGTCATTTTGCCACACAAACCAAGCTTTTCAAAACGGTTGGATATGGCTTCAATCTCTTCAGTTATGGTAACCTGAAATTGATGCATATCTTGACTTTCAAAGCTTAATCTCCGCCAAAAAAATGAACGGTGTTAACTGGAATGCTCTGAAGCACAAACTTAGCTAGCTCACATGCACAAGGCAAACCATAAGCTGTTCTCAAAACACATCCACAACGGTTTGGGTTTTTTCCTGCATAATGAATCCGCTCATACTCAGAGGCAATATGGTTTAACGCAACCCTGAACACCATGCCAACAAGTCTGTTGTACAAAGTAACTTTAAATGCATGCCCTACAACATGTGTGCTTTGCTCCAAAGATGCCTTGATTTCAGTATGTTGCAAGATGATCATGTTGTTCATGGCATCCCAAACAGTGCACAAGTCTCCAACACTATTATGCAGTAGGCGCTTTAGGGTCGAATGTGCAGACTCCACCCTGCAGTGTATCATATCATCAAATAATTATAAATCCAATAAACTTATGCAGATCATCATGTAAGCAATGTCAAATAAAAACTTACTTGTTTGTTGTTGTGTTCCCGAAATGCATAACTTTGTTTGTCCAGGCTGTCACAAACTTTTCTTTGTGGGGATTCAACCAAGTGCCCTTAACATAATCAACAAACGTAGGCCACGGTGCACATGCAACATCAAACTTCATAAGATATTCATCATATTGCTTTTCAGTCGCACAGTCAATAAGACATCCCCATGCTTGCATCACATGATCCCATGCATGACTCTGCCTAACATAAGTTTTACATTTTGCCTTGACATTCTTGTTAATGTGAAACCAGCACAATAAATTAGCTGCATTGGGAAAAACAGTTTTCACAGCAGTCATCAATGCTGAATCTCTATCAGTAACAATAACCTGTGGGAAGAAATCACTTTTCAAAAAAATCCTTCTAAAGCATTCAAGGGCCCAGACAATATTGTTGATGCGTTCAGCCTCTAAATAGGCAAATGCAGCTGAAATGTCATCCCAGTTGGTGTCACACCAACAATGTCAAGCAAAGGAAGTCTGTACCTGTTTGTTTTGTAAGTACTGTCAATAAGGAACACCATATGATATGCATTACTCAGTTGTACTGCATCTGGATGTGCCCAAAACAAGTCACGTACAACATTTTCATCCTTCACTTGATGCCAATGAATATACATGTCGCGTTCAAGAAGTTTCATTAGCTGTTGCATTTCAGTATTATTGCCTCTTGTACGTGTTCGGTATGCATATCTTGCATTGTAAATTTGCTTCAAACTTGTTACATTATCCGCATTGTGCTCCTTCAAAGTTAACAGAATATTTCTTGGTTTCACCATGGATCTCGTCATACCACCAACAATGATCTTTTCCTCCTCACTTATTCGACCAACATATGGGTGTCCACAGAATGACTTAGCTAAAACATGGTTATAATTCCCACATATTAGCTTCACCATCCACCATTGTCCTCCCGGGATTGGTTTACCCCTCAGCTTAAACGGACACTGACATTTTCTAGTGCTAGTGGTTGAAGGTGTGAAACCTTTTTTCCATGGCCTATATTTTCCACTCCTTTCACAACCAATTAACACAAATGACGTTCTTCCCATTTTTCCAGTTTTTGTATCACTCCTCATTATGACCGCTACAAAATCATTTTCAAATGCAACGGTACGAGCCCATTTCAGTATTGCATCACGCGATTCAAACATCTAGACAAATGGATAATTAATATTTAATATGGTAAACCGTGTCATATAACAACTTTAAATACATTCATATACAACTAATTACCTAGTTTGTTTGGAACGCAGCAGAACAATCAATTAAACAAGCATTATCCTCAAACGCATCGGGGTCTACACCATTGTCTTCATTGAATTCAAACGCATCATCGTCTGCTCCAATGTCTTCCTCCATATTAACTTCTTCTGACATTATACTGTCATAAATCCATTCATCGTTGTCCATCCTAACAAATAACAATTTAATTAAACATAATAAAACTCCATGTGGAAACCTATACAAATACACACGCTTATTGATTACATTTTTTTTATTTATCTTAACTACAACGATTGAAATGGAACAATAATACATGTTCACTGCACACCGAATGCGTTGTTTTTCATTTTATTAAGTTATGTTTTTTTCATGTTTGTCTCATGTAAATCAACGTTATTCAAGGTATTTTTTTTATGATTAGTATGTGCAACTACATGTGTTTAACTACATTTTTTTTTATAAGTAGACGCTTATAATTAATTTGTCCTTATTTATATTGTTTCATTTTAGCTATTGTTATTTTTACACAACAATTAAATTTATTAACTTCATTTATTAAATTAATTTATCAAAACAATTTTTCAGCAATTTTTTCATTTTTTAAAAGCTATTTTTCAGCAATTTTTCAACCATACGGATTAGGTAATCCGTATAATTCATACGGATTAGGTAATCCGTATAACTCATACGGATCAGCTAATCCGTATAGATTGTACGGATTACCAAATCCATATGAGTTATACGGATTAACTAATCCGTATGGATTATACGGATTACCTAATCCATCTAATCCATACGGATTAGCTAATCCGTATAACTCATACGGATTATCGAATTCGTATGAAATCAACGCCCCCTACTCACCTCTTTTCTCTTCGTCGACAGCTCTGCAACTTCGGCAACCACGAACAACCCCCCGGAATGAATGAAACGCCACCAATAAACACCAATGTTGTTGCAATGAAGCTATTCGGAAGTTGCCCAAGCTCATATATTTTTGTCCAAAGCCATACGGATGTCGCAATGCAAATGAAGCTCAGCTGTTGCCCAACCTCTTTTATTTGTGTCCAAATTAGAGCAGGGGTATTTTGGGGTTTTTAAAAAAACATGGTGTAGGAGAAATTTTGCCTGGTGTATGAAGAAGCACTCAACATTGAATCCGGTAAATAATGCTAAAAAACGAACCTCAAAAAGAAAATTCCGTTCTTCTTCTTCTGTCAACTCGGTCTCATGGCTCACCCTCGACTCACTAACTCGCTCTCTTCTTCTTCCTTTCGCAATCTCAATCCCAAACCCAAACTCTATCCTCTCTGCACTTGCTCATACCGTCCCTTCTCTTCGCAATCCTTAATTCTCCATTCACACCCTCTTTTCCTCGCCAGACCTAAACCGCTCCTCCGGTTCGCCCGCCTAATCGGACCGCCTCTGGTCCTCGACGCCGTCGGCCAGGCCGAACCGAAACTTTCTCAAACCAGCGCCCCCACGGTCATTCCCAAAGATGAGGTATTCAATTCAATAACCAAATTCGAATTTTTCATTCAAATTTAATTCCTTTCATTTGATTAACTTATGTCTGATTACGGTTTATGAGTTAAGTTAATTAGGTCAATAGCGTATTCAATTTAAGGGTCTAATATGCACAATTTCGTATCTTGCATAGAAAAATTGTTACCTGAGTTCCGAGCTAGTTTGTGAAAACAGAGACGTTTGATATTTTTTATAAAGGACGGAGTTAAAATTTAGTCGATTTTGTTTTGTTGAATTAATGTTAGTTTTTTAATTGGTGAAATAAAATGAAATGCCGTGTGCTACATTCACGTGGTGTCCTGGTTGGAGAGGAGGTGTTCAATTCAAATATTCAATAACGAACTTGAAATTTTCATTGAAATGGAATTCGTTTCATTTGGTTGTGCATGATTACAAGTTTAGGGTTTAGGTCAGTAACGTGTTGAATTTAGAGCTCTACTGTGTGCAACATGGAAAAATGTTATCTGAGTTCTGAGCCAGTTTGTGGAAACAGAAATGTTTAACATTTTTTTGAAGGATGGAATTAAAATTGATGCGATTTTGTTATGTGGAATTGATGTTGAAATTTTTAATTGAAGAAAGAGAGTGAAAATGCTGTATGCTGCAATCGTGTGGTGTGTTTCAATTTTGTGTTTGAGAACAGTGTGTAATAGGATGGACGGGTTTTGGTTTTGTTCCTTGTAAAATGATGAAATTTGAAGTTGGTTGAGTTTTAATATAATGGTGGACTAGAGGCTTGCTGAAATGCTGAGGATTTTGTTATTTTGGAATTGGATCTTAGAAGGTTTGAATAACTGTTGAGAAATTGTGTTGGTTGACGATGCACATGCATTTTTTACTAAAATGCATGTCGACAGAATGTGGTCACTGAAGTGGGTGATTGTGATTTGTGAGGAGTTGATGGATGTTGTCATGCCATTTGCCTTTGTAGGAGGATTTGTCCTCAAAATCTCAACTGCAAGGTAGTCAGCTTAGAAACCGAGTTGTTTTTGGACTTGGAATTGGGATTAGTGTAGGAGGTATTGTTTTGGCCGGTGGATGGGTCTTTGTGGTTGCCCTGGCTGCTGCTGTCTTTACTGGTGCACGAGAATATTTTGAATTGGTTCAGAGTCATGGAATTACTGCAGGAATGACACCACCTCCACGCTATGTGTCACGAGTCTGCTCTGTCATTTGTGCCTTGATGCCATTGTTTGTCATGTAAGATTGGTTAGTCTGCCTTATTTTTCCATTAGCACTTGCATTTTGCTAGCAATCATGTGCATTAACAGTGAAAAGTTATTTATATTTGTTTTATATGTTGAGTGCGATTCTGCAATTTATTCTCTTGGATTTTATGTTAGCATACCTGTTGGAATAGGATACCTATCATTTAACTTCTGATTTAAGTGGCTTATGTTTTGAACTATAATGGGAAATGAACTAAAAATGGTAGAGGGAAGGATAATGAAATTTTCCTTCTGCATATTTAAAAGCAAATGGGAAGCTTTTGGGATCCATAATCTTCCTCCCTCCCCCCACCCAAACAAAAATAATGAAAATGAAATGGAAAACCTGAATTTTATTAGCCATTGTTCCCTTGAAAATTATTATCATAAACCACCTGATCTCAAATAATCTAACTTTGCCAATTTAAGCTTGTTATGCTTTCTTTGAGTGAAAATCTAATGTGAATGATGTAGCAAGGAATTGTCCTAGGTCACCTTTGTGGGAACCATAAATCATTTGCTTAAGATTAACTGTGCGTTTAAGGTTCTATTTTTTTCTTCCAAATTATCTTGATTGTTCCTCCTGCAATACCCACTGCCTATATTCAAAGGGACATCAACCTATCAACAAAATAACCTTTTCTATCTTGAGAAAGATTAACACACTTGAGAATTTTAGTGCAAGAAGGATTTTTGGTTATGATTGTTGGGAAAGAAAATTAAGATGGTTTGGGACCTTTCAGATGGGACATGTGAGGCACATTTGTTGCATAATTCTGTCATCTCTAACAGCCCATGTGATGATTTCCATTTTTTCTTTACATTAAGGGGTTATGTGTAATAAAATGAAGTTTATGTACCAATCATAAAAATGGCCCAAACTTTGTGGGGTAATCTGTATTTTAGCCTTATAAGTTTGCTTTGCTTCTATCTGTATCATGAGAACACTTATTTGGAGAGCTTCTAAAATGTATTTATATGTTATAACTTCTGGTATGGAAGGTTGATGGATGTTGCTTGCTGATTGATTGGTATTTCTGATACATGCCAGGTTTCGTGGTCATATTGATGTTTCTGTGACTTCTGCTGCTTTTGTTTTGGCCACAGCATTACTCTTACAAAGAGGAAGTCCCCGTTTTGCACAGCTAAGTAGTGCCATATTTGGGTTATTTTATTGTGGATATCTTCCCTCTTTCTGGGTTAAACTTCGATGTGGTTTAGCAGCTCCAGCGTTGAATACAAGTAATTGACTTTATTAATTCCTCTTTCAATTTTGGTTCTGCTGATTGTGGGGCTTGGAAGGGTCACATCTATTTCTTCATAATTAATAAAATAGCTGAAGTCACCAGTTCTACCCTTCATTGCTGTTTAGATCTCTTTGTATGTTGTGGACATTATCCTCAGTTTTACTATATTTTTCATAAAATGGTTATTAATCTAGAATTCTAGATGCTATCTGTAGCATCTTCAGTTACATTTTTGCTATACAATATTCTGATTGTTATATCTCAATTGCTTCCTTTTATTAAAGTAGGATTTTGATTTTGATTCTGGTAATGTTGTGCCACTGTGTTCGCTAACTTTATTATTGCATGGAAATAGGAGTAATTCTAATCTGAATTTTGAGCATAGCTTGTTTTTCCATTTTGCTGGTAACCATTTGTTGAAGGTCCATTTTTAACAGGAATAATGTAGTTTATCACTGTACTCTTCACTTTTCATCATTGAAATATGTAACTAAGTGTGCTTATAATTTATATGTATGATTCCAACCAATAATTTGTGAATCTGAATGCACTCTTGCTTCATTGTAGTTGTTTAGTTCAAAATTTGAATACTTTGTTTGAATGTGTTCTTGCCCATGGCTGAAAGCTAGATAAACTTTAAATAGTGTAATAGTTTGAACTAAAGGGACCATTGCAGTTAATCTGGTTTAGTGCCTGGGTTTCTCTAGTTTAGAAACCCGTTTGGTACTTTGGTTATATATTATAGTTATTTTGCTTTCGTGTGCAATGCTATGATGTGGGGTACTTTCAAATTTGATTAGCTATAGTAGCAGATCTAATTTCAACAATGAATCAAATGCCTGGTTGACATTATTAAGGAAGCTTATACATGTTTACCCGTTTTATATATGTTACTTTACAGCACTTGCCATTGATGTCTGTTCCTTTAGTTGGAATTTATTAATGAAAAATATCTTCTGCATATATTAGTATTTATATTCATTAGCATAATTGTGAACTCCCTATTTTCTATGTAGCTTGAATTAGGACCTGTATATCCTTAATAGATTATTATTTTGTAGAAATAGGAGCAACATGGCCTATACTTCTTGGTGGCCAAGCACATTGGACAGTTGGTCTTTTGGTAACTTTGATTACCATAAGCAGCGTAATTGCAGCTGATACATTTGCATTTCTTGGTGGTAAGGTATATAGACTTATTGGTTTGCAACTTAGCTATGTTCTCAAATTTATCACTTTTTTAAAGAGTATTTATATTTGGTAACTGCCAACTTGTACTGTCAATTCTTTGAGCCTGTCCTGATTCCTAAAATCTTTACTTATTAATGAAATTTTGCATGATATTACTGGTGTTCAAAGTTTATTTTAATGTTAGTATAAAGTAAATTGTTTTTAGTGAGATATCCTGGTCACACAGTCTCACAATTCACATCTTGCAACAATCAACTGGAGCATGTCAATGGAGTGAACTATGGATTGATTTTATATGGTTGGAAGAGAAAATAATTAATTCTATGGATATACATAATTACATATGCTTAAGTCTGTTTGCTAATAGTAATTATTTGCCTATTATTGGTGAGAAATGAATTTGTAATGTATCTCCACATATTCTATGTCAAATTCATTATAATATGTTGAAGTTGATTAGATTTCACCTTTTAGTGCTCGTGTTCAATGGTTTGAAGAGTGGCATGCACCATTAAGCAGATTTTTGAAGGATAATCTTCTGATTAAAAAAAAAAATCCTACACCAAACATAAGTGAGTAAATCTTCATAGACACATCAGTCTGAAGCTGAGTTGTGAAAGATTAGCACACCTCGTTTCTCAGTGGCATTAGTAGGTTGGTACCAAAACAAAATCCAGAATTTCAAGGGAGCCAATACTTGCTTGTACAAGGGCAAAGTTGACAAGTTCTAAGTTGGATTATAAGGAATACTTTTTAAATAAATAAAAAAAAGACTGAGGGAAAAGAACTATTTATTTTTTCCTTTATAGAAGTATTTTATGTAGCTATTGCATTTTCTAAGTCAAATATTCGCATCTATCTAACTGATTATTATGAATTTTCATGATGTAAGTTATTAGTTTTTCTTGACTTCACATTCAAAAATGGTTACTTTGTTATCTGTTCCAAAATTACACCCTTAATCTGGTCTTCAGTTATGAAATTTCTTTTTGTACTTTCATGCAGGCATTTGGTAGAACACCACTTACCAGTGTAAGTCCAAAGAAGACATGGGAGGGTACTATTATAGGCTTTTCTGGGTGTATAATTACTTCTGTTGTACTGTCAAAAATTTTCAGCTGGCCAATACCTTTATCAAGGTACACTACCTGTTCTTGAAGTTAATGTCAGTGTGTTATTCGGTTTGTCCCACTTGTTTAAGAATTTAGATGTTTTAGTATCATGGTTGTTTTGTTCATTACAATGTTACTTGTCTTCTGTTAATCAATGAATAGACTTCATTCTAGTCTAAGATGAGCGCTCGTTCATTTACCATGCAACTTTATATCCTGTGAACAGTTGGTGATTTGTGATTTTTGCATGGATTTGTCAGTGCAATAGGTCTTGGTGTTCTAAATTTCCTTGGGTCTGTTTTTGGTGATCTCACTGAATCAATGATTAAACGAGATGCGGGAGTGAAAGACTCTGGCACACTAATACCTGGCCATGGTAATTCCTCTCTACTTAATAATATTTCTATGATAGATGCTGTGTTTATTTATTTTATCATTTGATATGAGAAATTTTATTGTGGACTGAAGAAATAGCAATAAATAATCCTGTTATTTTGGTTATCTCTGAATCATTAATAAGTAATTTTGCTTAGAGATGTCATCTTGCCACCAAAGACAAACACCTCATTAGAATCCTGCCTTATTTATTTTTTCTTTATTAGAAACTAGAAAGTACTTGAAAGGTAAAACATATTTAATTAACTCCATTCAATGCAGGCGGAGTACTAGACAGAGCGGACAGTTATTTGTTCACGGGTGCTCTAGCATACAACTTTGTCAAAACCTTTTTACCACTGTATGGAGTATGACATGAAACAGTGGTAAGTGTTTCTTCAAGTTAGAATTTAAATTTCATCTGCTTATAGTCTAAAACAATATATTATCAGTAAATATCAAGTAACAAGTAACAATCTTTACCAGAGTAATTAAGATATCTTATCAGCTGTAATTTTTTATAAGTTAGGTGGTATCTGCATGGCATGTTCACTGACAACATTGGCGCATAACCGGCAACAAATTGAGTTTAAATATTCATGGAAACTCCTGGACATTTTTCCTGGGATCTAATGAGGATTTACATAAATCTGGATAAGCTTCTTGGTGGGAAAGAAATTTTTTCTGATGATCATCAGAAAAGGAGCAGCAGGAATTTTCTTATCATCCCAGGCCAACTTGACCAGAGTTCATCGCAGCTTCTTTTTCGAACATGCATGACATTAGTAGGTCACAGATACGAGGACTAAGTAGGGGTAGCATTTGGTGTATTTTAACTTGTAAATAGCACAATTGGCTTTGAAAGAAAAAGAACGGTTGCAGAGTCGCTCCAATTATTTTGATGTCTTGCTAACTTATAGTCTTATATTCTAAGGATACTACTGCTGAACAATCATTGAGAAATGTGGTACTAGTGAAAATAAATTGTGTTATAAACTTATAATTGATACTAGTCTTGTATTAGTTATTTATATAATTGAAGACATTAGAAACATTTTCGGGTTTGTCAAATGAAAGGTAAAGTGGCCAAAAAATGTCAAAATAGTTTAACTAAAAATTGAAATTATCTTGTAGTGGGGAGATAAAAGAAAATTTTCCGTATACATATTACATAGTAATTGTGCAGCAACGGTACTTGAAAATGGCAACATTTGAATGAAGCAAACACATTTTGGATCCTGGAAATGAGTGAAACCTCAAAAGATGTCAAACAACTGCTTATTGTGCACGTTGCTGTTGGTCTAGTGCACTGTCCTAGGAGAAAAACTGTTAGATTATTCATAAATTCATAAGCAGTCTAGTTATTAAACAAGAAAATAAATAAAACAAACCTAACTCTAAAGCAGCTGAAAAAGAAACATTCATTTTCCATCAGTATTCTATGTTTCACGTCAGAATCACTAGGAAAACGAAGTAATAAATGGAAAGCATATAACCTATAGAAGGTAAAAATCTAGCTTTATCTATTAGATATACAGTGGAGCATATATAAGGAAACTTAAAATTAAAACTCGATTATACCTGACAATATTCATAGTATATAAGTCAATGTTAAGATTTAAGGTCTTTTGACAAAATGAGTGAGTACAAGGTTCGCACCATGCATCATTTTGAGTAGTAGGGGGCAGAAAAAAGAAGAATAAAAGTCCAAATGTAAGTATTTGACAAAATAATATGTGTAGCTTGGTAACAAATCTACTAACCTTGCCCTATCCAATATATTTCTTGCTCATGCTGATAGCACATGTGTAAAAATCAAACCTACTTTTTTTTATCATGTTATAAATATAAAATATTTATTGATTTTTTCGATAATTAATTTTCATTATTTAAACCTAATATGATTTTTAAAAGCACACAGTATTATTAATATTATATACGGTGTTGATGACAGAGAATACACAAGTTCAATGTCCAGTAATTCTGTGCATGGTGAAATTATACTTTATAGTGATGACTTCATTATTCGCAGAGCTCGCTAGTTTGTTTAAACACGTGAAAACTATTCATTCCACATTTCTTAGAGTAACATATACTTTTTAATTATCATTATTTTTGTTTAAAATTATCAATCACTACATTATATCTTGAAGTATTATAAAATGAATTAAATAGGTAGTATTATATTATTCTGAGATACAAGAATGCATTTCTTATTTACTGGGGACAAAGGCATTGAATGAGTGAAATGCAAGGCGGTGGCTGAGACCGAGGGATGCGCATAACCGCTCAATGCTACACAATTATTGCCTATCTTTAAATGGATTTTATTTACATATATTGAGAGTATAAATAGTTTTTACACTAATATATAATAATAAATTATTATCTGTGATAAATTATTTTTTTATAATAATTATCTTTAAAATTATTTTAGTGTAATAACCGATTCATTCGATCTCTAATCAATCAACCAATTTCTTTTATCAATCAAGAGTTCAATTACTTTTCAAGGACATTCATCTTAACCATCAATCACCATTAATAACATACGTATTAATGGTCAACCAAGTAATCCCTAAGAGTATTATCTCGAATATATGTTTACATCACTTCGATCTTAACAAATATTTTTGAGAGATGAAACATGTTTATGTTTATGATGAAAAAGTCATCACACCTCTCATTACATGATCTATAAATGTCGTTACAATAATTTTATTTAGTTATGTATTATTAACATATTTTAATAGTTACTTTAATGAATTTTAATTTGAGGGTCAGAGTTTTTACTAGTCTATCTTTATTAAATTTTAAACATATTAATTTTAGTATTTTATAAGTATTGATGATTTTAATTATCTTGGCTTTAAAATCTCATATATAATCTTTTTTCTATCTTCTAACATTTCAAAGTTAATAATATCAATTCAAAACTAATTGTTGATTATGTCAAGAATCACCATGAATTTTTTTTTTAAGAAATCCAAATTTATTAAAATAAAATCAAATGTAAGTAGATTTATCTGTTAAGAGAGAGCGACAAATGTATATTTTATTTTAAAATAAAAGAAGAAAAAAATAATATAAACATCTCAAAAGAAAAAAAAAATATAATTTACTATTATTTTTAACAAGCTTGTAATAGAATTGAGGCGGTCATGACCTCATGGCTCATATTTTGAACCGCGAGAGATAGACTTAGATATTTTAAAGATATATTTAGAATATTCTTTTTAAAAAAAGAAAGAAAAAGATATACCTTGAATTTGAACGTGTCTTACAGAGTACATGTCATTTTCATTGCCATCGTGCTACCTACCCATTTATTCATTATAAGATCTTATTAATGACTAGCTTAAGAATATTAATTAAAAATGTGTAATGTATTCTCAAATATTTAATTAATTTAAAATTGTATATTAACAATTTTTTATATTTCAATATAACTTATTTTTTATTAATTGTGTTTTAATTTTATCTTTTAGTTAATATTTTAAAGACATTATTTAGTTTTTATTTATCATTCTCCTAATTCGGTCCCAAACATCAACACATTAATCAAAAACATATAAAAAGAAAGAATAAATATTAAAATAACTATATTGCCGCGAATGGATATAAATACAATTGCTTCAGCATTCAAATAGGGTAGCTATCTTTTTCAAATTGTGTTGAAAGCATCGCCAATATATAAACATTATTGGAAAAATTAAGCAAACAGACTTATTTCTGGTTGTTTGTCTTTATTTTCAACATGTACCGAAAACAAAAAGAGTTCAAGCTAAATATTAATAGACGTGTTAGTATATCATGCATGTACAATTGATTGAAATTAATGTGCCAATATATTTGAAGAGAAAATAGGATATGTATTTACACTATAAAGTGTTTTTATACTATAAGTTTGTTAACTTTTTTAGTAATTATTTCAAAACTTATATTAAATATAATTTTTTATTAGTGAAAATATAATTTTATAATGAGAATTCAACAACAAAAAAATATTTTTACACAGATATTTTAAAGTCCTATTTGAATGGCGAAAATATTTTTTTCTTTCAAATTTATTTTATAATTTATTGGACCTAATTAATTTAATACAGTTCCGTATCATCCACATGGATGCTATAGACCACTAGAAAAATTAGGTGACAAGAAAGAGGTAGTATTAGATATCAACACTGTTTTGTTTTATTTGTGAAATGATATAAGAAGAATTACTTAACCGTGAATATAAAAATGAAAAAACAACAAAACAATAAGTTACACACTATATCCATATTTTCTTTTAAGAAGAACATAAAAACAATTATTAATTAATAAAAAAATATAAGATAACAAAATAATGTTCATAACCAAAATATCTTTACTTTGATAAAAAGAAATAAACATATGCTTAATTATAAATTTCATCACTCAATTTTTATTATTTTGTAAATTTTATCACTAAAATTTTATTTTTACAAATTTTAGCATCCAAATTTTTAATTTTTGTGTGTATTTTATCATATTTGACGAAAGATAAATGATTTTAACTTTTGAAATAAGTAATTATCACTAATGTAGAAATTACTTGTGTATATCCATTATAACTAGAATCAATATACAAATATTTAAAATAATGACTTTTTACATTATTTTATTATTAACGTGGTGATAAAATATATAAAAATTGAAAATTTTAGATAATATAATTTACAAAATGTTAAAAATTGAATAGTATAATTCGTTAAAAAGAAATTTAAGTAGATTTAAAATTATGAAAGTTAAATGATAAAATTTATAAAATAATAAAAATTTGGTGATTAAACAAATAAACTTATTCACTACTATAAGTTACCATTCACTTAAACTAACAATTTGGACGTATAAAAGAGAATCAAAGTAAAGCCATGGACACGATTACACGAAGGAAGTTTCTGTAGTTTCAAGCAAAGGGGGGGAAAAGTGAATAATTGTGAACATGGATCAGTACCTACAATAAGTTAAGATCCTACGAAAGAGCCATATAAGAATTATTTTGAAATGAAAGGGGAAGAAGGTATGTTCCGTGAGTCGAGGTGCGTGTGCTTCTTGCTGCATCAAAACAAATTACAAAACCTATTATAAATTATCAATAAATAGTTGGTGGTAATATTAAATTTGATAATTTTGAATCTTATAAATGAAAAAAAAATCATAATTAAAAATAAAGATTCTACTAAAATTTGGTTAGTAAATTTTATAATAAAAATTAAATATGATGAATATTCCGTATCAATATAATTATAAAATGATATTTTTCTTTTTTTCTCAAGCCTCACGCCACGTACTCATTGGGTCACACGTCTTGGGCCGGGCCCACTCACACTTATTCATCAATTTCGCGAGATACAATACATGTTGCCACAATCAAATAATAATAATAATAATAATATTTTAAAATAACCTTAATATTTATAATAATTCAGTAAAATTAATAATTATAATAAATAATTAAATTATCAATCAATTCACTATTGTTTCCTAATCCTGACTGAAATCTTTACTTTATAATATGTAATATATAAATATGCACACACATACAAACACACATCTGTTTCTGGGTTTGTACAGCATCTTCAATGTGTACCTACATGTGCCTCTTCAATCCTGAAGGTTAGTAAAATATTTTTTTGTTTTTTATTTTTTTATATCTGTTAGATTTTCTGGTTCAATTTATTTATATGTACAACTTGAGTATGTTCCTGAATCATCCATATAATTCCATCACCTATCACTGTACCTGTGAACTTGGGTTGGTTATTTTATTTCCACTTTGAGACTGATTTTAAAAGGCTTTTGCATACTAGGAAGAAAAATTTAGTCATGGTTTTTCCAGCAAACTATCACAGACCAAAATTGTAGTTAAGATTCTGAGGTTTCTTTATCAGTCTACCACAGTTTCATCTCTTCTCTTTGCACCCTTTTGTATTCTTGTTGAACGAGTAATAACTTTTTTCCATACCTGATGAATAGTGCAGAATTGTTGTTTTGATTCAATTCTCATTTAGACAATCATTTGAAGATCATAACTATATAAGATCAGTGGATTTACTTTCTGAAATTTTCTATTTACTTTCATATTTAACTACAAAATATAGATTCTTGTTTATTTACCTGGCATTAGTAATCAATTAATCATGTCATGGCCGTTCTTAGAATCTTAGTTTTTCGCCTTGTGTGTTTTTAGATCAGCATCTGATCTGTGTTCATCATCTTAATATATGTTCTCCCTATTTTATTCAGATCTTAACAGTAATTGAAGTGGGTGTTGTACTTGTTCTTTTTGTTTTGCAGATTCTCTCTAACAAACAATTATTTTCTGAAAATCAAGTATGCGGCTGAAGTTCATCGATTTACGGTTTCCGTCACATACCCTCAATTGTGGTTGACAGAGACACCACTGGGAATGCCAAAAAGATGTGCCTTCTTGGTTGCAGCTTTGTGGTTGAGATTCATAAGGTGATACCTTTGCTATTGATTCCCCACTTAATGCTTGACAAGAGTGTACCACAAGTTTGTAGCTCATTCATTAGCTATTCCTTGATGCAAAATAGGCACACAAGTTTTTGTAGACTGCCTGTTCTGCTAATACACGATCCATGTGAAGACGGTTGAAACGCCTTTTTTATGCTATTATGTATATAGGTATAGTTATATACAATAGTAAATGATATAGAAATTAAGTGAGCTGAGGAAGTTGTGGAAAATTTCATACTACTTTAAGGTCTCATATGGAGAGTAAGCCTCATGTCTTAATGCATAGATATGAGTTAGGAAGATTACTTGGCCAGGGAACCTTTGGAAAGGTTTACTATGCTAGGAGTACAATAACTAACCAGAGTGTGGCTATTAAAGTGATTGACAAAGCTAAGGTTATGAAAACTGGGCAAGCTGAACAAATCAAGCGTGAAATATCTGTGATGAGACTAGCCAGGCACCCCAATATTATACAGCTTTTCGAGGTTTTGGCTAACAAGAATAAGATTTACTTTGTTATAGAATATGCTAAAGGTGGAGAGCTCTTCAACAAGTTGGCCAAAGGAAAACTCAAGGAAGATGTTGCACACAAGTATTTTAAGCAGCTAATCAATGCTGTAGACTATTGTCACAGTAGAGGCGTGTTCCACCGAGACATAAAGCCCGAGAACATTCTATTGGATGAAAATGGGAATCTAAAGGTTTCTGACTTCGGTTTAAGTGCTCTCGTTGATTCCAAGAGGCAGGATGGCTTACTCCATACACCTTGTGGCACACCTGCTTATGTTGCTCCTGAAGTCATCAAAAGGAAGGGATATGATGGTACCAAAGCTGATATATGGTCTTGTGGAATAGTTCTGTTTGTCTTGTTGGCAGGTTATCTCCCTTTTCACGACCCAAATTTGATAGAGATGTATAGGAAGATAAGCAAAGCAGAATTGAAATGTCCTAATTGGTTCCCACAAGAAGTATGTGAGCTATTGGGCATGATGTTGAATCCAAATCCTGACACTAGGATTCCCATATCTACTATTAGGGAAAATTGTTGGTTTAAGAAAGGACCAAATATTAAAAACAAAAGACCTGTAGTGGAAAACAGCACGGTCTCTTCTTCAAGTACAGTTCTTTCTGATCAAAATGATTGTGATGGTATAGCAGCAGAAGCAAATGGGGAGTCAGTTGTGCCCTTAAGTATAAATGCCTTTGACATTATCTCCCGTTCTGTTGGTTTAGATCTTTCTCGATTCTTTGATGAAAGTTTTAAGAAAAAGGAAGCAAGATTTAGTTCAAGGTTACCTGCTAATGTCATCATCTCCAAGCTGGAAGACATTGCTAAGCAACTGAGGATGAAAATAAAGAAAAAAGCTGCAGGTTTGTTGAAATTAGAGAGCCTCAATGAAGGTAGGAAGGGAGTTTTATCCATTGATGCTGAGATCTTCGAGGTTATACCTTGTTTCCATATGGTGGAGGTGAAAAAATCAAATGGAGATACATTGGAATATCAAAAGATATTGAAAGAGGATATTAGGCCTTCTCTTCAGGATATTGTTTGGGTCTGGCAAAGTGACCAACAACTGCAATCACAACAGTCAGAGCAACAGCAACATACAGATGACCAGCAGCAACAACAACCACAGTCATAGCCTGTTCTCAATTTTGAGATGTCATGCTTACTGCATTTCATGGCAATACCAGTTCTTCCTTTTCTTTTTTTTCTTCCATTTTTTTTTTTTGTTGCATATCTTGCATTTCATCACATTATGACCTCATTGTAACATTTTTTCTCTCCTCATTTTTAGCTGTTTCACCTTGTTGTAGAATATCTTGTCTCAAAATTTTGCTTGCCAAGTTGAAGTACATCATTTCTCAATTTTTCTGTATAACACCAGTCATAGGAACTTTATTCCAGTTTTGATTCAATCAAAGTAGAATATAAATATATGTCTTGGTTTCTTGGGAGTTTATTTACTTTACTTTTACTCACTTTAAGGTTGAGACGAACTAAATCCTATATATATATATATACATATATATATATATATATATATATATATATCAACTCTCAACTCTGTTGAGCCAATCCACTCAAGCCAGTATTATTACTCCAAAATGATATATGAATGCTCAAATGTGTAGGAGGGTTGCCTAAGGAACAAGCACACTTGTGTCAGAAGATACTAGGTGAAATTGGATCCCCTACAGTTGATAATTGAATTGCATGAGGTGCAGTTCCAAATCTGATGGTGATTAATTTTCAGAAGAAACATTCACACTTCAATTAAATACAAAACCAAATGTTTTGAAAGGTTAGGAGTTGTGCAGTTAGAAGTGTTACTGCAGAAGATCTCAATCCATGTTTGGTTGTGATAGACAACAATAGTTTCTATTGGCTCCACTGCCTCAAAAGTATTGGTTGTTTATAAACTCTCTCCGGTGGACACTTCCTCTTTAGTGCTACTTCCAAAGACCTTTATTCCCTTTATTATTGGTTTCACATCATGGAATGGAATTTTGTGTAATGGCATTTGATCACAGAATTTATTGATGGTAAGAAAGCATAAAGGTGAGGGGCAGATGCAGGCACTTAATTCTGTTTGCTTGGCATGATTTTGAGTGTACCGTTTCTTTAACACGATGAGCAAGCACAGTAAGCAACTAGAGCTCATTTAGCAGCATGTGAATTGTGAAGGATCTCAGCTCTTCAATGAAAAAGCTACAAGTAAGCACCCTAGTGCAACTCTAGGTTTGGTCTTCTAAATGTTGAGCTGTCCTGTGCAGCCATTTTAGTCTTTTAAAGATTTTTGTTAAATAAAAAGTAACAACTAACATGGTTGATAAAAAAAAAATCTTCGAAGATTAGGATGTTATTACAGTAGTTTTTTATTAGAATCCAATTGCAAGGTATGATGAAACTTGAGTGTCACATTAGAAATATGGGATCCTAGTGTGCAGATTATAAGGTCTTGGGCTCTTCAACTACAACGGATTTTGTGGTGTAGTTTTATCAAGTTTCCATCAATTTGTATTAAAGCCTTTCACCATGTATTAGTTGCAAACGAGTGGCATGACTCGCGAGGAAGTGATGTTGATGTTGCAATGTTCATCTTGGTAAAACACAACTAGCCTGCTTGAGGTCTAGGGTTATGGAGCATTGTGAGATGTTAGTATCTAATTTTAAGGTAAGAAACTCAAGTTCAATGTTAGAAGTACTATAGAGCATAGTGAGATATTAGGATCAAATTGTAAAGTATGAGTGAGACTTGACTCCTACATTAGAAATACAATATAATGTGGTAGGATGTCAATATTTAATTATAAGATATGAGACTTGAGTCCCACGTTAGAAGTATAAGATTCTATCCAACTACAATATTTACCATTTCTAGTATGGTTCTTCCAAAGTTCTCATCAATTTTAAAAAGATTTCAAACACTAAATTTTAAGATTTTAAAATATTTTCCAACTATAATATATTCATTTTTATGGAGGATTGAAGTAGTGCCACAAAGTGATAAGTCTGATGTCATATCACACAAATATTTGAAAGACCAAAGTGATAATTTACTTGACGTGGAGGGTATCTTGTTTATTTTCGAGAGAAAATGATGAATATAAAGCAGTTATCATAAGATGCAGGCTACCCGACCAAGTTTTGAGGAACCTTATCTCAAATTGTCATCTGCTTGATCCTTTTCAAAAGCATTTCAATCAAAGTCAGTGTCCCATGTGCCAAAAGCATAACAAAGGAAAGAAGAGGCAGGACTTGGTTTTCACAATCTCGAGGCTATCATTGATCCTCTACAATTATATGATGCAGAATGATCATTGCAAACTTTAGCAATTGTGTTTGCTACAGAAGTGCAAGTCATTGATCAACGGTCATCACATATTAAGCGTAAAAAAATTCAGGGCAAAAATTATTATTGGCTATTGTTAGTAACATTATGTATCTCCCAAATGAGACACACATGAATTGAACATTGTAATTAGTAAATTATAGGTATGGACTTACATTTTCTTCTTTTTTTTTTTTCTCAAACAAAGGAAAAGAGATAAAAAGAAAAAAGAAAAAATAGAAGCAACAATTATGATTGTTACACCAAGGAGATCTAGTTCAGTTAGTTGAACAGTATGGTGAGTGTTATATATTCATTGGTACTATCTTCCATTTCTACAAATAAAAAAAAATATTATGATTGTTACACTTGAAAGTTTCAAACATGTGTAATCACGTGTGTTTTCTGACTCTTTCGAATTCCATCCAATTAATGGAATCGAAATTATCTTGACTAATACAAAAGAAATGTGGTTACACTTGAAAGTTTCAAACATGTGTAATCATGTGTTTACTGACTCTTCTGAATTCCATCCAATTTGGTAAAACAAACAACAGAAATGGGGTGTTAAAAAGTTGGTTGTACTTGTATTGAAGGAAGAAAACACTTGAAAGGTTTCATAATATTTTTCATGTGAATATTTACTAATTCTTCTCAAGTATGTGTAATTACAGGAAACAAACTCCTTTGATAAGAACATAAATATGGTAGAAAGAAAATATGGCAGTAATCAATCATTGAGCAAACAAACAAGATACTATTTATTTGTTCAGATTTCTCCATTCTTACACATTCATTGGTGGCCTGTGGTCATAATTGCTTTGTGTGATCCATATCAGAGAAAGATAATGGAGTATGACAAAGCAGATTCTTTTAATAGACAATGTTTTATCACCACATTGGTGTGACAGGCCAAAGCCTTACAATTCAATGAAGTTGGGGGAGTTGGTTAAGTCAATAAAATCAGTACCAACAGAAGAGGAAACTCTTCTCTTCTTCCCATCCAAAACACTTCTGCAACTAGGAGAGGGGGTTGACAAATCGATAATCTCAGTTTCATGGGGCAAAACAAATGTGCGATCGACATCGCGATTTTTATTGGCTACCAATGTAGTAGCACCTGATTGCTCTGGTTCTGGTTGACTCAAATCAGCATCACTCTTATTCATCACACTCATAAAATTGTCTTCTTCAATAATCTCTACTCTTTGTAATGAAGTTGTTGTTGATGATTTCATTGTCAGTGGTGTTGTAGAACTAAACAGTTGGCTCTGCTCTTGTGAAGCAAATGAATTAGCTAGTGGTGGTTCTCTTGCTTCAGATTCTTTGTTCCACTCAAATGCTTCACTAATCTGGTCCCCGTCATTTGGCTTTTTGGGTGAATCAGGAGTGACTAAATCATCGCTCACATCTGGAACAGAACCACTAGTACTAGTATTTTTATCATCACATTCTACTTCATCAATATTATCATCTTCATTCTCTGACAAACCATCAATGCCTTCATTATAACATGGAAGTTCATCCAGTGAGCCAAACTTGGTCTTCATGGGCACTGGCAAGCTCGGGCAACCAGCAGAGTGTTTCATGTACTTAGTGGAGAAGAAGTTCACAGTGATATTCATGCTGTGATCATTTATATCAAGTCAGCATCGAGAATAAATCACACCATTACAGCAAAAAAGAAAGTCCATTCCTAACTCAATAGAGATAGAGACCATACCTCTGCCAGGATGGAAGGGTGAGCATTGTGTATGCAAGTTTAATCTTGTTGGCAATTCCAGAGAGGGATTTAAATTCCACAGCTGCCTTCCTTACAACCAATGATTCAACAGGGTGCTGCCAAGCCCATTCAAACTGCAAAGTTCAAATCAAATTAACTTATTAACAACATAAAAACATCACTTAAGAGTTTGGCAGCTAAATAGCATAATCCAATCATGCCAAATTCCCCAGACAAGTAACAACTAGACTAATTTATGTGATGTAAATCCAACAAATTACAAAGAATAAAAAGGTGGAATGCCAGAAACCAAAAATGACTAGCGTTAGAATCTGAGCACAATATCCATATTTTCCACATCTAATCTTTCCAAATGAAATTTCTAAAGCACGTTCTCATTCAAGTGGTTGCAATATGATAACCACCAACTGCAAGAATTTAAGCATTTTTTAGTATGACTAAACCCTTTCGGAAAACATGTCAGTTTCCATGCACTACACATGTTGAACCAAATTAGTCCAGTTGGCAATTGATACTGAATCAAATACAGCCATGATCCATGCATTCTTTTATTAATGATTAAGTCCATAAACTCACAAGTTTTCAGCATCAATACAATGTCCTCATGCTTAGCACTTCATGAATTTAACTTGCTCAAACAACCACCAACTCCAATCATAAATCTTCAAACATTTTTAGCCAACAAAAACACTTGACATATAGAAAGCAATATCAGATTCAAACCTGAAGAGCTGAGACATTTGTTGGGAAGCCATAGATACACAAAACCATCTCCCAAGGCCTCCTCTTCTTCGTTCTCCAAGCTCCACACCCAATTTCCCCATTGTGTTGCCTGATCCGGCGCCTCGGATTCACTGTGAATCTGAAATTGCATACATTGAAACATAAACACAGACTAAAACATAAGATCCATCACACAATAAACAAGTTGAATCAGAAACCTTAAAAAAAAATAAAGCTAAATTCCCAACATTTCTACCAAAGAAAAATTCAAACATTTTCAACAAATTAGCAGATTAGCAGCACAAACATTTCTAACCAAACAAGTATAAGATCCATCACAAATAAAGAACTAAATAAGTTGAAGCAGAAACCTTAAAAACAAAATAGTTAAATGCCAAACATTTTTACCAAAGAAAAAATGATTTTTTTTATAAAATAAAAATAGCAGCACAAGAGGATCATCGGATCATAAAGGCACCAACTTGAAATGAAACAGAAACCAAAGAAATTGGTACAAACCCATGATTTGTATGAAGGAAAAACCAAAAGGGGTGTGAATGATTTTTGGATCGAGTAAAAAAGGGTGTGACCAAAATTGGATCTTTGTGAAAATAAGAGAGATGAGATGAGAGGGGAACCCGATGTAAGTGTGGCCTTTGTAGCGGGGGCTGAGAGAGGTCAATAGGTAGCAAGCAAAGAACCCATTTCCTCCACAATCCTCGTTTTCGTTTTGGTTATTATGGCCATGGTTTAGCACACTTTCTTCTTCTTCAATCACAGATGCAACCTTTCTCTTCCGCATATTTCCCTCTCTAATGAAATATGACCGTTGGCGCTGTTTATCTATGAGATCGCATACATAAGGTCACGCCCATGAATATTGAATCATGACATGTGTTATATAATTATATAATTAAATTATTAAAATAAAATTATGCTCGGAATAGAGACTATAGCATATTCCTCGCATTGATTTTTTAATAAAAAAATATTTTTATTTTTTGGTCATTTATATTAATTTTTTTATAAATTAACGAATTTTATATTTGTAAATATTTTTCATTTGTAATGAGTCACAATTAAAACTTAAACAAAATGTGGTATTTGGTTCAAAGGTAATTGTAGGTACAATAGCAAAAATTAACCTTAACGATTAATAATCAGATAATTATAAAATTATCATTTCCTTACTCTTTTTATTGCATGATATTATTTTTTAAAAATGAATGTCAACAAAAAAATTATTACTTTTATTTTCCCATCTATATTTGTCATGAGAAACAATATTATTCAAACTATATTTGAACACTAATGATTTGTTTTGTAACCAAAAACTAATAATTTGTTTAGTTTTGTAGAAAAACAACGGAAGGATTCACTATTGAAGGAAAAGATGACACTTTAAAATTCTTCTTCCATTTATTTCACAAAATAAAAAATCCTTCTTCCATTTAGAAGTGTTTGCACTTTGCAGTGTGAAGGAACAAAAGAATTTGGGTGGCTTCACCCTTAATACATGTTTCATCCCATTTTGGAAGGTGAAAAAAAGGAGAAGATTTATATATAAATATAAATATAAAAACAAAAATATCATTATTTATTACACATTTCTTTATGTAAGGTATTTATGTCATTATATATATATATATATATATATACAATAAAAAAATAGAACAAAATTATCTTTCTTTCTTTTAATTTTTTCTTTTATCAAACAACCTAAAAAATTATCTCACTTATTTGTTTATTTATTTATTTTTACCTTCTCTTCCTAATTCAATCATATCCTAAATGTGAACATCTTTCTTAACAAAAATTTAACTTTAATACTTCATTTGATGAAAGATTAATTCGTCATCTAGATTGAACTCAATGATTATCATAAAAAAACTTAATTCAATAATTATTTATATTGTTTAATGTAGTTTTTCTTGTCGTTATTATAAAGGAAAATCAACACATTTTTGTCACAATTGTTCTATGCATACACCAAAGTTCTTTCTAGTCTTGAAGGAAGCATGTACTTAAAATTGCCAATTCAAGCTCAAGCTTGAGGTTAATTCAAAATAACCAAGAGAGTCTCATTAATGATGGTATTGATAGCTGACCAAAAGAAGAGAGAAGACATCAAAAGTGAAAGATGTTACTTAATCAATATAATGTATATTTCGGTAGCCTCCAAAAATCATGGTAGACCATATTGAGGTGGATCAACTTTGATTTTGATCACATTTTGTATGTTTTGATTGTTTTCAAAATCATGATAAAATCAATTATAATACAAAAAAAATCATGATAAAGTTGAAGCAAGTAAGAATAACTTCAACTTCTACCAAAATCAATTCTACTTTGGATTTTGACTAATTTACCTTCACATCAATACCCTCATCACGTATATGTTTATTATTTATTTATTGATTTAAAAATATAATTAAATCTATCAAAATAAAAGATATAATTAAAAATCTTGTTATATTTATTCAATTTTGAATGCATTTTCTTATTTGTACTTTTATTTTCAATTTAGATACATTTATGTTTGATGATTATGTTAATTTTATACTTTTATTATTTATTTTATACAATTTTAGTGTTTTATAAGAGAGTGGTTCTATTTCAAATGTTAGCATATTATATACATATTGGCTTAATTCTAATTATGACTATTTAAACTTAATTATATATATATATATATATATATATATATATATATATATGTGTGTGTGTGTAAAATTAAAAATAAATAAAAAATGTATATAGATATTAAAACTCATTTTTGTCATTATATCCTCAAAATCAATTTTGATTAAAAACATCTAAACAACATTCTCTCAAAAAATACTTTTCTGATATTTATTATCCAAATAAAAATCACGTTAGTTCATAATTAATTCTATAAAATAAATTTTATTCCAAATCAATCAATTCCAACAATATATTTTTGTGTTAACCCTAAGATAACTGGACAATTATTTTTTCTTGAGATATTATAAGTAGGCTTCCAGTTGAAGAATGAAGATGGGACCAAAAGTTAATGGAAAGTTTTAATGGAAAAAGATTAATATAATCTAGTCAATCCACTTTCAAGAACTTTAGCAGGGATAAAAAGTTTTAATAGAAAATGATTATTAGCAAGGATAAAAAGTTAAAATCTAAGACGGGAACTTTTCCTCAAACCATACTCGTTACAAGTTTTATGAATGGAAAGGGATTCATCTTATTTCATCCTTGATTTTCTGTAAATAAAATGAAAACAACAATATGATAACTAGGGTAAAAAGTGTTTTAGGTACCAATCAATAATATTTTCTTTCCAGTAAATTTGGTAATATGCAAGAAAACCTTTCCTCTCTTCCTTACATTTAAAATTTTGATCATGTTTTAACCAATGTTTCAAAAACAAGACCAAACCAATGGATTCAACCAAGAACCAATTTTGATCATGTTTTAACCAATGTTTCAAAAACATGACCAAACCAATCGATTCAACCAAGAACCAGTTGAACTAGTCTTCTTGAATTTCTTTTAAGTTTTATTATATTTTAAGTTTTTATTTAATCTATTTTTTAAGATAAATAAAAACATAATCTAAATATTTCACATATATATCTATTATTTTGTCTACTATTAATTTTTATCAATAAAACATATAAATTAATTACTTATACTAATTTATAATTCTTTAGAACCTAACTTTTTACAAGTTTAAATTTTTTTATTACTTAAAATATTATATAATATTAAAAATATCCAACCATTAAACCTTAACAGTGTCCAATTTTAAAAATGTTTTAACCATCCTACACCTGTTGCACTACCTAGCGTGCCGTAGGGGGAAAACCAAAGTCAATGGGACATAAATATTTAAAAAAAAAACCCAAATTGCAATTAAATATCTCAAATAAAGAACCAATAACATTCTGGCATAACAAAGGGTGTTACAAAAAAGTCAAACTAAGAATTAGCAATGACACTAATAGGGAGGAAATATCTTGTTCCGAATGTTACATAACTTTTGAATTCTGTACCCTGTCATAATCAAGATAAACTCCAATCCTTATCTATTACAATCAATGTAAGATGATACAACTTTCACACGTCACTGCTTTCCAGAGATGCATAAAATAGATAAACCAACATAATAGAAAATTTCCCAGTTTGAAAGATCATTAGACACTCCTACAAATGTTTCATATATTTAGGACATTTGTCGCTATTACCATGCAAAATCAAATATGATACTGGTAAAAAAATTAGCTTTAGATCTTTTGCATAGTGTCTACTCGTGTTGTTAGTGCATTTCATTTTGCTGACATGACATCTGTACACTACTGGGTGCAAGAGAGTCAAGGAAACACAAGCTCTCAGAAGAGAAATATTGACATTTTGGAAAGAAAAAAACAAGACTCTATTAACTTGCTAGAGGTTTAAAAAGTTGCTAACACAGTTTATTTTCAATTTCTTCAGTTTAAGCAAGCACTTCGGAGGACCCTAATCAAAGATGTGGATTTGAACACATGAATTCTTCCAGATAAACTGAGAAGAGTAATTCTTCCCATAAAAAAATTACAGAATTTTCAAGCACAAAGTTAATTCTGGTACCAGTAGAAAGTTTAAATTCGCCTGTGACTGAGAAAGTGAGAACCTATTCCAAATTCTCGTAGAACAGGTTCAGAAAGTTTACTTTTACGAATATAATAGCATTTTTCAAGCACATGTCAGTTACATGAAGAATTTAAGAAGCAATGATTTCGTGTTTATGTCCTTTTTACGCTTCTCTATAGTCTATACACAGGCATCTTCACTCTCCAGTTATACACAGGGAAGTTTACTTTACCAAACATCATCAGAAACTCCTTTTTGAGAAACCAATTTGTTCTTGCTTATCTACCTAAGAACCTATCAGCATCCCAATATATTTTTCCAGACATGCTACCAACCCAGTTCCCTAGCATTATCCTACTATTACTAGTGAGTAGTAAAACAGATACTATCAAGTTTAGCCATGCATCAGTACACTCAATAACCCTTTACTCATCCAATTTTCCATGTTATTCTATCCTGAAATCTCAAGTTAATTCTTCTGAAATTTCATTGTCTGCCATGCCTGCCCCACTCCCATATAACTTCTGACTGCAGGAAAAATGCAACAACTCGCCTATCCTATTCCTTTATCTACACCAAATACCTTGTATTGCTAAACAATAACAATGCCTACAACTAAATCTCATTGAATCCAACAAGAGCATTACACCTCTGTCGACACCATGCTATGAAGCTAAGTAGCTAAAACAATTTACAAGAAAATGTCCCCCCTAATGGACACTGCAATTGATTAATCCAACATAATACCATATTCCTCTGCTTCACCTGCAAAAGTTTTCTTCTGTGGGGAGTCGCGCAAAAAAACAAGCATCTCACAGAAAATCCATCTTCAAATTAACAATTTTATATGAAAACAAGAAACAACGCAGCAATCCAGAACAGAAACAGTACAGTAAAAAGGAAGGCACACTTCACATGATGATATATCAAGAAAAAAAGCTTCATTTTCATCATTATCATTATCATTATTTTTGCAGTTATAACACTTTTCATCATTCAAAACCAACAACAACACTATGAACAACATCTATATGATACACAGCATCCAAACTGACCCTAAAAATTGCTATCCCAGAGGCAACGTTCAATTACCCAATTTGGACCCACAGAGATCATGGAACCGAACAATTACAACAACATACAATCGCATCATCATGATCTCTTGGAAGAATTACAGACCAAATGCCTCCAGAGATAACGGCCACTAGCCATATCCAAGAAGGTCCAGAACCCAGACTCTACCACAGCGCGAACCTGCACCCACAAAAAATTGGGGTTATTAGAAAACGCGAACTTTTTATGAAATTGAGGCAAAAGGGTGAAATGGGTCAACCTTTGAAGTTACATTTGAGGAAGCATCAGAGGAGTCTGAGATTTTAGGGTTGGGAGGAAAAACAGCGTCGTCTTCTTCGATCTGAGGCTGAGATCTGAGGTTTCTGAGAACGAAGAAACCGGCGAGGGTTGCGGACAAGAATATCAGAATGAATCGCAGAGGACACATTTTTTTCTCAATCCTTTTTTCTCTGAAGAAATGTGTGTGTGTGGCACACTTTGGACCCCAGAGGGATTAAGGTTGATAATTCCATTTAATAGCTGCTGTTAAAAACTCATTATTATTAGTTTGTTTTATTTATTGCGTAAGTGCAATGGACACTATTGAACATCCAATAAGATGGGTCGCATGTGGTTGGTGAGTTCTGATCATATTAAGAAGTTAAATTCTTCAAGAAACGATTATGATAATGACACTTGCCAAAGTTTAATTTGAGAAATTTGAGCACTCCTGTGCATGTCAGTTAAAAATGTTGTTTTTTGGTTTTGTTTTTAAATGTTCATTTTGATTTTTTTTTATTCCAATGTAGTCTTGTATCTTTTAAATACTCTTTTGATTCTTTATCTTATTTATTTTGTTTAAAATAGTCTATTAACTTTTAAAACTTTACTTTAGTTTTTTTTTATCTTATTTAAAAAATTTAAAATAATTCTTCAACTATTTAAATATATTAAAAAAAGAACATTTATCTTAATGTTATTTGAATGATAAGGTTAAATATATTAAAATAATTGAAAGACTATTTTTAACCTGATAAGATACTAAAGTATTTTTTTAAAAAATAAAATAAAAAGTCATGTTAGACCTATTAAATAAGAAAAAGGATCAAAATAATGATTTAGACTTTTTTTATGATGATGACAATGAAAATTTTTATTTTATAACTTGACACCGATAAACTTAAATGGCCTTTAAAATGATTGTTCTAGGAGAATGTGAACTGATCTAATAATATTTTGTTTTATTTGATTGGAAATTTTTTCATTTTAAAGCATTTTTTACATAAATAAAGAACCAAAATATGTATTTATTTTGAAAGAAAACATATTTTGAAAAAGAAAATTAATGTCTTAATAGTCTATAAAAAATTTACATTATCATAAACTTATACTATACCATAAATTTATTAACTTTTATAATAATTGCCTTAAATTCACACTAACATGATTACTCTAAGGAATAATTTAACATTGAACTATCTAAAAATAAATATGTATGAGTTAATTTCTGATTAATTAATGAGTGTACATATAGGTTTTTCTCTCAAGAGGATAAGATTAAAAAACACTTCTGCACTCCTTGGATATCCTAACTCTTATCACATTAAACTACCAAGAAATAATCACTTTTTTTACTGTGATTTTTTTATTATAAAAAGAATGGTCATTTTCTCACAAATAAACACTAAGCAATAGACATTAAACCAATTAAATCTGTCTCTAATGTGGCAAAGCTGGATCCAGTCTTTATGTCCTGATGTTTGAATATTGGAATATATTTTTTGGGATTTAAGTTTCTCATGTTATATGAGATAAGCTTTTCTCCTATACACAAAAACTACATAGTTTTGGGTTAAATTTTTTTCTTTCTTTTTAATTAAAAAAACACAATCAAAACAGATATTTCTCTCATGTACGTCTACCCTCTTGTTGCTTAACCTTCTTTGCTTGTCTTTGTTCTTCTTTCATCTTTCGACCCTTGCAACAAATTCATATCCATACAAATTGTTTTTTCTCGGTGGGTTTTACTCCTTCTTTCATTACACAGAAAACGATAATGTAAATGTGGTGTTGAAGAAAGATAGGCATAACTCTATCGTGATAACAACAACTTGTAAGATGATGATTTTTCAATTTTTGCATCATTGGTGATGAGGCATGTCACAAGAACGAAACAAAAATGTGACTGTTGAAAGTTAGTATTTCAAACACTCATCTTTCACTCACTCACTCCAAGCCTTACATTCTTTTTATTTTTCTTTCTCTCACAAAATAATAAAATAATAATGATATGGATTTTTGTTTCCTTCAATTCTCATATTTGGATTTTTGTTTCCTTTGATCTACACATCTGAGCTTTTTGTTACTTTTCTCATTTGAATTATCTTTTTTTATTGTACACAAGATGCTTGATAAAAGAGTTGAATGAAAATCAAGCTACTGACTTGTGGCAAGGATGTTAGCTTACGGTTCTATAGTGCTTTGTCACATCATTATAGTCAACTATTGTTACCTTATCTAAAGACAAAACCCCCGAGTCCCACAACATGTGGTCTTTATCCCTTTTGATCTTATTAATGTTGATTATGTGTATTGATTTCTTCTGTTTTATTGTTTGCATTTTGCAAAATCTGGTTGGAAACAAGAGGAAGAGAAAAAATGACAGTATTAAAGAGAAACATGACCACTTCATTGAAAGTGGAATTTGCTACTTCAACCCAACATGGCCACTTCATTGACATGTCTTTGTTGCTGTTGCTCATATCCATATATGCTTCTTTTGAAACTTATAAATTACTTAGATAAATGGAAAATGAAACTATGTAGAATATAAAAAACTGAATTGGTTTTATAACAAAAATAATTCATTCAACATAAATACTGAGAGAACTCAAAATTGATAACATGAGTATATATAATTTAGTTTGCAGCAAAAATAACACCATAAAACAAGAGCAAGAGAGAGAAACAAAAGGGTAATGAAAGAAGAAAGGAGTCAAACCCACTAAGGAAAAACAATTTGTGTGGATACGAATTTGTTGCAAGGGTCGAAAGATGAAACAAAAAACAAAGAGAAGCAAAGAAGGCTAAGCGACAGGGGAGACGTGCATGAGAGAAGTATCTGTTTTGATAATGATTTTTTAATTAAAAAGAAGAAAATTTTTTAACTCAAAACTATGTAGTTTTGGTGTATAGGAGAAAAGCTTATATCATCATGTAACATGAGAAACTTTAATCCCATATTTTTTTTTTAGGTAAAATGGAACTTTCAAAATTGCCACTTTCCAATGCATTAATTTAACTGCTTCACGAGTTAATGGCACTCATTGCTGAACCCTCGATTTCCATTTCTCAGGGAAAATATAATAAATTCAAATATTAAGTGTGGGGCGGCTGAGGGAGTTAGTAAGGTTAGGTCCACGCTGAAAACTAAAGTGGTAAGCATGTCATGCATGCACCCAATCTTTTTGACCAAATATAAAAATAAAATAAAAACTATTTGAGTTATTATAAAAAGAAACACCCAAAAAATCATAAAATAATTGCAATGCCACTAAAATTTAGATGGGAGGCAAAAGGCCTGCCACGTGGCAAATGAAGTCTGCACTTTAAACAAAGGAATTCACCTCACCAAGCCTATATGTGCTGTCTTGAATATAAAACATCTGCACCAGAAAGATAACATGATCAGAAAGATAAAAAAAAGTTTTTATTTATTTATTTTTTATCTTAACCATAGTACATGCACCTAGTCTTCCATGAATAATAAGAAAGGAATAGAATAGCTGTACAATTCAATTACCCATTTAGGATCCATTATTTAACTTTTAACATTTGCCTTATAATATCTTACTTAAGCATAGTTGGTTTTACAGTGGAAACGTAGTGCCCTTTAATATTTGGTTTACCTATAGTATAAACAAGTATAATTTAATATGCATACATGGCTCTATGAGCAAAATACTTAAAAAGTAAAAACAGAAAGAAAGAAAGAAAGAATCAGACCACCTCACTACAATCTTCTCGCAAATCGAGTAATGTTGGCTAGGGCCGTTCTCAGGCTTCGAATTCCTGCTCCAGATTTTGAGCTTACCATCATCTGGAATAGACACAATGCAAAACCCAAAGCTTAATCCAAACAATAATGTCAGAAAAAGTGGGAAATAAAATAATATGAACAAATCTGCCAAAAGAATCAGCATACCACAGGCTTAACTACAGACTTGTTCTGGAAGAGGCTCTGTGATCAAGCATGAAGAAACTTGTTAATCTCCAAAATAGAATGTTAATTTTCATACACAAGGTTAATTTGGATGAGTGTTTACCTCTTCAATTTGCATGGCACGTCTTGCCACATCAATTGGAAAGACCACATCTGTCTTAGTTAATACAATCTGATATTTAGTTTTTGATCTGCAAATTGATATCACTTGTCAAATAAATTTAGGTACGTGACATACCCCATTTTGAGTTTATATGATCAGAATATAAGCCACACTTATATTTGTAACTTTCCCAAGGAAAGAAGAAATAAAGAACAAAGGTGCATGACACCAATGGCTAAAATAAAAGCACAACGACACATGATGCCAATTGCCCGTGTATAATTTACCTTTCCATTAATTCAATTAGTTCAAGATCTCTTGGTTTCATACCCCACTTTGTATCAATCAGAAGGCATACTCGTTTGAGACCAACTCTTGCGGACACATACTCCTTCACCTACAATTAGAGGGTTTCCAGAAACCGGTGCTTAAAATAACAAGGCAACTCAAATTCCACTCCATGAACATTTCTACAATAAAATACGAGGAAACATAGAAAATTCCAACACATATGACCAAATGAGACTTGTATAATGTCCCAGAGTGAAGGAAGAAAAGACAAGTTAAAAACACAGATCCATGTGGCTAAGAGAAAACTTGAACATATAAAGGATGTGTGGCAACAAACAATGCAAAGTTATTATAGCTCAACTAGCAATCAAGTCATATCTAGCATCCACTAAATGGATCAATTGACAATAGGTAATATAAAGTTTTAATACTAATAAACGACAATTAAGATCTTAATATATTCACTATTGGCTAAGATGAAGTGATAGGTTTCCTATTTACAAGTGACTAACAATGGTAGACTGGTAGAAAAATAAGAAAAGGGTTCCTGACTTCCTGTTATTCATATGAACAGAAAAGAAACTCAAGGAAGAATGCCCTTACAAGGGGTGTCTCCTTTTTCTCTGAGAATTATCAGTTTGTATTATTTCCTCCAAGAAAACTTCCTTTAAAATTTTCCTATATTCAACTCCAGAAGAAACCTCTAGCAAAAGACTGTTAACCAACTATAACTCCAAATAAATCAATAGTAACCGACTCATTAAACTTCTAATAGAAACTCTTGTAACTTACTCATGATACATTAACTGCATATTATTACTGTTTATTCCTCCCAGAATAAACCTTCCCATCCTTATTCTCCTCATTAATTGGTATGGGCACATGAATAGCAAACCCCTTCCTCAGTCACTTTTGTATAGACAATTGGACAGTTATTTTTTATCAAGTGAATAAACCAAAGAAATCTAGCTTAGTGTCTAACATGATTTCTATATAAAATTTGGTGAATCTCTTGTGTCTGACATCAACATCAACATCAAACCAAGTTTTGAAGACTTGGCCAGTGCTAAAGTTTATATCACCATGTTTTTTAATCTTGTGTCAAAGAGGATTACTTTTCCTCCAAACATTTTGCAATTTCTTCTGTCGCAGTGAAACTTGTTATTTATCACAAAAATAAAATTATTAACATGAATTCAATCATTCTCACAAGCATGGATGCCTTTAACAGTAAAACTGGAAGCAGTATACCACGGCAAAAATTGAATTCCGGGAAACAACTCAATTAGTTTAGTGCACAAAAAATTAGTTAACACAATTATTTTCATCTTGGTGGGTTAATAAAACAGTCCCAGAATTGAATCAATGTCCATCCATCCCCTGTGGCCTCTTTCTTGCACCACAAGTACAGTAGCTATGAATAGGTAGGTAGTCAGAACTTAACCAATTTAGCATGACAAGTGATGCTTTAATCCAACAAACTAGTGATTAGACTTTAACACATAACCTTGAAGTATGGGAAGACTAGCACCTATGGAATGATATCATAACACTTTAGAGGCTAAAGCAAACTTTTAAGAACAACCTGACCTTGAGAGATTAAATATAATTTGCATACTTACAAGCTCCTCCCAAGATTCTTTCACTTCTTCTTTTGCAAAAGCAAATCCATATCCTGGCAAATCAACTAAGCAATGCTTTGTTCCCAGATTGAAGAAGTTGATTGTCTGCAGAGTATTCATCATTTGTTACAGAAGAACATTTCATCTATCAACACACTTTATCTTTCAAATATCTAAATGTGCCAACTTTCAAGAGCTTACGATACCTGTGTAAGGCCGGGCTTGTCTGATGTCCTCGCAACCCCCCATTGTCTAGTGAGTGCATTAAGAAGAGATGACTTCCCGACATTTGACCTTCCTGATAACCAGAACATGGTCAGAAATATCATTTTACTTGTTTCTCTTAGCAAGTACATTAATATCTACCTACTTTCTACACAGATCTGTTGACTTGATTATCTGAACCTGTAAAATAATGATGAAAACAACCCCAAACCTTTCTGGAAAAAATTTACTGAATTTACCATATGTAGGTTCAGTTTATAGCCCTAAAATGTACCCTCATAAGGAAGTGAAATACAAAATAATCAACATCACCATGACTTGACTACATTTTGACAAATCTCTTATTACAACAAAAAAAAGGGCAGCTTAGTAGATGAGGCTACCACCATTGTTGTTTTCAGGAGGTTCAGATGTATTTAGCCCTGTGAATGGATAAGCTGTTTCCCCAAAACACATGACCACTAGACCACAGCTGGAAGCAAGCTTACCATTGTGTCAAGAATGACAATCAAACTTACTATTATTAGTATTATTGTTGTCGTTATTACAAGTATATCATCCACTAACTTTTACATAAGAGGAATAAAACAGCTAAAGATAATGAAACCAAAAACAAGGCAATAATGATCAAATGTAACACCTCGACCAAATAAATGCAATAATGCCATAATACAATTAATGTAAACAAAGGAGCAAAGAGGTAGGGGTTAAATGATGGTGCCTTAAAACCATACCAGCAAATGCAATCTCTGGAAGATTAGGAGGTGGAAATGATGATGAGACCTTTGCAGCAGCAAAAAAATCCAATTTATTTCTAAAAATCTGTCACAGTCAATCAGAACAGAATGACAAGATTAACAAAGGGAAAACAACAACAATTAAACTGAATAGCAATGCTTATTCTAGAAGTATATATTAATGTTTTTATTGAACTATACAAGCACATACATTTTCTTCAATTTTCTCTCTTTCGGAACTGCTAGAGAAGGGAATATTATCTAAGGGTGCAGAAAGATCTATATTGTAACCTGCCCTTTTTAAGTCAATCATGCGTCTCCTGCCCAAAAGCTGTGAATAATAACCATAGTAGAAGTCAAAATACCTTCACATTAACAATGGAACAACATAATCACGATAACAATCAAAAGTCCCTGCTCATACAGATTACATTTTTTTTCACAAAGGAAAGTATCAAAGGGCTAGGCTGTATTGCACGGAACTGGGCATTCTTGGACATGTTAGGCTCTTTCTCAGACTCATTTTCTTTCTCCTTCTCCTTCTCCTCTTTACTTCCTGAAATTAACTTAGGGAATCAAAGGGAAGAAGTTCTCAAGATACTCATGTAAACAGTAAAAAGCATCACATTCAAGATAAACCACAAGCATTCGATGTATCACAGACAGTACAGAAAGACAGTCAGTCAGCATTCATTCAAACTTTAAACAAAGCTTAAATATTCAGCAGAGGACAATCATCCATTGAGTCTATCCTGTAAATGAATAGCTCCTCTTGTTTATCCATTTTTATTAAATTCTAAATTGAAAATACAGACAAAACACAAAGCAGATGTTAAGCATGTGGCCTCAATTCATCTGATAATTTGTCTCCACATGAACCTGCAAGTTCCTTAAGTAGTATTGTAGTTTTTTTTGTAAGTATGCAAATATAATTCAGTTGAATATATAAAATACTTAATACTGATATTTTCGCAACAGAGAAATGCTAGATTATATGCGCACAGCAGGGTAAAATCCAGACTGCAGAAAAAGGTGAAATGCTCCAGTGGAATTCTAATCTTACTATTTGTAAGCATGAGAAGATCATGTTTACAAAATCAAAATTTTATAATTGTTTTTATTTCATTAAATAAACACAAGCCATTATCTGAGTACAGCTCTAAAATTCAGCTCACAGCAACCATCATTTGCACATCTTAAACATCATAGATATGGGTGCACGATTAATAGTAGTATTTTATTATTCAGAATTAAAACATATATTAATTACCATTTATTAAAACATAATAATTACAATCATTAGCAAAGTTCTTTCAATCACAAGTATGGTTGCATAAAAACAAATAAAGAAGAATTGTCAAACAGAACCTATGCTTGTGCAAAGAGAGGAAGATAAACCACCTACCATTAACAACAATGCCATCATCTAGTCTCTTGTTTGAGATATCATGTGGGTCAATCTTTATCACCCTCTTCTTCTTCTTCGGACGATCATGTAGCATCTCAGCATCATCATCATCCAACCCTGTTCTATCTCTGGCTTTTTTCTTGGCAAAACTTGAACCAGATACAACTTCTTGGTTTTTCCCTTTGCTCAATTCAGTTTTCTTGTCTCTACTTCTCTTCACCGAACCACTTTCTTGATCTTCTGTCCCAACTAATCCAATTTTCCCCGCCTCCTCCGCCTTGCCTTTCTGCTTTGCAATAGCCAACACAACATCTTCCTTCCTTTCCTTCCCCATTTGGGTCGATCGCTTCACTTTAAACCTGCCATTCCTTGTCTTATCATGATCCCGCATTGTATGGTGGCCGGCATTCCCTTCAACGGGTACATCTTTCACTCGCTTCTCACCTTTCCTAATCAAAGTTCTCTTCTTAGATATTTCCATACCATTCTCTAACTTCACATTTTTATCCCCTCCTTCCTTAGCATGTACCCTCTTCTTCTTCCCACCAGAATCCAAAGTCCTCAACTTTCCCCTCTCCACAACTTCTTTACCTGATCGCATTCCTTTAAAATTCCCCTTTTTCTTCAACTTCCCCTCAGACTCATTTCCTCTGCCAAAAACCCCATTTTTCTCAAAAGAATTTTCATCCTTCTTAGCTCTAATAAAGTTCCTAGAAGTGCTTACTACAGGTTTAGTAGCATTCTTTCTTAGCTTCTTCCTTAAACTATCCTCAGAAGGCATTTTGAATAATGCTAGTGCTACACTCGCTTATACTCTTTTTTTCTCCTCAACAAACACTAAAATCAACACCCCACATGTATTTTATGTGCAACAACGCAAATAACAGGTTCAGACACAGTTTGAGTTCCCTGAAAATAAGGTTTAGAAACTTAACCTCGTCATGGAATGTTCGAAAGTTGAGAACTTTCGGTGAATATTTGAGAGAGGAGCTTCCAGGGTTGTGGTGGAATGTGGAGGCAGTGAACGTAGGAAATTGAAGGAAGCGCTGTAATGTGGATCCTACATTTGGGCCTTCTTAGATTTGGGCTTGCTTATGGGAATTATTATTATCACTCAGAATTTTCTATGCACACCTCCACATGTGTAAAAGGTTTTCATTCCAGAAATACCTTTTTGATGGAAATACATACGTTTCTATTATATATGTATATATATAAAAAAGTCATTGTAAGAAAAGATGAAAAAAATCACAATAAAAATAGTTTTTCGTTGTATACTTTATACAACAAATATACATAACGGAAACATATTTCCTTTAGTAGTTTTTCATGAGTGGCTTACAATAATGACTCATCTAAAAGATGTTCCATATTGTTAACTATCCTCAACTATTGAACTTCCCATGTGATATGAATCACCTCACTCTCTCACATAATAGAAAGTAAGGCTTAAAACAAAAATTGAGAGAAACTTTTTTTATTTTAAAAAATAGTGATATGAGGTCTTTTAGTCAATATGTGTAACCTTTTTTTACTTTTAAGAATAAATGTTAGTAAACCTAATGCTTAAACTTTAGTTATTTTATCTTGAAGATTTGAGCATAGATGGTTGTCCTGAATTGTGTAAAAAATGTGAGCCACAATGTGGTGAGTACTGGTCCTTCATCGCTCACATCCAACGTCTATCAATTGGAGAAACAAGAGAAGGGCAACTCTATTTTCGAATGATATTGCATCTAAGGTTGAGATTGCGCGATTAGTAAAACTAAAATGTTGCACACCATCGAGACCACAATTTAAATTCTGTTGCTGCTAAATTGTTCAATTCATTCAGAAAATGTTTGATATGGAGCTAGAGAAATTAACTCTCTAATGTTTATAAAGACATGTTCTTGAGACATTGAAATTTATGATCTACATCAGTCTATTTTGTGATGTATGGTTTTATTTTATGTTTTATGTATAGTTTTTTGTGTATTTTCAGCCTGAAGTACGATAATCCATACCTTTTGGAGTGTGTTTAAGCTTCGTAATCATGTTTGGCAGGTGGTGGTAGAAGCTGCTTGTTCTGTTCTGCATTTGCAAGTTTAATATATGTATCAGAAACAAAAAAAATGTTTGTTGTTGAATGAAAGTATTCTCACGTTTCTGATTTCAAACACTTAATTGTTCTTGTGTCAACACATTCTTAACAGATATTTGCAATTACCGTTGGTGTCTTGAATATTTCAATTATTAATTTGAGATAGATAAAAAAATTATTTTATTTCTTTCTCATGACAGATGGGGGATATGGCACAGAACCCTCCACCTTCAGCTTCTGGACTTTACTGTAAACTATATCCACTACTTTGTGCTAGATCTATTTCCTTTTCATAAAATCATGATATATATATATATATATATATATATATATATATATATATATTAAAACTTATTTATATTTTAGTTACTTTAATAAGATTTTCTATAATATTTATATATAAAAAATAGGCTTAAATTATATTTTGATTTCTCATGTACTGTAATTGTACGATTTTATTTTCTAAGTAGCACCAATTGAGCCTCCTAGGTATTAAAAATGTACAATTTTAATCTATCAAATTTCAATTGCACCAATTGACTATCTCAAGTATTACAATTGTTTGATTTTTCAATATAAATTATCAATTCATTGAATGGGGGGCTTAACATGATCCTCCCGAACATTTTGAAATATATCTATCATTTTTTTTTACTTTTTTTACAGAAAGAGACTCATATCACTTCATTTATAATAAGATCAAAGATACAATTAAAAATAAACTCAAAATTATGCGGATTACCATAAAATCGAGACACCATTGCAAGAGAATGAGTGATTTGATTTAGTTTTCTACGAAAATCTCAATTGATGAGTTTCGTATACAATGAAAACTAGGTTTACATTTCTGAATGATAGACCGAAACTCAGAATTCATGATTTCATGTGAGCCAAGTGGGCAACTACTTGTTTGCAATCTAACTCAAAAATAACATCATGCATATTTTTCTGATGAGAGCCCATTTGATCGAACATTGTAGAGCAATTAGGCCTTGAAAACACGTGTTACCATAACATTATGTAGATACCTAATTTTGTTCGGACAGACTACAAAAATGTTTAAAAAATAAAAAAAAAAAGGTCAAACAAAAAATGAAGAAAATGCGTGAAAATTAAAAAATGTAATATTTGTTTATTGTACAATTCAAATTCCAAAAAAAAAAAGAGAAAATGTTAAAATTAGAGAAATATATATATATAAAAGAGAACAAATATTGAAAAAAAAATTATATAAAATAAAAGATCTTGCTGATGATTTCGAGCTCTATTTCTTGAGTGTGATAGCAATTTTCATTTTCATTTAGACAATTAATATTGATATTTTTCTTATGATATTTTTATTTGTCACTTTCTTATGCTTTACTTTGTTGTTATGTTAAATATCAAGTTAAAATTGTTTTTGTTATCAAGATTTACTCGGGTGTGCAAAAACTCGGTAAAAAAATTGAATCAAATCGGTTTTGAACTGTTTTATCCAATTTGATTTTACACCCAAATAGTCGAATTGGATTAAAAATCGGTTTAGAATTGAATAGATTTTTAACCAGTTTTAAAATGGTTCTAAGAGTTAAACTAGTTTTTAAACTATTTTTTTAAATAAATAAAAGTATTAAGATGAAAACAATTCGATGATTTTATAGAAATAATTCGATTAACTGAATTGATTTTGTAAAGCAGCGCAATTCTTGTTTTCTGAACTATTTTTTGGTAAAAGTTAGTTCGATTACAATTTGGTTCGGTCCAAACCATTTTTTTGGGTAATTTAGCAAAATAATATAATTTAATTAATTATTTAGCAAAAGGGGGCTTTTTTGAAGTTATTTAGGAATTTGGGGTCATCAAACACGCCCAGGCTAGGCGTGTTTAAACACGCCCAAGCCAGGCGTGTTTAAACACGCCCAAGCCAGGCGTGTTTAGGTCCCCTGGCCCTATAAATACCCCCTGAAAATGATATTCGGTCCATTCCGCCTTCTCTCTAGAATTACCTCTGCCTTCTCTCTAGATTTTGGGTGTTGATTTGTCTGAAGCGAAGTCCTGCCGAATTTGAAGCGCTGTGAACAAGTAAGTCGATTTAACTGATTGTGCGTTCTATTTAGTTTGTTATATTAGCGACATATATATTAGGTTAGTGAGTAGTGTTTAGGTATGCTAGTGTAGCGTTAGGGTTTACGATGTGATTATGGTTTAGGGTGTGGCCTAGTGATTAGGGTTTAGAGTTTAGGGTTTAGAGTTTAGGTATGCGTTCTATTTAGTTTTAGGGTTTACGATGTGATTAGGGTTTAGGGCGTGGCCGAGTGATTAGGGTTACGTAATTCGGTGTTGGAATAGGGTTGATATTGTTATTAGGGTTTATGGCCTGGGGGACATATGTAGGTTTAGGGGTTACACACATAGGGTTTAATGGTACCGGCTTAATGTATTGGATTTATGGGTTTATGGCGCATGTGTGGATTAGGGTTGAAGGGTTCCTGTTTAGGGTTTAT
>CM023951.1:19323454-19343230 GCA_013407115.1 Glycine latifolia | reverse complement strand
GGCGCATGGGTGGATTAGGGTTTAGGGTGTTGGGAACACGGCTAGGGTTGAATGGTTCTGGCTTAGGGTTTATGGCGCATGTGTGGAATATGGTGTAGGTCTTGGGATACACACCTAGGGTTTAATGGGTCCGTCTTGGGGTATATGATTTATGTTGTGATGAGGGTATAGGGCGTAGGGTACACACCTAGGGTTTACGGGTTCTGGCTTAGGTATTAGGGTTTAGGGGGGATTATGGTTTAGGTTCTGGTGGACACACCTAGGATATAAGGGTTCCGGCTTAGGGTTTAGGGCGCATGGGTGGATTAGGGTTTAGGGTGTTGGGAACACGGCTAGGGTTGAATGGTTCTGGCTTAGGGTTGAATGGTTCTGGCTTAGGGTGCACACCTAGGGTTGAATGGTTCCGGCTTAGAGTTTAGGTCCTAGGGCTTGGCGTCACTGGGCCTAGAGTATAGGTTGTCTTGTACACAAAACCACTTCTTTATGCCTTTTTGGGTTTGACAATATTGACTTTCTTTTAGCATTTGATGATTTACCAGGACGTGTTGTTATGTGGGTTAGGGTGTGTTTAGTGTGTAGGTCTTGGGATACACAATTTAGGTGAGAAGTTTGTGTGCTTCAAACGTTTATTTATGTTGATTGCAGGAAATGAGTTCAAGTGGTGCGGAGGTTGTTCGTGTTGTGTTATTTTTCAATGGAAGAAAAATTGAAGGGGAAACAGGTCTTGTCTTCGAAGGGGATAAAAGGATGACACGAATCAACCGAAATGGAACATTGGTTGATTTGCATCAGAAGATACGTCCAAAATTGGGTGTGGATGGAAACATTTGTATCACATTGCTGACGGCAAGAATATGGCAGCAAGAAGAATACGTGGGGTTTCCAATACAGGATGATGAAGAATTGGAAATGGTCATTGACGAATTTTTTAATCAGTCACGGAAGAAATTTTTAGAGTTGTATGTGGATTACACGGTGGTTCAGGAAGCTGTTATACCCAGGAGGTCAGTTGGTTGTAATTCTGCACATATTGCACCATCATATGATGCTGCACTTGAATATGATGTTGTAGGTGCAAACATCTCTCAGGAAGATTCACATGACCCAACTTGGGTTATGGATGACGATGAAGATGATGATGATGATGAAAATATAGCGATGGAAGATCGTCTTCTTCAGGAGAATGCAAGTGCGTCTGATAATGATGAAGATGCTGGTGTGGATGCTAATGCATTCCAGCAACAAACTGATGTGGGGTCGTCTGGAATGCGGTACCGTGCGGGTGTTGGATCGAGACAATCAGAACAACCAGTTGAAGGTAAGTCATTTCGTATAATTGTTGTTCATGTATATATTTTGCAAACCCATGCTTATTAATGTGTGTTGTATTTAAAAGCTATTATTATGCATAAGGAAGATTTCTTACTTAAGATTACGTACAATTTTCAAAATGTTCAATCAATTATACATTTTGAAATCCACAACTACGTCAATAATGCAAACGAAACCTAAAAAGTTTCAAACCACAACTTAGAGGAAAATAGCTTTAATAAGAAATCTAATTTAATTGATTGAACATGATACGTGAATGTTGTAAATTCTTTAATATTGTATTTAATTTCTACTAATAAAAAATAGCAAAATGGATTTTCAAATATAATGTTGGCAAATTGAGAAACATATAATGTTCCTTAATAGCTAATATTGTGGTAGCATAAAGTATTTGAAAGTATTAGGAAAAAAACACACTTGTATTTTTACTATTCAAAAATCACATAATTAAGAACAATAGATAACACCATAAACGAAATAGAAAATATCATAATTTTTTTAGAGTAAATTACACTCGTATCCCCTTTGTTTTGCTCAAATTTCACTTGATACCCATCCCTTTTGCACATTACTTTTACCTCTCTTTATTGGTGTCGTTTACTAAAGTCAATTGAAATATGTGAGCAGACAAATTTGTCCTTACATTTTAATTGTAAAACCCAAATTATCTCTTCCTAATTAGTTTCAGAATTTAGGATTCACTTTCATTACTCTTCCCCATTCGTGAGTACTATTAATCTTCCTCTTGTTGGCGAGTTCTTCTTCAGCATCTAGGGGGTGCGAGTTTCTCTTTCTCTCACAACGTTCAAGTTCCATTCCTCTTCACCATTCGCGAATTCTCAATTGTTCCTCTTCCAGTTTAAGAGTTCTTCACTGTTCATCTTCCAGTTCGCGACGTTCACGAGCACCTCCATTTGTTTTCCTTTTGACATTCACGAGCACTCTGTTTCTCTTCCTGTTCCATGATTTCTATTCACGCTAGGGTTATGCTTGTAAGTAACCACTGGACCTTATATATAGTTTACTTTTTAAGATTATTTATTTAATTTTGATTGTTTATTGTTGCCTATTTCTGAATGGGATTTCAATGGGGGACCAGTTTAGGACCACTTATGATTTTTAAAATCATTTGTTTATTATTGTTTATTAAAATAGTGTTGGTATTTGGGACCATAGGAACACAATGGATGAACTGAAATACATGGGTTTTGAACCAGACAACGTTGATATTTTGATTCACTTTACTGACCAACGCGAGGAACCAAGTGAAATATGTAATGTTGATCCTGATAAGTTTGGAATGTTCAATGCACATGACTATGTGAACAACCTTACTAATGATTTAGACTTGCCCTCATGTCATCCTTTTATTTTGTGTTTTTATTCTACTACTACTAGTAAAATTCTTCATCTTAAGACTAATCATGATGTACTAAAAAATGTTTGTTGAGAACCAAAATTCATTTCATATGTAAGTAGAACAAAGGATGAGAGGAAGGGTGTTAACACTACGTACCAACAAAGTAGGTTCATGTCCAACAAAAAATTGGGTTTAAGTCCAATTATAGAAAAAACAAAAAAGAAGAAGAGTCTTAAAATATTTTCATGTTGAGAGGAAGAAGATAATAGTATTTTAGACATAAAATTTCATTTAAAGTCATGTGACCAACATGTGTCTAATCTCTGTTAAATTATTAAACGGTGTTTAGTACGGAAGGGGTATGGGTGTAATTTGAGCTAAACAATTAAGGGGTTCTTTGTAAAGTACAAAAAGAGAGGGGTATCGAGTTAAATTTGATCAAACACAGAGGATGCGAGTGTAATTTACTCATTTTTTAAACATGGTTCAGGCCATCAGCCTACATCCATAACCTCAACTTCCATTTTAACGTGGTTCCCAACTCTCATCCCTACATTCATAATTTCCTCACAACAAGTTTTTTGGACAAACTTGTAAATCTTCCTTCAATATGACCCCCAGTTGCAAAAAAAAAAGGACTAAAATAATTTAAATCTATATAGTCATACAATATAATTTTCTATATTGTTTTCATTAGTAGATTATTAAAAAAAATCATTTTTCAATTGTCTTTTTCTCAAAATTAAATTGGGATAGCTAATTTGGGAACATTTTACTTGGTCATTCATTTTTCCAATGTTATTCCTAAACTCATTTTAAATGAATTTCAACAAACATTGAAATATTAATATGTAACGGATATGATATATTAGAATTAAAGACTTTGTTTTTTCTAACATGATAAAAAAAATACAAATCCAAACTTAAAGAAAATAAAAAAAAAGTTAATATATGGATAAGGAAAAAAGTAGATACAAGTTTTATCAAGAAATGATGAGAAAATGGTAGTTGTATACTGTTTTAGAGTTATATCTCATTTGGAGTGGTAAGACACATATAAGAAGAATGAAGAGAAAACATTTGATATAATAAGAAATGTGACCATAAATAAATGGAGATGATGCTATACTTAATAAACAAAAGGGTAAATGAAACTAACTTCTTATGATGTTTTGTTAAGCGACACAAGCTCTCTCGGATACTCCTTAATGATACTTCCTTGCTCCCAACATATGCTAGTGTTATCTCACATTTAGTCGAAAGTATTGTTATCATATCCAATCTTTTGGATAAGTAATTGTGAGACAAATGTAAGATTCTATTTAAAGTTGTAAAAGTGATTTTATAATTTTTTTATTTAATTATTTAGATAAGTTTCATGAGTGTTTAATTTAAAAAAAGGTATTATATATTTCAATAATTTACCTATTATGAGGTTATGAATAAATTCTCATTTTCTAGGGACTTATCAAAGAAATCCTCAATTATTTTTATTTTTATTCCTTATATGTATGGCTAAATTTGCTTCAAGTCTTTCATTTTTTTTGAAAAAAATTAATCTTCATAAATAGTTTAAAATATTGTTTATCGCTATTTAGTGGTGACATGACATGACATTCATCTAGTAATGTATGTCAACCACCATTTTCAAGGTGACATGTGATATAACATGTCTAAATGCATGCTATTAAATAATTACAAGGATAATTTAATTTTAAATTTTTTAAAAATTACGATAAAACAAAGAGTAATAATTGAAGGCAATTATATTGTTGGGATATTTTAAAAGTCACAACCCAAGGTTGTCCCTTGACATTGTGTAGAGGTAGCATGACTGAACTTACAGGACAAAAATGGGACTAAAATAATATAAAATGTTCTATATAATCGTACCATATTATTTTCTATACTGTTTTTATGAGTAGATTATAAAAAATCCTTTCTCATTTGTCTTTTTCTCGAAATTAAATTGGGATAGCTAATTTGGGAACATTTTACTTGGTCATTCATTTTTTTCCATGTTATTTATAAACTAATTTTAAATGAATTTCAAAAAAACATTGCAATATTCATATGTAATGGATATGATATGATATGATATTAGAATTAAAGACTTTGTTTTTTCTAACATGATAAAAAAAATACAAATCCAAACTTAAAGAAAATAAAAAAAAGTTAATATATGGATAAGGAAAAAAGTAGATATTATATCAAGAAATGATGAGAAAATGGTAGTTGTATACTGTTTTAAAGTTATATCCCATTTGGAGTGGTAAGACACATAAGAAGACTGGAGAGAAAACATTTGATATAATAAGAAATGTGACCATAAATAAATGGATATGATGTTATACTTAATAAACAAAAGGGCAAATGAAACTAACTTCTTATGATGTTTTGTTAAGCGACACAAGCTCTCTCGGCCTCCTTTCATTCCTACATTAATCCCCTTATTTTTTGAAAAATAGACATTGACGCCGTTATACATTACACTACATATCCCTTTATTGTTTAAAAAATATTACTCTAAACACTCTCATAGGCAAGGTTACTAAAAAAGTTAAAAATAGTACGAGCATATCTATAAATTTACGTAATCTTAGGATTGACTAGAAATTAAATTTAAATAAATTATTATTGAAATATGATATACACCCTCTGTGTTAACATATTTTATTCGTTTTTGGAGAGATAATAAATTGAGTAAATGCCATACATTTTCTAAGGATTGTTAAAAGTTTGTTCCACTGAAAGTAATAATCGTATAATTTTTAATAAAATTACAGGTTTATTTTTTATGTAATATATATGTATATAATATTTTAATATTTATATAATTAGAAACCGTTATATTGTATTTGGCCTCAAGCTTATAAAATATCAATAATAATTCAAACCTTGCAATGCTTTCATGTAGAGGGTACCAATGGTTTGTACAAAAAATATTTTATTTAACGTAGAATATATTGTTAATATTAAATTTAAAAATGTATGTAATTGCATTGAAATCATGACCATATTCACTTCTTAATGAATTTTCTGCTGCAAATATTTTGTATGATCTACCTTATTGTCAAGATACACTTAACTTGCAAAATTATGTAATTATGAAATGCAATTATAATAATTAATTAATGTTTTCAGTATCTTCACAAAAAAATATATGACTACAATTATGGATATATTAATAAAAGTTATCTATAAATTATTTAATAAATAAAATAAGAATTAAAAATAGGAATCAAGGAAAAGGTAGTTAGTCTACTCTATCCGTAATAGGTGGAGTAGACGAAAAAAAATACTATTTTTTTCTTCATTTAGGTTGTTAAACATTTTAAGGAAATTTTGAGTTTAATATTGATATATTAGCTATAAAACTAATCAATCTAGGCGTAGTATTAGGTGTATAATGTTCTTTTTAGAAGTTGTTACAACTGAGCAACAAATGCACTGGATTATGTTCTACGAAATAAACTTATATATATCATTGTTTTCTATTGTGAACCATAAAAGAAGTTAGACAAAAAGAGTAAACAAAAAGGCCAAAGAAGAAGAAACAAGACAAAGTCAATAATGGCTCACAACTTCTCCTTGGTGTTAGTGTTATTTTTATTTGTTGCTTCCTCCTATGCAATCCAAGGTGCAGAATTGGATGCAATTTGCAAGCAAAGTAATAATCCTACATTTTGTTTTAATCTTCTCAATTCAATGCCGGGTGGAGCAGCTGATGCAAACCTTGTTGACCTTGTCCAATATGCTCTTGATGTAACACGTGCCAATATAACCACCACAACCAAACTAATCAAGAGGTTGATACGAAGAAATCCTAATGACGTTGAGGCAAGAGATCATTACACATTATGTTTGAATCGAATTCATCAGGGAGCTCTCGATGCAGTCAAGTCCACTAAAGCAATACTAAAATCGAGAGAATTCTATATCTTGAATTCGGTTGCTTGTGGAATCCGAGCACAAATTGGTTTATGTATTGATGGAGAGTCACCATCAGATACTCCTTATAATGATACTTCCTTGCTCCCAACATATGCTAGTGTTATCTCGCAGGTAGTCGAAATTATTGTTATCATATCCAATCTTTTGGATAAGTAATTGTGAGACTAATGTAAGATTCTATTTAAAGTTGTAAAAGTGATTTTATAATTTCTTTTATTTAATTATTTAGATAAGTTTCATGAGTGTTTAATTTTAAAAAAGTATTATATATTTCAATAACTTACCTATTATGAGGTTATGAATAAATTCTCATTTTCTAGGAACTTATCAAATAAATTCTCAATTATTTTTATTTTTATTCCTTATACGTATGGCTAAATTTGCTTCCAGTCTTTCATTTTTTTATTGAAAAAAATTAATCTTCATAAATAGTTTAAAATATTGTTTATCGTTATTTAGTGGTGACATGACATGACATTCATCTAGTAATGTATGTCAACCACCATTTTAAGGTGACATGTGATATAACATGTCTAAATGCATGCCATTAAATAATTACAAAGATAATTTAATTTTAAAATTTTTAAAAAATTACGATAAAACAAAGAGTAATAATTGAAGGCAATTATATTGTTGGGGTATTTTAAAAGTCACAACCCAAGGTCGTCCTTTGACATTGTGTAGAGGGTATTCACGGTTTTGGGTCAGCCGCGAACCCGAACTGACCCAAACCGATCTGGATTGTTTGGGTTGGACCATTTATGTATTTGAGTCAAAATCAAACCAAACCGATCAAAATTGTTCATGTACGGGTGGGATCACGAATTTAGATTTATATATCTGATCAAAATCGAACTATACTGATCAAAACCGATCAAAATTTTAGAGGTTTTTGGTTTAGTTTTAAACAATGTTAATATTGGACTTCAAGTGTTGGAATTGAAAATGTTTATTATATTAACAGATCATATTTTGTTCATTTGTTTTAGCAAATCTGGTTGTAACAAATCTGGTTTAACAAATCTAGTTGCACTAAAGTTTATTGCAAGAAATTAGTTTGTAGAAAATATGATTGATTCAGACTATTATAGTAAATCTCGTTAAAGAATATTTTGATTTAATTTGTATTAGTCTATTTTAGAATATTATGTTAATGATATTTGATGAATCAATTTTACTACTTTAGACGTTTGATAATATTGTGTTATTGTAAATAATCATTTTCATCTCTGAATGTATAAAGCGCTGACAAATTCGTCATCGAAAGATGAAAATTCAAATTTTAGTTCCCAAAAATGAAAAATGTGCAATAATTTCATCTTTCGAGGACTAAAATTAAAAAGAGGGAGATGGTTGTAGAAGAAGGAAAGGAAGAAAAAAAAATTGAAACAAAAATGTTTTTTGGAAAAAAAAATTGAAATGAGACCTATTAAAAGTTATTTAAGAGCTCAAAATAAGATCTAACACTAAAGAAAAGATATAATATATCTTTATAAATCTTTAATTCTGCATGACATTATGAGATCTAAAAAAAACATCTAAAATTTTAAATTGAAATCTACCACATATTCTAATGCAAATGAAGTAACGAACCATGAAATCAAAATATTCAAATCACAATAATCTAGAACAACAATGGGTCTTCAAATACATTGTCGGCAAATTGAGAAACATATTGCTTGAAAGCTAATAATGCGGCTTTTGAAATGCAATCAAACAGTGGTTTGAGTACGTACAACTCATAATATGGATTATCAGTAATATTTAACTTTCCGCATTATGGTTAATATTAATTTAAAAATAAATTTAATTATGTTTAAATACACTAATTAAGGGACAACCCATTTATTCAGTTTGGAAGTTTAAAATTATTTATTTACCGCATTATGAAAATGTATCAGTCTATTTTTTTTAAATCCACATATCACATCTTGATTCTTGAGCACATACTAGTATGTAGATTGTAGATTATAATCTAGTAATACAATGTTTATAAAATACAAAATATAGTAAGCTTAAAAAAATTAAAATTAAAAAAATAAATTTACAAATAAGTGAAACAAGTCAAACTTAACCTGTTTTTTTTTAACAAAGTATATTCAAGTTCTTATGCCCCTAGCTGTTTTTTTTTATTTCCTTCTATTTTCATTCTCACACCTTTATTACCATCATTTTCGTCATTCAATTATTTATTAACCTTTGCAAGTAGAAAAACTTACTAATAAGATATTGGCAACTTGAACTTTAAGCACACCAATGAATATTTCTCATCCTATCACTATTTGTTTTTATATTTTATTCATTTTTCTCATCTCGCGTCTTAGCCAAACAACACACATGTTCCTCTTCTCCTATTTTATAATAATTTAAAAGTAAATTGTTTTTCATTGATTGTTGGCTACGTTTATAATAAAGTATATCTGGTGAGTAGCATGATTTATTTTGAGTTCGTAAATTTTTATAGCATAAATAAAAGGGCTTTTTCATGAAAAAAATATATAAAGTATCAATTCTTATTGTAAATGTTTAAATTTTAATTTTATAAATTATTGAGTTATAATTAAGTATAATATTTTATTTTGTCAAAACATGCTAATATGATGATTCATTTAATAATACTTCAACCCATTAATAATGTTATTAGTGACAGTGGACTTTGGACATCTAATGCCGATAAGTATGAAAATAATGTAGGTCTAACTATTATGCTCATAATAAGATATGTCTAAAATTAATAAATACTGTGATTAGGTTCACTTTGTCTCATGACATTCAATTATTTTCTAAAGTTTGCACCACTGAAAACTTTAGTATTTGGAATATGTGATGGCCGTAGGCCAAAAATTTAACTTTCTTGGTTTCAAGGATTAGCTGCAACAAATACAATTTCAATACATCCAATCATATCTTACAAATAAGTAACTTTAATCAGTGTTTTAAATTCATGTAAACTGTGTCCTTCTTGATATAGTTTTTCTTATAGTAAAATCATAAAATATATTAATGATTTTCAGTTATTGTAATCTTGGGTTCTTAAAATTTATTTAATTTTGTCATTTAAGTAAATATGCTTCTATTACATGTTGTTGGATTATTTTAAAATTAAATCACATAATTATATATAAATATTTTATACATAAGTTTGTCTATTGATCCAAGTAAAAAATTAATGCTTATATTTTTATTGAATGAATTTTAATTTTTATTGTTGGTCCGTGAGCTGTGGCATCCTATGATCTATGATCCAAGTCTGACTCCATTCTTATTTGTGAAATCGAGAGTGATGAGAGAACTTTTTTTTTTTGTAGAAAGCAATGTGATTTTCAATCGATATGTCTTGGCTACATTTTTGGGTTATGTCTGTGACATATTGGTTAATTTTTTCTTCTTTTTTAATTAATGTGTTAAAGTTTTTTAGGTTAATGTTAGTTTATGTTAGAATATTAATTTTGTTAATAAAGGGAATTGAATTCGTGATATATATTTTTTCGTTTAACCATCCAATCTACCTTATATATTTTAATATGTGTTAGAGTATTTATAATTGCTTAAATAAGTTACTTATTTTAAATTTATGAATCTTATAGTTCACATAAATTTAAAAACTTTATATAAAAATATACTCCAATATAATACTAAAATTGTTAGAATAAGTGCTTTAACAATTATATTGGTATTAAACAACAATTACTTATCTTAACAACTCGCTTAAATATCACATTGCTAAGTGATCATTAACGCATTGGAAAAAATTGTAAAACAATATTTTTTTTAAACAACTTATATGCATGTAAGCCCTCATGTTTGAAATACTTGTTAGTTACTTGGCTATAAACAATTTAGTTGCATTTTAGGAATTATTGATTCATAATTGATTGCTTTGGCTTCTTAACTTTACATGATATTAGTTGATATTTTGGATGTGAAAGTATTCTTATTTTATTGTCTTGATAGGCATGCACATGCAGAATTTTGTTCATTCTTATTCTGGGTCAAGCGCAGCCAATCTATGCATAAGAAAGTTAGACACAATATATACCGTTAAAGGAGAGCAAAAGACAACTATTAAATTCGATCTGTTTGGAAAATCGTTAAGTCCAAACAGGAAAAAGTAAAAAATAAAAAAAAATTCGCTCTTTGAAGATGTATTAGCAGAGCATCTTGGAGAATGAGTCAAATGGTGTAGAGGAGAATGTGAAGGGGACTTGGTAGAGTAGTATCACAATAAGTCACTATATACTTAATTGTATCTATATTTATAATTAAATTGTATTTATTATATTTCTATTTTCTATGCTGCTTGCTAATTAGGAAACAAGCGTGAAGCGGCACAGTGCATGCAAATTGGCGTAAATCAATTCAAACAATGAATATGAGCAATCCAACCACTCAATCACTTCTATTAAATAGGAGTACATGATGGTTTGAGGGGTGGATCGCATTGACAAAAAAATCATACTTTTTATGTAAGAATTTTAGATATTTTTTCTAAGGGTATGACTCATAAGGGTTTTTGGAATATTGATTAAATTTTTTTCAAAAATATATTTATTATGAAAATCATAAAAGAATATAAAATTGATCATAAATATTATGATTTTTCATCTTTTAATAAAAATATTTTTATTTAAATTTTTTAATTAATATCTGATTAACACAATTTTTTTCTAATAAATTAACAATCTAATGTTTGTTCATAAAAAAATTAGGACATCACCACCTCCCATACATGATGTGACCCGCAGCGTGTACAAGGCTGGACATCACCAATCTAATGTTCAGTCATTGCTATCGACCTTTCTTAAACCTTCATAGTTTTACCCCTCTAGTTTCTCACTCACTCAAACTCGATGGTGCATTTTCTGAAGAGAGGAGCAAACTTGATGATCTAAAATAGAGAATATTCAATTCTATTTATAGAGCTCTGTTCATCACAGAGCTCAACCTCTATGGGATAAGCTTCATGGGTTAGTGGGTGGAATGTGACTAGTAAATGGACAACATACATAAACGGTTTCCCCAAAAAATAGAAACTAAAGAACAAAGCATATATAAACATTCCTATTTTTATGGAAACGACTCTGTTCATATTTTTACGAAAACAAAAAACCAACATTCTCCCACTTGATCCATTTAACCCAACATTAGTCATAACAAGAAACAAAATATATGAGTCATGACGATAGGTCCTCTAATAGCGAATATTATCTTCCATGTACCACAATATATAAAGTCTCTAAATGCTAGCTCTCAACTTAATGAATAAACCATATATTTATTCCAGATCAAAGCTTAATGACATTTCTCAAAATAAATAAATGAATATGTGCATAAAATCATATGAGAAAATATCAAACTAAATGAGAGTTTAAAAAATAGTAACTGTACTTACAATGAAATCATATCATGAGTTTAAAAAATAATAACTGTACTTACAATGAAATCATATCATGGAACCAATACTACATGATCCTTAAAATTCTTTGGTTGCATGCCTTTAGCCAAAGGATCGACAATCATCAACTTAGTGCTAGTGTGTTCAATGACCACTTTTTTTTCTTTAACAAGTTCTCTTATGGCTAAGTACTTGATGTCGATGTGTTTACTTTGACTTCCACTTTTGTTAATCTTAGCCATGAATACCGCATAGAGTTGTCACAGTACATTTTTAATAGCCTAGAAATAGAGTCCATAACTCTAATCCCAGACACAAAACTCTTCAACCATACACCATGCGAGGTAGTCTCAAAACATGAAACAAACTCCGCCTTCATAATAGAAGTGGCAGTCAAGGTCTGCTTGGTAGTTCTCCAAGATACAGCTCCACTAGCTAGCATAAAGATATAACTAGATGTTGTTTTTGTGAATCAACGCATCAAGCATAGTCTGAATCTGAGTAGCCAATCACTTCCAGACAATCAGTCTGTCTGTACATGACCATGTAATCTTTTGTTCCTGGAAGATATCTCATCACTTTTTTTCCAACTTTCCAATGGTCAATACCTGGATTGCTCTGATATCTTCCCAAAACTCCAATAGCATATGCAATGTCAGGTCTGGTGCAAACCTGAGCGTACATAAGGCTTCCAACAATTGAAGCATATGAAATATTCTTCATGCGTTCCTGCTCAAAAATCATTTTTTAGGCACTGACTCAAATCTAGTTTGTCACCCTTCACAATGGGAGCTACACTTGGTGAACAATCTTTCATGTTAAACCTTTCTAAAACTTTGTTAACATAGATCTCTTGAGACAAACCCAAAATGCCTCGAGATCTTTCCCTATGGATCTTAATGCTAATGACATAAGATGTTTCTCCCATATCCTTCATACCAAAGTTCTTTGAGAGAAATTGTTTCACCTCATATTACAAATCCTTATTATTAGTTGCAAGTAAAATATCATCCACGTATAACACAAGAAAATAAGTCTTACTCCTATTGACCTTCTGGTATATACATTGATGTTCTCTTCAAAACCGAATGAAGTGATGACCTCATGAAATTTAGATACCATTGGCGGGATGCCTGTTTCAATCCAATAGATGGATTTATCAAGCTTGCAGACTAAATGTTCTTTCTCACTAGAGGAGAATCCTTCAGGTTGTTTCATGTAAACCTCTTCCTCTAAATGACCATTAAGGAATGTTGTTTTCACATCCATTTGATGTAACTCAAAGTCAAAATGAGATACTAATACCATAATTACTCTGAAAAAATCTTTCTTAGATACAGGAGAAAATGTCTTCGTGTAGTCAATTCTTTATCTTTAAGTGAACCCTTTGGTAACCAGTCTTGCCTTATGTCTCTCAACGTTGCCTTGTGAGTCTTTCTTTTAAAAACCCATCTATATCCAATGGCTTTTACACCATTAGGCAACTCAACGAGATCCCAGACTTGATTAGATGCCATAGAATCCATCTCATCTTTCATAGCATTGTACCATAAGTTTGATTCCTTATAACTCATGGCCTGTGAAAATGATTCAGGATCATTTGCAGCTCTAATGTTGTAGTCTGATTCTTGCAGATACATCACATAATCACTAGAAATTACTGACCTTTTGACTCTAGTAGACCTTCTTAATGTTGCTTCATTATCTTCTTGAGGAACTTGTTGTTCTCAGCAACTTGATCTATAGGGTCATTTTCAATAGTTTGTGGATTTTCAATTACTGGTTGTCTAACACCCATTTGAGCTTGGGGATGTGAATGACAATCAATCTGTCACCTGTGCCAGAGGGTTAGGCTTCATAGTGATCCTTCTCAGAAATAATGTCCTGAAATTGACTACTCCCACTGATCAAGTCATTATCAAGAAATTTTGCATTTCTCGATTCCACAATTCTAGTGCTATGTGATGGACAATAGAATATATACCCTTTGGACCTTTCGGCATATCCAACGAAATATCCACTAATAGTCCTTGGGTCTAGTTTCTTCTCTTGTGGATTATAACTTCTCACTTCAGATGGGCATCCCCAAACATGTATATGTCGCAAAATCGGTTTCCAACCTTTGAATAACTCAAAAGGCGTCTTGGAGACAACCTTGGTTGGAACTCGGTTTAATATATACACAGTCGTCTTTAATGCTTCAGTCCACAATAACTTAGGATGCTTGGAACTACTAAGCATACTTCGCACCATGTCTATTAATGTTTAGTTTCTTCTTTATGCTACACCATTATGATCCGGAGAATCAAACATAGTGTATTAGGCAACAATCATATGTTCTTGAAGAAACTTTGCAAATAGACCAGGTGCTTGTCCATTCTCCGTATATCTACCATAGTATTCACTACCTTTATCGAATCTCACGATCTTAATTTTCTTGCCACATTGTTTCCCTACTTCGGCCTTAAAAACTTTAAAGGCATCTAAAGCATCATCTTTAGAACGAAGTAAGTAGAGATACATATATCGTGAAAAATCGTCTATGAATGTGATAAAGTATTTCGGACTACTTGCGTCCATGTCTGGACAACAAATATCTGCATGTATGATTTCTAATAGATTTGAGCTCCTCTTTGCACCTTTCTTAGACTTATTAGTTTGCTTACCCTTAATGCAATCTATACAAGTATCAAAATCAGTAAAATCCAAAACACTAAGTACCTCTTCATTTACCAATCTCTTAATTCTCTCGATAGAGATGTTTCCTAATCTTTGGTGCCACAACATAGATGATTCCTTATTCACAATACATCGTTTTAACCCAGTAGAAACATGCATAGAATTATAAACAACATTATTTTGCAATTCAATAAAGTAAAGCCCATCAAGTAATGCACCGAAACCAATAATTCCATATTTATTAATTAAAGTAAAACCAGAATTCAAAAAATTAAAGCAAAAACCCAATGGTGCAAGTCTTGATATAGAAATAAAATTCTTAGAAAAACTTGGAACATAAAATATCTTTTCTAAATGAAAAATAAAATCGCTACTTAAAACTAAATTGCACGTCCCAATGGCTTCCACATGTGAGTCCATCTTGTCTTCTGAATAGATGTATTGCTCACTTTCCATTGGCCTCCTTAGTTTTTCCATACCCTGCAAGGTATTAGAAACATGGATTGTAGAACCAAAATCAATCCACCATGTGTTATGGTTAACATTAACCATATTAGATTCATAACAAACAAAAGTAAATGGAGTATCTTTCTTGTCAAACCAGTTCTTAGACTTTGAGCAATCTTTCTTCATGTGCCCCTTCTTCTTACAGAAGAAACACTTCAACTCTTTCTTAATGACTGGCTGAGCAAGAATCTTGCCCTTGTTCTTGGCTTGATCCCCTTTCTTTTTTCCCTGAGTAGTCATGTATACCTTTTCACCCTATTCCATTATCAACCTTTCTTCTTCTTGAACACACATAGTCAATAGCTCATTAATTGATCACTTATCCTTATGTGTGTTATACAAGATTTTGAAAGGGGCATACTACATAGGTAAAGTACATAAAATGTAGTATACTAGGAAAGAATTTGACATGATAACTTCCAAACCTTTCAATTGAGCCACTATATCCCTCATGCGCATGATGTGATAATGCACTCCTTTTATCCCATAGAGCTTTAAGGATGAAAATTGCATTATAAGGGTGCTGGCAATGACCTTATCAGATGTAACAAATTGATCATCAATGGCCTTCAAAAGATCCTTGACCTTTTCATGCTAATCAACAGAACTACGGATACTAGCAGATATATTAATCTTTATGAACATCACATAGAGACGATTAGATCTCTCCCATTTTTTATAAAGATCAACAACATCTGGAGTGCTAGTTTCATTAATATCCGGTGGTTCTGTTTTTCTAATAGCATAGTTAATATCCATCTAGCCTAAATGAAGGAGAATTATCTCCCTCCAAACCTTATAATTGTCCCCTTTCAATTCGGGAATTTCACACTTAATATCATAAATGTTTTCAGATTGGTTAACTGAAAATTCAAACATACATTCTCATTATTCATAATTTGAGACTAAATAAATATAATATTTTTACCAATGTAAAACATGTATTAGTTTATGAATCTAGTGACATAAAACTTGTCTGTAGGCTAAAGTTCTACTCAAATTAGATTCAAACTTATGATAAAACTATCAAATTATAATTATTATTCTTCTTAATTCTTGTGGGTAAATTAAAAAATATAACATGATATTTTATCCTAATTAGTTATACAAATATAATAAAATTCCTGTGGGTAGATTTTACTACATTACATATGATTAATCACAATTAATATTTTTAATGTGATTTGAACACTTAATATATAAGTCTAATCAATTAAAGATGTTGTGGCTATTCCCTAATTAATTAGATTATATTAATCACTTAACATTAATTAATTCTTAATAAAAGCTAAATATTTGCATAACATCCTCAATAATGGAAATAAATTGAAATAACCTTGTATAGAAAAATATTTATTATAACTTCATATGTATAATAATCACAAAATTATACAAAAAAATTTAAGAAAGAAAGAAATAAATAATATATGCATACAGTTATTTAATAAGCTCATTAATATTAATGTGAATAAATTATTTAACATAATATTGTATGCTTAAAAAAAATCATAAATAAACATACAACTTAAATAAATAAATAATTTCTACACAATTCATAACCCAAACAATTTATTACATAGGCTTTCTAGTAGAACCAATAATACAAAACTGTTCGTAGATAAGAAATAGAAAAATCAATAACTATAAATTAAACTTAAATGATTTAGTGGTTCAACGAAATTTACAAAAAAGGACTGATCACGGGTTCAAGACCCAAATAGCGCAAAATAGTCCGTAGCGAAAGCGGAAAAAGAAAAATAAGATTGCATTTGATGGAATAGGTTATAGGGTTTGAAGAAGGATTTAGTGCATTATGGAGTTGCTTTGCCTTCTTTAACAGAAGATATATAATCAGTTGTATATATTTCATATGCAATCTTGTATTAAGCATTTAACGAAATCTAGATCTACAAAACTTTCACCCTTGTAACAAAAAAAATAAAGAGATCTGCACAACTTAATTAGCAAAATATTCAAAATAATTTTTATGATGCCATCTTTTCTAGTTTTATTAATTTTTATAAAGTAAAATAACTTTATAATTTTCTTTAATTAATTTTGGAATATGATTTTTGAGATACGTGTATATAAAAAAAGAGAAAGAGAAAGATAAATTTAATTATATAATATCAATTTATTTGACCGTATATATTATTAGTAATTTAATTGTGTGATTAAAAAAAGGCTTAAATGATATAAAAGCCTCTTTCGGGATCTTAGTTTGATTTTATTTTTTTGCCACAGAAACTAATATAAAAATGTTGTATAGGGTCAGTTTTAATTATTTCTTCGAAGCAGCAATGAATGGTATTTAGAACCTTTGGGTTCCTTCATTAGGGTTCTTGGCCTTTCTTTTATTTTTCAGAATTCATCAACGGAGTTAATTGGTTGATTTTCTATAATTCCTTTCTTTGAGACTCATCAGCACAGCAATGGAATCACTGAGGGAATAAATTGAAACTCCGAACAAATTGTGGATAGATCATATATAATGTTAGGTGTGTCGGCATCATAAGTTCGAATTCATTGTAAAACAAAACTTTTATTCCCATCTATCGTGATAAGAAAATACTTTCATGTTCCATTATAGGAAAATACCTTGGTTGATCCTAATTTTTTTAATATTAAATACTGATGCACTCTAACTAAAATGAATATTAATATTTTCCGTCATAAATATATCGAGCTTATTAGGTTTTTGAAACAGATACATCATGACAGTGAGTGTAAGTGATTATTCAAGCAATTAGTGATGGCAAGCTAGATACGGCAATGGAAACGAGAAATTACACATTCAGTGGTACACTTGATGTAGCTTAAAAGGTGGAAGTGAATGGCCGACACACTGATTAACATAATTAATTCAGATTTGTTTTATATCGTTGTATTTTCTTAATCCAACAATATGTCTATATCTCATGGCATCGACTATACGTGAGTGAACATGAACTGAGAAGCTACCCATGATCATGAACATGTGTGGGTGTATATATGTTTTGAAAAGAAAAAAAAATATGCATGATTTTTTTTATATTTTTAATTAAATTTAAATGTACAAACAGTATAAAACATTTTCATATTCCTATTTAATCATAAATGTTTATGTATGATTTGTTAAGTTTTAGACGTTATATCTAACGTGATTTTTATATTGAAAATAATCTCATTAAAAAAAACGAAAAGAGAAAAAAAAATGGCAGACTAATGTGATAGAAAGAAAATATATTATATTAGTTATACTATATAATTTTATTATATGAATAGAATATAAACAAAAAGAATGGACTCAAAGGCTAACGTCAGGAATATATATTAAGGAGTGGTTCATGTGCAATTTTGCTAAGCCAATTCCTTAATTAAAGTTCAAATGCAACAAGTTAGTACTTGTTCGAGTTTCCCGTTGGAGGTCCTCAAAATCGGATTTCCAAAAGGATCCTTGGGGTATCTCGCTGTTGAAGTTGTTTGGAAATATGCGTTATTGCATAATGAACGACACTCCAAACATAGTCTTAGAGCATCCACAACGGCACACTACTACAAAAGGTGTATTTTACGACGTGCGATCCACGACGATCGTTCAAAAACCGACGTTGTAGCATAACCGGTGACAATTTTGTAATTTTTTGAATATTAATACAAAAATGACGTCGGTTTATAACATGACCGTCGTTGTTTACCATGATACAAAAACGGTTATATAATAACAGTCGTTGTCTTCCATTATTCAATGTCGGTTTCGATAAGAACCGACTTTGATGCTTTTTAAAATTTTAAAACATTAATTACTCCCCCCTTTCTCTGCGCCCCTTTCTCACAAAAATCTCTAACCTGCTATTCTCCATTGAAGCTCCCTCGCGAAGAACTCGTTTCAATCTTGGAAGAAGAACGACAACTCTCATTGCAACGTAACTAGTAAGCAACGTCTATGACATTGTTTCCATTCAGTCATTCCTTCATTGTTCACTGATTGTTGTTTTTTTAGGTTAGACGTAGAAGCTTCTTGGAAGACCGTCGCTTCGCCACCGCGACCACCAAATCAAGGTCACTTCCGACTGCGAGTACAACATTGCTTCCGGCATCTGTCTGCCGCAAGTGAAGGTCTACGAGGTCAGGGTTCGATCCAACGCCAGTTGCATTGGACTCCGATATCGTTGATTTTGAGGTACTAGCTTCAAATCTAATGAAATACTATTCTAACCGTACTGTTATGATATGATGTAGTCGTGTCTAGGATATTGTTGTAGTTGCACATGATGTTGCTCAAATAGCTATGTTAGTATTCTTCTATAGCTGTATACATATTTTTTTCTTTTCTTATCCCGTCTCTTTGGTTAAACATGTTGTTCATGTTGATGTTATTGATCCCGTGTCTTTGGGTTCTGTGCTTATTTGAGGATTGTGGAGGGGTGGATGAAGGAAGAAGAGAGGTGGGTTGTGGTTTGATATGCGTTTGTCGCATGGCTTCAAAACAATTAAACTAAGCTAATTCTGTAGCACAAGATTAACCTAGGTCGACTCAGAGACACAATCAATATGGTTCCAACTTCAA
>CM023951.1:19187730-19313454 GCA_013407115.1 Glycine latifolia | reverse complement strand
CCATGTCCAAAATATAAAAATCCGCAGGAAAAATCAAATTATTAACTCGTACCAACACATCTTCAATAAGTCCAAGTGGAAGCACAACACTCCTGTTGGCCAAGTGAATGACAACACCAGTGGGTTTCAACCCACCCAGGTGTAGTGATCTGTAAACTGATGTGGGCATGACATTAATGGAGGCTCCAAGATCACATATGGCATCTGCAAAAGTAATACCTCCAATGGTGCATGGAACAGCGAAAGTGCCAGGATCCTTGCACTTCTGTGGCAAGGTAGATAGTCCCATGGAATCAACAGTCTTGTCCTGTATGAGTGCAGATACATTTCTGCCCATCTTCACTTGCTCATCTCCCTTCAGCTTCCTCTTATGAGTACACAAATCCTTCAAAAACTTTGCATATTTCGGAATCTGTTTGATGGCATCCAATAGGGGATTGTGTTTTGAGGAAGAGGGAATTAGAGGAGGGTGAGGGAGAAGAATGGTGGATATATTAAGGGTATGGAAGTTTAGAGGTCACTGTTGCTGCCGCTGCTGCCGAAGAAATAGGCATGGTGGAAAGTGAGGTTTTTGGTTTGGAGTATGAGAGTGAGTGAGAAGAGGATAGGGATCGGGGAGGGTTTGGGAATGCAATGTGTTATGTGATCTATCTGCACTAGACAAAAGAGGACCTCATCTTAACTTTTATCCTCTTCTGCATTCCAATATTCTAATGATCAAGTGATTATTAGAATACAAACTTCAAAATTCAAAAAAAATAATGAACAAAGGAAGAAATATGCTAATTGAACCTAAACCTTATGTACATTTCTCCCTGTTCTCTCCCAAGATGTCAAATAGCATTAGATGTCCATACATTGGTTTTGTCTTTTCCAGTTCTTTCAAAGTCTGTAGCTTTTTCTTGTGAAGGTGAAACAGCTAACACAGACAACCTTAGTTAGAAAATACTTCACAAATTTCTACTTATTGGTTTTGTCAATTCTGATTCAATAAGTTTTAGTTGGGCTGTGGACCATGTGATAATGAGTGAGAGTGAGACTGTATCAAATTTGGGAGCATCCCCTGCCCGTAGTATTGGTTCAGTTGTGGATAGTGCGATAACAAGTAGTAGTGTTAGTGAAGCAGATTTGGGAACTGTCATACCATAGGTTTCTGAGTTCAACTATCAATATTACAAAATAATGGGAAAATGAATGAAATGCCACACATTGTTTATAAGTTAGGGTACTTAAAATGGAGAAAGGTATCATGGTTATTTGTGACTGCTAAATACCTATCAAACTCAAAGGATGCAGCCAACTATACTATACAAGTGAATGCTAAACTTTAAAGGGATGATAAGGGAAAAATTTGAGAATAGGAAAAATGAATATGTTAAAGTGAATGTGTTGAGATAAAAGGAAAAAAATTGATGGAATACAGAAAGATTGCAATGGAAAAGGTATAAGTGAGACACATAATGAGCAAAATAATAACCTGGTCCTGAGGGGAGAGCGTACCCGGGGTCTTATATGTTTGTAAACTCGTGAATAGTTATCATACATAATGCAAAACTATGGTATTTGTGGACGTATGATGACGTCATTTTATTAGTTGCTTCCTAATTAATTTTTTTAAATTAATTGCTATGCTTAACGACCATAATGGAATGTTAACAACCGGATGCATACGGGGTGTTACAGGAGGCTTGCGTGAGGTTTTAAAGAGAGAGAGAGAGAGAGAGGTGAAAAATGCATTTTTCAGTGCTGATGGACATATTTATAAGCTGTAGATCTCGCTTAGCGAGCTATGCTCGCTTAGCGCAATTACTCTCTGTTTGGAATTGCATTAAGCTCACTAGTTGTGCTAAACAGGACATCAAAAGTTGTATTTTGCAAATCTGAACAGTTAAACCGTGCATAGGTGTGTTGTGAACTCACAGTCAAAATTTGAAGGCGATCCAACGGTTAATGTAACGACCTAAATTATTTATAAATATTGTATTTTTATTAAGGTTAAATTCTTAAAAATTGTTAGATAACTATTTTTTTTTGCTGAACGTATATATGATAGAAGTTTTTGAACCGATATATCATTTATACTTAGCCATAGTCCTTGTTACATTCTTTCTTGCTATACAAGCACGAAGTCCACCATACTTGCTAATATTCTAAAACATAAAGAGTACTAGGAAAAATCTCATGATAGCTTCATCTCTGTTCCACCTTCAGTCTAGATCCATCAAGAAAGATTATCACCAAGGCCATCTATGTATAGAAAACATGAAACAAATCTAGTGAGAAATAAAATTTCTCAGTAAGCAAAACTAAACCACCAAAAATACGTTAGTACGTTAGCAAATCATAACAAAATAATTATGCAACTATATGAATGCATGAAATGAATTTTTCCCATGGTGCACATGGCCTTTACATATCGTACTGTATGTAGCTACACCTCGTACTGGATGTAGACGCCGCAATCGTCTTACGCAAACATGCATGATTTATGCCATATATTTGCACATGGTCTCTACATCTCATACTAGATGTAGTATCATAGTATGTTTCACAAATCTCGTACTGGATTTTGAAACATACAATCATCATATCAATAATTCATCCATAATAAGATCCATAAATAAATACGTGTTACTTTACGAAAAGATACCATAGCATCACCTATTCCAAAAGTATGGTTAAACCACCATATCTTATTTAAGTAAAATTATACCAACTTAATTGGAATATTAGAATATCCTCAAACTAGAATAATCATGTTAGTATTCTTACGAAATGATACATCAAAAAAATCTTGTCTATTGTAATAATTATGTGTTGACTGTTTTAGTCAATTATTATGCTCCTGTAATCAATTACATAAGGCTGGTATCTATCAGGACGGAGATTGACTGAGAAGCCGGATTGGTATAGCCGGGACGTGCTAACTAGTGCTGGGTATCTATAAGGAAGGACACTAACCAGGTAACCGGGTTGAGTGTAACGTGTAACCGAGATATGTGTACAAGGGTTTAGTGTAGCTTATAATGAGGTAATTATGTCCGGGATGGCCGGAATGAGTTGAATCTAGATGGTTGTATCATGGATGTTTATATCCGGGATGACCGGGATAAGTGGAGCCAGGATGGTTATAAAACACAATGTATTCGAGATGGATACAATATGCGTAGTGTATCCGGGATATCCGGGGTGAGTTTATCTTGGAGGGGTGTATCATAAGTAATTTTATCCGGGATAGACAAGGTAAGTTTAACCGGGATTAGTATGTCATAGGTAGCCGGGGTGAGGTTTAACTTAGGGCTTATAACCTAGATAGAGTGATCCGGGGTGGTTACAGTTTAGGTAGTGTATTCAGATTGGTTACAAGATGGGTAAAGTACCCGGGATGTTCGGGCGTGATTTAATATAGATGGTTATAACAGATAATTAGGACCAAGATGGCTGGGATATATATACTCTGGATAGTTATGACTTATATAGCTGCGTCCGGGCTGGTCGGGGTATGTACATCCGGGATAGAATATCATTAGTTGTGATCGGGGTATATGTACTCGGAATGGTTACAACTTATACAACTTTGTCCGGGTTGACCGGGTTGTATACATCCTTGATAGGGGTATCATAAGTATTTATAACCGGGATGGCCAGGACGTGTGGAAGTCGAGAAACATGTAACCTGGATAATTGTGACCGGTTTGTCCGGGTTTCGCTATTTTCGTACATAAATAAATCATCACGTACCATCTTACTACTTCATCCTCAAATTCAATTTGCATGTATTTGAACCATTTGTCTCTATACCATTCAACCTCTACTTCCAAAAGTTAATATTAACAATTCCTATAGATTATCAAATTACTTCTAAAAATCATCAAGTATAACTTCCCATAACGCTAATAACTCAGATTATAAATCCTCACCTATCCTGGGATTAAAATCACTGTATTCTCATCATAAAATAACCTTCAAAACATAGATTTCCAACTTAAATAAAAACTATAAGTCTGGCCAATTGAGCACATAAGTTAATTCTAAACAAAAACTTAATTAGAGATTGAAGCCTAGCCTACCTGCAGTGAGTTCGTTTGTTTGAGTAAATGGTTGTTCTTCAATGAAGAAAGTCTTTACGTAGAAGAAAGAAAATGGAAATATATAAGACGATAGAAACAAGGCCACTTTTTGAGAAAACAAAGGTGATAGAGAATAAAAGGCTTAAAGAGTGAGTGGTAGTGTGATAGATTCTGGAGCTAGAAGTTGCGTGTAGAAATTCTGGATGCCACAACTATTTATACTACTTTAACTGGTTCAGATTTTAAGGGTTTTGGTTGGGTTAAAACTGATTTTAGAAGTTAGTTTAGTTATGTTTTAGCCAAGTAATCATTACCTTAGAAGATATTTTAATTTTATATAATAAGTACAGATGACTAAGCAAAAGCAAGATTCCTTTAATAAATGGCTAAGGGTACGTGGAACTGGGCTGAAGATTTTTCTTCACTCTTAAGTCCCTAGGCTTTCACTTTGATAATTTTATCTCAATCACTTTATTGACTTTGCTTTGAATTTGGTTTACCAGTTTTGCTTTCTATTTATTTACTCTTATTCGTGAATTCTTTTAGGGTATTTATGTTCAAATAAGTTGTTATATTTTTGTAACCAATTATTATCATATCTCCATAATTTAATTATAAATATAATCTAAAAATATAATTTTTTGAGGATGTTACAGTTAACGAGTTCAAGATCATAGTTTTACCAAAATAGGTTTTGGGTAAAACTTGAAATCACACATTTCAAACATAGATCAAACAAACTTCACATAACCTAACATCTACACCAAGCAATTGCACAAGATAATTTATACAATATATCAACTAATCAAATAATCAAATAACACAAGAAATACATCAAACATATATTTTCAGTTATTGAAATTTCAGGGTGTTACACTACATGTGAATTACAATGGTTAACCTATTTGCTTGATGATTTTGGAATTATTTACACTCGACTAGCTCTTTTGTTTTGTGATAATCGCTCTGCTCTCTATATTGCTGCTAATCATATTTTTCACGAACGCACAAAACATATTGAGATAGATTGTCACATTGTGCGAGAGAAACTACATTAAGGTCTTATCAAGTTGTTGCCCATTGCTTCTGCTCAACAACTTGTAGACATATATACTAAGGCACTTTCTCCATGCGCTTTCAATTTTCTTCGGTGCAAGCTGGGAATGTCAAACATACATTCTCTAGCTTGAGGGGGGATATTAACCATCCTATTGTATCGTGTATTAACTGTTAGTTTCCTACCTAACTAATTAAGTCTATTATAGTTAGTTTCTTAACTAACTAACTAACTAAGTGTGTATAGTTAGTTAGAGGTGGTTAGTTTTTTGTTGTGGTTGTTATAGAGAGTGTATAAGTAATATAGAATACTTTGTATTCTTCAATCAATAATAATCCCAGCTTTGATCCATTCCCTCATCACATTTTTTTTCTATATTCGAATAACATTCTTCATAAGCTATTTCTTCTTCTTCATTTTTATTCATCCATGGCATTTGTTCATACCTTTGTTAGTTGTTCCTTTTTTAATTTGTACCTCTTCATCTTGTTTTCATGTATGTGCTCATTAAATAGTATATAGATTTTAAAAAGCTTAAATATTCTTTTTATCTTTGTAATTTAGTACTTTTATTATTTTTTTGTTTATGTAATTTTTCCTTTATTTTAGTCCTTATAAAATGTGTTTTTTATTTTATTTTTTGATAATATTTTTTTCACTGTTAAAAACACTTTTATTTACTATTCAAAGGCTCTCTAACTCTAAGGACATAAAATTAAAAGAAACATATTTTGTAAGGACTAAAATAAAAAAAATTACAAAGACAAAAATGAAAAAAAAAAATGCTAATTTACAAGGACAAAAAAGATATTTAATCCATTAAAAAAATATAGCAATGTAATCATTTTGAAAATACTTTTTTAACTTTTCATTATATCTTTTACTTATTCTATATTTTTTCTTTATTTTTCTTTCTTATCACTTAATTTATCTTATATTTTATTTGAGAACTAGATGAAGTATAATTAAGAAAAATATAATTAAATTTATATTGAACTTCAAAAAGGATAACTAAAATAGAAATAGTTTTTGAGTTCAATAGGCATATATTATTACTGTAATTTTTTTATATTATCAATTAATTGAAAATCATCTTTTACATGACTTACGAAAATTATTATAAAAGTAAAAGAAAATTAACATGCATCACAGTTTGAAAATGGATAAATAAAACAGAAATGAAGTAGTAACAGAAATGCTTTCTCTGTTTTCAAAATCTTTTGTTAATGTACCTCCTTGTTTTGCCTTAGGTAACAAATAAAGAATAAATCTAAGAGCAGCAGCAAAGAGAAGGCAACATTTTCACTTTTGAGCTAGACCACCACTCTGTCAACCAAAAATCAACTGACATTGGATTTGGGTCTATTGAATGAACTTGTCGCCACCACTTTATTTATTAACCAGTTCAATAAAAGAGAGGAAGATACAAATGGAGGAAAAGTCCAAGCGTAATAGCCGAATGTAACACCATAATTCTACTGCCACTAACTTGGTGTTGTCCACATATATTTTCTTTTGTTTTATTTTTTATAGCTTAAAAATGTTTTCCCCCCTCATAAAATTAGAATATATATTTTTTATTACTATAAAATTTATATCATATTTTTTATTTTCATAAAATTGAAATATGCTATTTTTTGATTTAGAGCAAAATTCGGTATCCAAATTTTAGTATATAACTTTTTTTTACATCGGTTATCCAGATAAAAAATGATAATCATATATTTAGATACATCTAAATCTTATTCTAAATAAAAAAAGACATATTTTAATTTTATGAAGAAAAAAATATTAAAGTTTTATTAAAACATAAAACATACATGACTAATTTTATATGTTTAATTTTATGAAGATGAAAAATACATTTTAACCGATTTTTTAATATCAAAGCAAGTCGTGCTTTTGTTTTGATATCCAATATCAACCATACACTAAAGTTAAGAAATACTAATTAAAGTGGAGTCTTTACACAGTCAATAGAAACTTCTGCCTAAACAAAAATACATAATCATTATATCATATGCTATGATATATAGAGACAAAAGATTCGACTCCTCTGAAGTGAACATTTTTCTTTAAAGTGAAAGTAAATAATTTTTTATGACAATATCAATAGTCAATATTGCACACATATGCATAATAAGTTAGGAATATGTTGAAATATTAACCATTAATTTTCTTGTTAACGACTAAAATCACTTCCTTTATCTTAGACACTTTACAATAACTAAATCCATGGAGAAATTCAAGGCATGCTCAGCTTGTTGCCACACTTGCACCTCCATGCTTCAGGGTAGTACTCTGCTGTCACCGGAGTACCTGGTGGTACCATCACATGGACCGGCCTGCACGGTATACATTTGCCACACTTAGAGGTGCATTGTGGTGGGGATGACCCTGGTCCACCTAGGAACCTCCTTGCCCAATCTAGGGAAACTTTTGTTTTGCCTTCAAACGCCAAGCTATGTTCAATTCTCCCTTCATATTTCTGGTAAAAAAAATAGTCACTTAATAATTAGTGCTCAATTAATAATTAATAAAAACTTAAATATATTTTTGATTCCTATAATTTATTGTGTTTTTTTCATTTTCTTTTCTGATTTTGTTTCTCCTTTTAGTCATTGTAAAATGTATTTATTTTATTTTTTGTCTTTAAAATATTTTAAATAATATTTTTTTAGTGTTAAAAACACTTTAAGAATGAAAAATGAAACAAACACACTTTTGTAAAAACGAAAATGATTTTTTTTTACAGAAACAAAAATTAAAAAAACATTAAATTACAATAACCAAAAATATAATTAACTCATTAATAAAATTGAATCAAAGACACAAAAACCATTCACCATACAAACACAAATTTGAGTGTAACATATTATATGTTTTCTCTAATCTCTAGTGGATGTGACATATGGGACCATATATGAAGAATGCAGGATCCTTAATAACATGCATGGATACTGAATAGTCAGTGATCAATTCCGTGGACTGTGAACCCAGCAAGGAAGCACATGGTCCACTGACCCCTTGTGCTACCCAATCAAAGTGAACTCAATGTATCGGACGGCTCACATTGCAAAGGTCACTGCACACTGCAACTATATTGGCGCATTATATGTTCTAAGAATGTGTTTAGGAGGGTAAAATGTTGGAGATTTTTTAAAATTGCTGTTAAGTCTTAATTCCAGAATTAAAGTTATACTATTGTATAGCTTAATTACCATTAAAACAACTTCTAGTTGGATGCCACACTAAGTAATTAATTAGAGTTACTATAAAGTCCTAGGAAAAAAGTAACATGGGGGGACACATAATTTTGGTTAAAGTAAAAGAAGTAAAGAACAAATATGGGTTAATGCTAGGTGAAAAAAATGAGTATTTCTACCTGATGATTTGTATTTCCTTTTGCAAACATGGGACATTTGCTTGCATCTGCATTGGAGAAGGGATGAAGGGGTGTGACTTGTGAGTTAGACAAAGCCTTAATAAAGGTGTAATGAATTTATGATTTGGATTAGTTTCATTTCATAGTTTTTAAATTTTAAGCAAAAGTAGAGAAGTGGAGAATAGAGATGGAAAAATAGAAATTAAGGGTGTGGTGTTGATTACCTAAACATGCATTGGTGGTGCCAGTAGTTGTGCCGCTGGAGATAAGTGATAGCATGAAATAGAAGGAAATTCTGGAACAAAGATTGGTTTTGTTTATGAACCTGTTAGCATTTGATCTCTTCCTCTCCATTACAAGAAGAAGAAACACCCTTCAGGAAGCCTATTTGATGGTTGCAGGTATATATGCCTGACACACTGTCTCTCTCTGACCAATTTAAAGAGCCTCTCTTCACTCTCAAAGCTAAGCAAGTTGTAGGGTTTACAACACCAGAGACTTGTACGTACCATGCAAATGTCAAGCTAAACAAACACCTAAGTGCCTAACACTTGAGCCCATTTGTCTGATATACTAGGACTTTAAAAGAACGGATGTCATGAATTTTAGAAATTATAGGGTATGCCATTATGTAAATTAACACATAACCTTAATGTAAAAGCAAAACTATCACATCAAGAATTTAATTTCTACGACTAAATTTGTATATTGTAAACCTATATAAGAAACTATACTAAGTGTAAAGTTTTAAAAAATTATTATAAAAGTGAATACATTATCAATTGTTGAATGATAATGTAATAATTGTGTTTGAAATAATTGAATTCTTAGATCAAAAGGAAGAACTTACATTTAAATATAGCATGAGTTAATTACCAATAAATTATTAATTTAAGTGATATAAAACTCAATTTTTAAATATCTTATATTTGAGTCTTATAAATAAATAAAAATGATTAAAGGGAGAAATTTCATAACTAATAAGATTTTTTAAGAAAATTAATCACTATAAATGAAATAAAAATATTATTTATTATTTAACACGGTATTTTCAATCAAGCAGAAATATAAGTTAAAAAAGTAAAAGTGAAATATCTGTAACATTCAACTAAGAATATTTAAAATCTATGTAGTTCAACATGAATGTTGGACAGTATTCACCCTCGCCTGATATAGGTACAACTAGTATCTTGAAGTGTACATATTTTCTTATCGGATCAGAAATCACACACGTTTCCTTTTCACTCTCTCACTCCACAATTTTTCTCAGAGGGGTGTGTTGCGATTGTGATAAAGACGCATGCTATTAGAGAGAGAGAAGAGAAATAAGGAGTAAATAATAATAGTGATCGATGCAAGACGGAAAAAGTGGATCGAATATGACACGGCTTATCTAATGAGGTGTATGGGTTGTGGCAGAGGTGTTTGCGCTACGCAGGACAGATTAAAATCAAGTAATAAAACAAATGTGAATCTATGGGAATCATAGCTTCCTAGGCTATATACCATGTTTGGGTAACGGGCTTGTTGGAAATTTTCAATGCATAAAACCTTATTCCCCATTTGATATTATAACACCAGTACACTAAGTTTAATAAATGGAGACATGTTTTTACTTGTCGGGAAGAATAATTTTTATCCAAAAAAAAAAATAATAGTAAAACGAGAAGAAACTGCAATGCTATCAAGTAAATGATAAGATAAAGTTTATAGAGACTCCATCGGAAGATTATTATAGAGACCCACTAAGCGAGATTTTAGCGATGTTACAAAAAATTGAACTTATATAATTCATGAAGCTAATGCGAATTAACTTTAGATCTTTAACTATGTGTGTCAATATGTATATGCTAGAGAGAGATGTGTAAAATAAAATAAATAAGAATCTATCCAAGATTATGTTTATAAAATGATTTAATTTAAATTTTCAGTATAAAGTTTTACTTTTTTATTGTACACATTTTCCTTCACTTTAAATGAGTTAAATTCATAAATCACAATGCTTGATCACGTTTTAGATCATCTTCCTTGTGCCTAATTTGTCACAGCAGTTATTCAATGAGACACATAAGAAAAACAAAATGACACGTGCGTAGTGGGCTTGTGTCTCTCTAGTTTTTGGAAATGTTGTTGTTGATTGGATTAGATACGATACGGGACCTTCTCATAGGACTATGTCTTCCCATAACATGTTTAAGCAATTAAGTGTACACTTAGTTATTCAACTATGCTTATAAAGTAAGATGTTAAATTCAATGTAATTTATATCACGTATTTGTGAAGGGTAATCATTTGTAAATGATTTCAATTTCTTCTGAGTTTGTGTATGTTTGATTTGTATTTAAAATTGTTAAGACGTACATTTTAATACAAATTTAATGAATAAAAATATATTGAACACAAAAATAAGAATTATGATTCATTGACAAAATGACTTTTGCCTCAAACATAATTTTATAATCGAAGAATCAAATATGCACTTTGTTTTATTATGAAAACATTATGAAATAAATTCATCAATGTAAGCCCAGTTGGAGATTTTAACAGGATTCTCTTGCAGGCTTTTGTTCTGTCTTCCAACGATTTCCAAACCCAGAGAAAGTTAGAACCACCCCCCCCCAACCCATTCCTCTGCCGCTTTCTGCTATCACTGTAACTACCCTTTCTCCCACTCTTACTTTGTTTTTTTCCTTTGCTTTTTCCCCTTATCTATATAGTTAGTGTTCTCACGGCACAACTTGGCAGAAATATTTTAACAATCCCAATTTTAACATATTCGGAAATGAACTAAATTATGATGTTATATTTTCATTTTAAAAGTAATGTAAAATTATAATACATCTATAGGTGGGATTTACTTGGTTTATATAAATTATGTCTAGGCAAATTCTAATAAATGTGATTTTAACTCCATCCCTAACTTTATACAATGTGAGAATTTAGACAATAATATAGTCGAGGCCTAAGGACAAGCTTTAGAATTAGTAGTAACCATAGTCTAATAATATAGAGGCCAATGAAATCTCAAAAGTGTTATCTTTGTTCTCATGTGAAACACATTGTTTGGTCCTAGCTAGGGTTTCCCTTACCATTTTCTACCTAGTTTTTCAGAAATCACATGATGTTTTCCCTTCATTTCATTTGGTAGCAAACTGAAAGCTATCACTCTTTGAAAATGAGGGTCATCTGTTTTTCACTTTTTTGCTAACAATTAGCATGTCATACACGAGCTGCAAAGTTAGTCAACTCAACTAAGATTATGCTATGCAAAAGCTGCAATGTGTCTAATGTCTATGGTCGAGCCAAAGCTTGTTATTAAACACTTTTGTCAAGTTTATAGATACAATTTACAAACGTTTGAATAGAATAAGTTAACTGAAATACTGAGAAATCCTAATTTAATATCACTACTGTTGGATATTTTACCGATATGTATATGAGAAGTATCCAAGCCTTTAAAAAAATACAAAAATCTAATATAGTTACATATGAGACTAATAAGCATGAATAATATTAAAATATAAAAGTATTATCTCTTGATTTTTTTTCTAACCTTGGTATTGATACGAAGTTATTTCTGTCAAAAATCAAGATTTAAACTCTAGACTACTTAGTTAAGAGATACAAATCGTTATTACTTATGCCAATCATTATCAAGAAGTATTATCTCTTGATCAATCAAACATAAAAAATTTCTTCTTTATAAATGATCTCAAGAAAGTAATGAGATTTGATACTATTCTTATTTATAGATAATGAGAAGTGATTTATGATGGTAATGATTTATAAATTTATTTTGTTTTTAGTAATGTCCAAGAAGTGTGTTTTTAAGTTGGAAATTGCAATTATATATTTATTATGTATGACAAAATTTATACATATCAAGATATATATCTTACGCAAATATATCCTCTATACTTTTAGAATAATCGTGTTGCCTTATTAGATATGTACCTTATCTGATACATGTTATCATAGCTTACTCAAGATACTAAAGTTGAAATTGGATGTATGAATGATTACATTAATGAGAGTTACAAAATTTTAACACCTTTTGTACAACACTTTTTTTTCTTAGTCTCCATCATATTACCTATTTTGTTTTACACTTCTCTCTTTTCTCTTCTACTTTCTCTCTTAAAAAGTAATTCAAAGTGCTTTAGGTTCATCCATATAAATCAAACCTAGCTAGCTCTATGATACTGACAAAGCTCAATATGAAGCATTTTCTATGTCAGGTTGACAGTGAAACAAAGCCTCGCCTAGTTTCAATTAGGTCCATATGGAATTGACTATGGAGACAAACAACCAAATGAGGTAAAATCTAAGACATGACCCGCTTGTTAAGGTCTTGAATGGACAAGTAGAGCACTTTTAACACACTACACAAGCACAATAATACATACTGCAGGCGTTATATATGTAAGTTCTTTTGTTCTTGTGTGTGCACCCTTGTTCTGCATGATAGAATTTTTGGTGCAAAAGCTTGAGAGCAAGTGATGAAGGAAGAACCAGCCTAAGGATAGAGCAACTAAAGCTTGAACTTTAGGCCTACCAACATTTGTTATTAGTTTTTTAAAGTAAAAAATGTCGGACATGTTGAATAAAAGGCCCCACATATCACTTTTTCCTTTAAAGTAAAAAAAAAAATCTCTCTCAATTTTTGTTTTAGGTCTCACTTTCCATTGGGTCGACCCTGGATGAAGGTTGACAGATGATAGAATCATGGATCAATCGATGTGGAGAAAAAACAGAATTACTGATCACTACCCTTAGAGTGTGGTTAGGTTGTTCACATCCTCTTGTTTTCATGCAAGGTTTTTCAATGCCTGTCATAATAAGCAAGATATGATGTCTCCAGCAGCTTCCTTCGAATCACAAACTTTGCATGCAAGGCTTGAGGCTAACCCTTGCCCCACCACACGTTGGAGGAAATGTGATGGTGACATGTGCAGGCAACTGTGTCCTAATAAGGTTCGCATTCTCTCAATTATTCAACCTTGGAATAAATGCTAGCTGACAGTTTTTATTCTTTCCTTTGTTTTTCTCCTTGCTCTTTTCCTTATAACTCTTTTGAATTTTGATTGATGAATGTATGATGTATCATTCCCTGATCTCTTTCTCTATCGTGAGCTATGATTTTTTTTTTCCACCTTGAGGAAAAAGAATAATCCACAAGATAGTGATGGATTGTAGTGCTTCATAGGCAATTCATATGTGAAAATACAGCTTTTCTGTCACTAAACTATCACTGAATTATAAACTTCCCGAACAAAAAGAAGTGACATTACTATTAGCTTAATTCTTTCTTTCTTTCTTGTAAATTGAAAATTTTGATTATATGTTATGGTGGTCCCACACCATATAACAAATTCTCACTTGGTGCTTAATATATTCCTGTGTTCTCGGAATTCGTTTGGATCAAACTTATAATAAGTAATCATGAAGGAAAAAAATGGTAAAACAAGTTAAGGAGGTAAAATATAAACTTCTATTGAGATGTTTATGATCTTAAAATGTATCTTGCTCTGATTGGAACAGTGCACGTGCATGGGGATCAGGTGATCCAAGACTAAAACACTCAAGGGTACTGTTTAGTGGCAATTATTAGGTAGGCAATGTACAAAGTTCCCTAAATCATTAAAATAAAACCATTAAAAGTTCTGCTTGACAAGTGTTTGAAAAGATTTCAAATCCTAAGAATACATTCTAGTCACAAATTGTCCCTATTTCTGTTTCATGTCTCATTCTAGAAAGCAATTCTAGAAGTATAATTTATTGTTGCGGATACTGTGTATGTATGCTAAATTAGTAAATTCTAGGTCTGCAGAGTTGAGAGTTATCGGAATTCACTCTTGTAAGGTTCTGCTTTTCTTTGTTTTGTTGGCTGAATGCATTTTTTTCTCTATTATCTTCTGCAGCTACTTGTTGTGCCTAAACTCCTTTAGGTTTTAGCTAATCCTTGGCACCATTTGTGATTAAGGTAATCGCTCTTTTGCTATTCAATAAAATCTCTTTGCTTATACAAAAAACACTAATTATGCTCCTAGTACGACAAAACAATTCTATTGTCCTCTCTAATAATAATAGGCTTTAGCAAAACTGAAATCATCAAAAGAGAAATTAATCACGGCAAGTTCAAAACAAAAATGAATTTAGGGAGAAAAATGGCTGAACTCGTGCACCTTTTATAGTTTTTACCATACAGCACTTGCGAAGGCAAGTTCAAAAGAGAAATGCATTTATTTGTCACTACTATTAAAATATCTACTATATCTCCGAATTAATGCACAACAATTTGGAGACTTAAATTAAATAACTCTAATTACTAATGTGTCAATACTCATTACATCCTTGGAGGAGCCATGAGAAAAAGGTCTATCATGTTTTACAATACTTATTAATAATAAGTCACTTTGTTATATCATTAGTCCACATAAGTCTCACGCCATTCATCCAAATCGGCAAGAAAATGATGCATTATCACCAACTCAAAACAAACTAATAATCAACTTATGGAAGCACTAAAGTTGCTTAATTTAAAAATATGAGGCAACAAAGTTGCAAATTAAAAATAGAAAAACTAAAATTATAGATAAAGAAGTATAGGAAGATCAAAATTACAATTAAACTTTTTTTTAAATCCAAACCATGCCCAACTACAAACAACCAAAATTGCCATGCCATGATCTCTTGTCATTTTTTTTCCAATGATATAAGCAGTTTTTGTAATAAATTAAAATAAATAATAAGCATGGACCTACTAGGCTGCCAACTTATAGGCTATTTCTATATCCGTTCCCCTTTCTTGCTAAGTACACTCCATTTTCCCTTTTATGTTAAATCATAATACCTAAATAGCCCTTCCTTTTTAAACCTTTTTCTCTCCCTTGCACACTCCCTTTTTCGTAGCAACAACACATCCCTTCTCTCTTTCACTTCCTTCATCCCCATTCAATCCTTGCTCTAGTGTCCCTTTATTTCTCTCTTGCTCGTTAGCGTTAGGATTTTTTTCATCCCCCAAACTCCATTGTAGTGCATTCACACTCCCAACTATTTTTATTCCTTGTTTTTTTTATTCATTCATACAACACTACTAATGTCTCTCATTCTAAATATGCAACAACATATGGCTAGATCTTACATTTGTCGAAGTTGCTACAGCAAAGCATCTTTTAGATTCTTTCTGATTAAATAACCAATATAAATTATATGCTTCACTATTGTACACATTTTCCTTTCTGTAGAGTTTTTAAAGTTCATGATGTTGTGCTTGAATTTTTTCATATGTTTTTGTGTTCTAAAAAATACTTTCAGAAATATTAAAAATAAAACATTGTTCTAGAAAATAAATTCCATAATAATGGTTGTTATTAACATTAGTACAAGGGGAATATATGATAATAAAATTTAGAGAAAAAAAATAAATGAGAGTGTACTTAGCAAAAAGAGGAAAAGATATAGGAAAAGTCAAACATACTAGAAAAGAAGAAAAAAAAGGGAATTGTTAAAAATACCTCCCGTATTTATTAAGTGCACCCCATTCTATTTTTTTATATTTATATTTCACTCTTGGTCTTAAAAAAAATTGTTTTTTTTTTTTCTATACTTCATCTTTGGTTGCAACTTTAGTCTTTACTGTTAAGTAATAACGTTTATTGATGATGTGATTGCTACATTGACAATCCAACAACTTATTATATTGTTAAGGAGTTTGATAAAACAATCATACGTAACTTTTTTTGACATACTGGTTTTTTTAATCCATCATCAATTAGTCTTACTTCATAGCTGGTCTGAGCAAATAAGGAATGAAAAATGCAGTTTACTGACATAATAAAGATTACACATGACTACTTTGTCAAATCCCTAAATGATGTGGTAAGTCATGTAGCTGCTAAGGTAAGTGTTACATCATATATTACTTGATAATAGGAACTAAAAATGTTAATAAAAGAAAAATATAAGAACTAAAAAATTTGTTTAGAAACTAAAATGAAATTCACAAAAAAAATGTTTGAGTACCAAAACATAATTAATCCTTAAGAAAATATGCCCATTTGTTAGTATCATTTATGCCTTTATCTAAAACACTGTTGCTTCAACTTGGGATAAAGTTATGCTTCATATATACTTATTCTTACTCTATTGCTCCTTATTTTAATTCCTGCAACTATCCTTAATTTCTAATAATTGAGTTGACTTCGTATCTATTGGCAGGATTTGGATTTTACAAAGATACCATCTCAAGCCACAATGGTGTGCTCCATACCTAGGTACATCTCTTACCCAAATTGACTATAAGAAACTGAAACAGAATTCCTCGGGAGAAATTATTTGAACCATGCTCTAGAAGAATTTAAAACAACGTGCATCAATCTACCCTTGACAAGCATAGAGGGATTTGGACTGGCTACAATATAGTTTTAAGGGGATGTTTCTAACACTTTTGCAGCGAAATTATATAATCTGTTTTACATTCAAATTATACTACAACAATAAAAAAAAATAAAGAAAATTGGAAAAAAAACAGAAATATTGTTCTTTTAAAAAAAAATTACGAATTTATAGTAGTTTTGAAAGTATTTACCAAAATACTGCTGCCAAACGCGCCCCACCTGGGCGTGACTCATTCCGCGCTAATTTGGTCACTAACACTTTTGCGACAAAATATTGGGCGTGATCAAAATATTCTGTCGTAAAAAGTGTTAGCGATTGAAATAGAGACCAAAATTAGTCTACAACTTTAAAATTAATTTTTAATTTACAGTATATTTTTTTCAATTTTATAAAATCGTTTAAAAATTTATAGTATAATTTTTTTTAAATGTACGACTTTAAAATCAATTTTTTTTTACAACTTCATGACCTTTTTTTAAAAAATTGAAATGTTTTGTTTTTTTAAATTTTAAATAATATTTTAATATAGAAAGCATTTTAAATAAAATATTATATTAAAAATTAGTTATATAAAAATCCAAAAAATATTAAACAAAACTGTATAAAAATTTAGAAATTATATTAAATAAAATAATATTAAAAAGATGGAAAATATATTAAATAAAATAATATATTAAAAATTAAATACACAAAAAATCCAGAATATATTAAATAAAATCATATAAAATTAAAAAAAATATTAAAAAAAAGAAGATATTCTAGATAAAAAAATATTTAAAAAAAGTAAAGAAGATCATATTTATGATAAAGATCGGTATAAAAATACTTTAAAATTAGATAAAAATAACAATTAATAATATTAAATGATATTTTACATCAAAAATTAAAACCCTCCCAAGTTCGGTCTCTATTTCAGTCGCTAACACTTTTTGCGACAAAATATTTTAATCACGTCCAATATTCTGTTGCAAAAAGTGTTAGTGACTGAATTAACGACGAAATGAGTCACACCCAGGTGGGGCGCGACTGACAGCAGTATTTTGGTAAATACTTTCAAAACTAATATAAATTCGTAATTTTTTTTAAAAGAATAATATTTTAATTTTTTTGCCAAAAAAAATTAGAATTATATACCTGAATGTGCATTCATTGAACAAATACAATTTTTCAATTGTATGAAAATTCTATACGTATCTACCATTTTAAAGTATAATATTATAATAATGAAACACTAATAGTACTTTATTATTATATCTAGAATTGATTACATGATAAGCTGAAGATTAGACATAGACATTTATCTCCCAATAAATAAGATATTGCACAATCACCAATAAGTTAATCTTCAACACTTGGATTCATCCAAGGCTCCACATGGAGCACTCTCTTTAAGATTCCAATTTTCAATCCCAAACGATGTCAATAATGAAGCCTCTTAATAGTAAAAAAAAAAATGTCAAGAGACATGAAACGTGCTGCTTAAAGAGTTTTTCCCTTCCCCCAGTTGTAATGGAATTAAAATTATATTTAATATAATATGAATATAATATTGCGATTAAACCTGCCAAGAAAGTGCGTGAAATTCTAAAGACTATTGAAACTTTACATAAACATATAGGACACGAAGAGTGTATTTACATTTGTTGTCTAATTCTTTTTTCATACTTGATAAGAGTTTAAATTTTTAAACCATATATCTCTATGCATCCGAGAAGCAAAGAATCTGTGTATTCTATTCTTCTGTGTTGCAAGAAGTTAGATTGGGTATGTGCCTATATGGTAAAGTCTTTTACTCCGTTTTCAAATTTACTTCTGAGTAGAAATATCAAAAAACTGATTTGATTTCTTATTGTTTTCCATGTTGTTACAGATAAAAGAGAATGAGTTAAGAATGTGGATTTGGTTGTCCAAAATGATTTTTTTTATGAAAATATAGATTTTCGGCAAGACTGCATGTATTCGTTTAAATGCTTAAAGATTCATCTATATTCTTTGTATTATTGTTCTAACTCTCATTGGATGTAGGGTTGTGGGACTTGTGTCAAGGTACGTAGTTGTCTTAAGCCTCATTGACAATGCAACTTAATAATGATATATGTTTTGTTATGTTATAATATTTCAATAACTAATTAGTGAGAGAAATAAATTAAATAATTGAGAGTGCAAATTAAAAAGTATATGATTGTGTTGTGTATTGCAATTTGCAACGAATACACTTAAATGCACATGAGCACATACGGCAAAAAAATTAAAATATTGTTTTTTTAATAATTAATTATGAATTTATTGTAGTTTGCAAACTATTTCTGCATCTATAGCAATGAGTCGCGCCCCACCTGGGCGTGACCCATTCCGTTGCTAATTCGGTTGCTAACACTTTTTGCGACACAATATTGGACGTGACCACAATATTCAGTCGCAAAAAGTGTTAGCGACTGAAATAGAGACTGAAATTAGCGTACGACTTTAAAATCAATTTTTTTATTTACAATATAATTTTTTTCAATTTTTGAAATTAGTGTTGCGATCACAATATTGTGAATTTTTATTTTTTTTAAACTAAAATCGTTAAAAAATTTGCAGTAAATTTTTTTTTAAAACGTACGACTTTAAAATCAACTTTTTTTTACAACTTTAAGTTTTTATTATTATTAATATACAACTTCAAAGTCAGTCTAAAACTCAATGATGAAGATCTGTCTAAAAATACTTTAAAATTAGATAAAAATAACAATTAATAATATTAAATAACAATTTATAAAAGCAACTTTCATTTTCGGATAATTATTATATTAATTCCTTTGCTTTAATAAATTGATTAAGTTAATCGTTAAAGAAAAAACGTTGACTGTTAAGTTAATTACAGTATTGTGGTCGCAACACTAATTTCAAAAATTGAAAAAAATTATATTGTAAATAAAACAATAGATTTTAAAATCGTACGCTAATTTCGGTCTCTATTTCAGTCGCTAACACTTTTTGCAACTGAATATTGTGGTCACGCCTCATATTTTGTCGCAAAAAGTGTTAACAACCGAATTAGCAACGGAATGGGTCACGCCTAGGTGGGGCGCAACTCGCTAGAGATGGGGAAATAGTTTGCAAACTACAATAAATTCGTAATTAATTATTAAAAAAACAAAATTTTAATTTTTTTGCCAAGCACATACATGTACACACTCACATGAACACATGCTGGCACACACTCTATATTATAATTTTTTTTAACTTCAACCGATTGTAAATTTGTAATAGAACATTTCTCAAATTTGGATATTTTTTTATACAGGGTAGATGAGCCAATCTCTTGTACTGAGACTCGATTTGGATTATTTTTACAATATAAAACCATTTTTTTATTTGAATCCACAAATTTTAAAATTTTCTATAAGAATGAATTGAACTATTATTGTATTAATCATAACGTTTTGAAATAAATTTTCTAATGTTGAGAAAAATTATTTATTTTCAAAATTAAAAATATTGAGAGGAGTATTAAAATAATAAATTAGCACTCCAATATAATATGAAAATATATCAAAAGATTAAACTCTTTTCTAAACGTATGGATTACTTTTACAATATTATATACAATATCTGTTGCAATTCCTATTGCCAAAACAAGAAGTTTTTGAAAATTAAAAATGATTGTTTTTTTCCAAGTTAAACAATGCCATAAGATAAATCGAATGAATTAGCCGCTGAGAGTAAAATATATTAAAAATACTTTTAAAAGCCAGGAGATTAATATGACGATTAATTATTACATTGAGTTTCTTTAAAAAATATTATGTGGAACCTCAAATTTCTAGACACGGCCATGTTTGGATGTCTTGATTCTTTTTGTTGATCTGACTATAGTTCCAAGGGCATGGGCTTGTTCAGATTAGTCATAAAAAAATTCGCTTTTAATCTAAGTAGACTTACTTTTAGTTATTAGATTTATGAATTATAAGTGATAAGCGTGTTTTAAATGGTTAGAAAGTAGAAAGTATGCAAATGACTTGATTTATTGCTTTCTGCCATCTGCATGACTGTCCATGCTGTGATGAACATGTGGTTTGCAAATTTCAGTTCTTCTTTATTGGATGTCAATGTTTTTATCAGGGTCTAAGTTGTTTAAGGCTAAGTTAATGTTCTAAATAGCATCTACTATTAATAATAGAAGTTGAACCATGCATGTTAGACTTCAACCTTGTATGGTTTGATGGAAATCAAACACACATTATAACACTCAATTAACACAAATTTCAGGTTTTATTTTCAGGCCGACCAATATACAGCTTTATTACAAATTGGAACATTTCTACGCGCTTCCTCTGTTTTATTAGTCCTTGTTTTCTAGTATACAGATGAAAAACAAGCACCACTTGCTCTATAAAGAAGCTGAAACAAAAGATTCAACTGTTAATATCATGTTAAGTTCAGTAATTGATACTACTTTGTATTTAAAGTTGAGAGTATTTTCTAAACAATATGGCCGTTGAACAGATGCAGTGTTATGACTCATGAACATACTGCATATTTCCAATCAATGGTAGGTATAGGACTTTAAGTTTTGATCTACACTGCTATAGTGTAATTTGAAGTTTTGATTCATTATTCATGTTATTAGGCTTTTTTATATCTAATTTTTAGTGAACTTCTGACATGTTCAAATGGATTATCAGCTATCCCAAGTCAAAAGCAAGTTACTAGTCAAGGCAAAAGATATCTCCAAGGATCACAAAACACCCAAAGTCATAGTAGAAATTTGGCTAACATTTGTCTATTTGTTCTTTTGTAAGTGAGCAATAGTATCAACTTAGAAGTTTGAAAAATTTGATCTCATATTAGACAGATTTATAATTTTCAACTAATAATATTAAGGACAAGTGTCAAGAACACATGGAAACATAAAAGCTTATTTTTGTTTATTTCTTTCAAGTGTAGTGTTATAATCATTGTAGGTGCAACACTTGAAATTCATAATGGCTGAGTAGCAAATCTTCAGTGCTTTTGCTTCTTCCTTTAACTCTTCTGAAAAAAATGCTGTTTTTTTTCTAAGCTTTCGATGTGAGGACACCCGTAAGAACTTCACAAGCCATCTTTATGAAGCTTTGATGCAAAAGAAAATTGAAACCTATATGGACTACCAGCTTCAAAAAGGAGATAAAATCGCACCAGCAATCGTTAAGGCGATCGAAGATTCTCATGCATCAGTTGTCATCTTCTCATAGAACTATGCTTCCTCAAAGTGGTGCTTGGTTGAACTTGGCAAGATTCAGGAATGCAAGAAAAAGCAAGCACAAATTGTCATACCGGTTTTCTACAATATAGATCCATCCCATGTGAGGAAGCAAAATGGGAGTTATGAACAAACCTTTTCAAAACATGAGGAAGAACCTGGGTGCAACAAATGGAAAGCTGCTCTGACTGAAGTAGCCAATTTAGCAGAATGGGATTCTCGAAATAGGTAAATAAAATTAATTAAGCCTAAATAATTTTCTTGGAAGAAAAAATTGAGAAAGATAATGTACTAGTATCGTTTTAAATTGAGGTTACCAAATTTGATTCTAAATCCAAGAAAAAGATAAGAATGATAAATTTTGAGTTTTTGACACAAATCATGTGATACATAATCATATATCCATACCCTGACTTTCTTAAAAATAGTATTCTATCAGTATCCATTAACTGCCCTGTATGTTTACTTGCTAAATGCTAACTTACATGCATGTGAGTATACTTTCGTAGTATAACCACTGTCATGGTATTTTGCTTAATAAGTTCACTGTATAGAGAAAACAGAGGCATTGATTATCTTCTATAAGTCATTGGATTTTTATTACCCAATTACATTTTTTTTTGTTTTTTTCTATTACACTACCATATTGGTCCTTGATTATGTAATCATTAACAGCTTTTTTTTTTTCTTTTTTTTAACCTTTGGGTTTATTAGACATATAACACATTATTTATCTCATTTGTTACCCTTTGTGATATGCTAGGACTGAATCTGAACTCCTTAAGGACATTGTTGGAGACATCTTGCGAAAACTGACTCCTAGATATCCTAGCCAACTTAAAGGACTGGTTGGAATTGAGTACTTATGAACAAATTGAATCATTTCTAAAAATTAGGTTAAGTGAAGTTAGAACCCTTGGAATATGGGGCATGGGAGGCATAGACAAGATCACCCTTGCTACTGCTCTATATACCAAACTGTCTTATGAGTTTGAAGGTGGTTGCTTCCTCATAAATGGAAGGGAAAAATCAGACAAGTGTGGCCTGGAAACTTTACGCAATGAACTTTTTTCGGAGTTGTTAGAGAATAAAAATTATTGTTTTGGTGCACCTTTTTTTGTACCCCATTTTGTCATGAATAGGCTTGGATGTAAAAAGTTTTAGTTGTGTTGGATGATGTGGCTACCTCGGAGCAATTAGAATATCTAATTGAAGATTATGATTTCTTGGGACCAAGAAGTAGGGCCATTGTTACAACTAGAAATAAGAAAATATTGAGCCAAGTTGATCAAATATATAATGTCAAAGAATTGAGTTTTGATCATAGTCTTCAACTTTTCCGTTTGATTGTCTTTAGAGAAAAACAACCTAAACATGGGTATGAAGATCTATCAAGAAGTGTAATTTCCTATTGCAAAGGTATTCCTTTGGCTTTAAAAGCTCTGGGTGCAAGTCTTCGTACAAGAAGTAAAGACATATGGGAAAGTGAATTGAGAAAACTTCAAATGATACCTAATACGAAAATTAATACCACATTAAAATTAAGTAAAAAGGCTTAGATAGCTCTCAACAGGACATCTTTTTAGACAATGCATGCTTCTTTAAAGGAAAAGGAAGAGAATGGGTAACAAATATACTGGAAGCTTGCAATTTCTTTGCAGCATCTGGGATAGAAGTCCTTTTAGATAAAGCTCTCATAACAATTTCAAATTACAATAAGATAGAAATGCATGACTTGATACAAGCAATGGGTCAGGAAATTGTTCGTCAACAATCTATCAAAGATCCTGGAAGACGAAGTCGATTATGGAAAGCTGAGGAAGCGTATGATGTATTCAAAAATAAAATGGTAAGTGGAATATTCAATTATTTCTTTCTCTTAATGCATGTATTTTTTTATAACACATCGCTAGTATGATAGTCCTACTAATTATTATTCTAAATTTTGTTTGTCAGGAACTGATGTTGTTGAAGGCATAATTTTAGATTTGGATACATTAACCAGGGATCTATGTTTGAGCTCTGATTCCCTTGCAAAGATAACTAACGTGAGATTATTAAAATCCATAGAGGGGACTGGAGTAAGAACAAATTTAAAGTATACATTCCTACTGTACTCGAGTCATTGCCTAATAAATTAAGGTACCTTAGGTGGGATGGATTCAGCCTTGAGTCCTTGCCGTCAAATTTTTGTGCTGAACAACTTGTAGAGATTCAAATGTATCATAGCAAGGCTAAAAAGCTGTGGGACGGTGTTCAGGTATGATACGAATGTGGCTATAAATACTACATTTTTCTTTCAAGTGGTAACTGGTCTTGTGATGCCTCAAGTAAAGCTTATTCACAAGAGTCATGCCTAGGATGATGTGGTTCTTTGTATGCTTAGGTTTCTCTTTTAGTTAAGGCTCATGATTATGAACTTAAACAATTTCATGCAATGTTTTTATTACAGAATCTTGTGAATTTTGAAGAGAATTGACCTTTGGGACTCCCAAGACCTGATTGAGATCCCAGACTTATCTAAGACAGAAACTTGAAAGTGTTTCTCTTTGTTATTGTGAAAGCTTGAGTCAGCTCCCTCCATCCATGTTATCTCTCCCCAAGCTTAAATATCGTTATTGTGAAAACTTGGAACAACTTCTTCCCACAACCAAGATGAGGAGGACTTCACCATAATTTGATATATCGTTGGACAAGTTGTGATGGTAATGGATTGATGCTAAGAAATTAAGGTGAAAAGTGAAATCAAATGTTGCTCATGACTTTTATCTTTGTTGTTGTACTCTTAATTTGATGATGAATTTGTATTCAGTTGTTTTATGTCATATCTCTGTTGGAACTATTGTGATTTTGGTTTTATTCTCGACAGTTTTATATGTCATGATGGTGTTACAAGTTACAATGTTTTGCCATTCATTTCCTTTACATTAGATATCTAGATAAAAGTTGCGACGATTTGGCTTTAAAGTTCATGAATGCATTATATGAATGTTTTTCTCCTTTGGAATTCTTCACATATTCTATAACTATCTTGGAAACTATGATCTAACATCTCAAGTGGTTACATGATATGAATGTTTTCCATGTCAGCCAATGCAGGGCAAAAAAAAAATACAAATTAAAAAATTAATTTGAAATCTGGGGCAGTTTGGAAACAAATTTGAAATCTGGGGCAGTCAAACACGCCTGGATTGGGCGTGTTCAAACACGCCTGAATTGGGCGTGTTTAAACACGCCTAGTTTGGGCGTGTTTGAGTGCTATATAAGGCCAAAAAAATTGCTTTTTCACCATTATTACTTTTTCACCATTATTACTATTTCACCTTCTCTCTAAAAATTGCTTAGCCTTCTCTCTAGAGTTTGTGAGTGGATTATTTCTGCAGCGAAGCTCTGCCAACAAGTAAGTGAATTAATTTTTTTTGTCAATTATTTAATATGTTATATTGTTTAATTAGAAAATTGTTAGGGCCATATGAATTTGTTAGCGACATACATGTTAGGTTCATAGAAAATTGTTAGGGTGTATGTTGGTTTAATGTGTAGTGTTTATGGTTTAGTGTTGGGTTAAAGATTTAGGGTTTAGGGATTACGGTTTACGGTTTAGGGTTTAGGGTGTTTGTTGTAGGGTGTATGCTTGAATGTGTAGGGTTTAGGGTTTAGGGTTTAGGGCTTAGGGTGTGTGGATTAGGGTTTAGGGTTTAGGGTTGATGGGGTTTATGTTAATGGTTTAGGGTTTATGGTGTGTGGATTATGGTTTAGGTTTGATGGGGTTTAGGTTAATGGTTTAGTGTTTAGGGTGTGTGGATTAGGGTTTAGGGTTGATGGGGTTTATGTTAATGGTTTAGTGTTTAGGGTGTTTGGATTAGGGTTTAGGGCTAAGGGGTTGGGGTTTAGGGAGTTTGTTTTAGGGTTTATGTTTGAGTGTTGAGGGGTTTGGGTGTGTGGTTTATGGTTTAGGGTTGATTGTTTATGTTATTCTGTTTAGAGTTTAGCGTTTAGTGTGTAGGGTTTCGGGTTGAGGGTGTTTGTGAAATGGTTCATTGTTTAGGGTTTAGGGTGTTTGTTAAATGGTTCATTGTTTAGGGTTTAGGGTGTTTGTTTTACGATTTTAGGGTTAAGGGGTCGGGGTTCACGGTGTTTAGTGTTTAGGGTTGAGGGTTAGTGTTGAAGGGGCTTAGGTTAATGGTTTAGCGTTTAGGGTGTTTGGATTAGGGTTAAGGGGTTGGGGTTTATGGTGTTTGTTTTAGGGTTTATGTTTGAGTGTTGAGGGTTTAGGGTGTGTGGTGTATGGTTTAGGGTTGATCGGTGATGGTATTCTGTTTAAATTTTCATTTATTTTTTTTAAGATACTCATTAGATGGCTGATTCATCTTTGACTGATTCTTCGCGCTCTGGATCGGATCATGAGGGTGAGCCCATGGATCCGACGACCCATGTTATCCCTACCCCGTATAAGTGGGGTGTTTTGCGTAGGCGTACTCAGCGCACCCACGTTTCACAAGCTGAGTGGAATGAGGACACAGCTCAACTGTTGAAGACTCGTCGAGGTAAAGTAACGACGAGGCCACCTCACGATGATATACCTGACATCGTTGGTGATATGTTGAGAAATGTTGGCTTTCTACATGTCGCACGCATGCGACATATTCAGGTATGCAAGTAGGAAATAAGTAAACAATTTTTTTATATAACTGTACATATGAATTGATTAGTTTTTCTTTAGATCGATCTTGCGCTTATTAGTGCTCTGGTTGAGCAGTGGAGACCAGAGACCCATACCTTCCATATGATGCAGGAAGAGATGACCATCAAGTTGGAAGACGTAGCTGGTATTTTAGGATTTCCCCCTGAGGGCAAAGTCGTTACAGGAGTCACCGTAGGCGACTGGGAGACCATCATTGAGGAGGTTTTTGGGCATGAACCTCAGGAAGATATCGAGCTTAAAGGTGGATATTTGCACCTGTCTTACTTTGATAGACATTTTGCGCACTGGGGTGAGGTAGTTCCCAATTTGGTTGCCGTGATGCACTTTATGAGGGTGCACATTGCGCGCCTTATTGGAGCATGGCTGCTGAGCGACAGATTCGGGGGGAGCATGATCGCAGCGCGTTACGTCCCATTACTTGTTGGGGACTTCGAGGATATTGGAGGATACAACTGGGGGTCTGCAGTCCTTGCACATTTGTTTAGACAAATGTGCGAGTGTACTGATCCATGCAGAAGTGACATTGGTGGGTGTCATATGCTGCTTCAGGTGTGGGCGTGGCTGAGATTCCCACCAATTGCTCCAGCTATTCCGCAGCCTACTCATCTGGAGTGGCATTTCGGTCACCGGTATGTAGCTAGTATATTTTGTTTTTTAACAATTATTGGAATTCAGTCTTATAGTATTCTAATGTCAGTTATTTTGAAATAAGGTTTAATGCTTTAGGCCGGTTTCGAGCACACGAGCTGCTCTGGTATAGGATGAGATTGGAATCCCTCAGTCAGGATGAGGTACGTTTAGTTATTTTTAAGTGTTCTTAACTGTGCATTTGTGGTCATTGTCATTACATAACTGTGTGTTTATTTGGCCTGTGCAGGTGGTTTGGCAACCATATGGAGAGTATGACTTTCTTGGTGCATCTGAGCAGCAGCGACTGTTGTGGATGGCAACTACTCCTGTTATATGCTTCCACACAGTTGAGTATTTGCAGCCGGATAGATGCATGCGCCAATTTGGGAGGGATCAGCCAATCCCACGTACTCCCAAGAAGCTGAAGGGTGTGCATGACCTTTTCTTACGCGGTAAACGTGAAGATAACTGGGTTCGCAAGCTCAGACCATTTATTAGACGCTGGGACGTTAGGCACCAGCACATCGACCTTCCCCCTCTGGTTCATGGCTTCATGTCACCAAACCATGAGTACATGGTTTGGTACAGGGAAAATGGGAAGCAGTACATCTCGAAGATGGCTGCCAAGGCTGGTCGTGGTGTAAGTTTTGCTGACATTAACATTTTTTCTATTTATGTTTATGATGATAAAGAACATGATTCACACTAATGTTTATATATTTTATTTTATATTTGGATGGGCTGGAGATGCTGTACTTCGCGCTTGGTCATCAGCAGTGGCCGGGCTACAGCCGCGAGTGGGCACAGGATGAGGTCGGTCGCATAATGTCTATATTCAGAGAGAGTTGTCACCTGGAGGAGGCAGAGCCACATGCACCCGAAACCCAGCTTCAGGAGGAGCCACAAGTGTCTGTTGGCGTTGCCCGTCAAAGACAGGAGGGACGTGGGCTAGATCGTCGATGGAAATAGATGCACCATGTTCGTAAGCCCATTACAACTCCTGGTCCTTGCACTTCGGGTTGGGTTAGGCCTCCATTTTTAGCATCGACATACGACAACCAGCCCTTGTATTACGAGTCCACTTAGTAAGGGGGTATGGGGTGCGAGGGATTCAGTACGCAAAGTCATATGCCTCCACCGCCTGCCTCACAGACCCAGCTTGTATATATGGCTACTGCAATGACGATGACATCAGCGAATATTGGGACCAGTAGTGACGTAGCTCTTGCGGAGTGGACTGGTGCCAACATTGACAAGATGCTCTCGCAGCTTGATTATTTTGCAGGAGGTTGTGGGGGTTGGCCATCAGATGTACCATATGCCACCCCAGCTGCTGAGCATCCCCGGCCCTCATCTCCAAAGCAGGCCACTCCATGTCCACCTCCCTATGTAGACCCTTATGAGGCAGGCCCTTCTCATCCAGACCCTTCTCCACGACTGCGTAAACGGAGGCTACCTGATCGTCAGGCGCATCATTATCAGTGGCCACCAGAGTCTTAGTTTTTGCGCCTTTGTGTTTTTTAATTTTAATTTGTAATAGATTTTATTTGTTAAGTTACATTTGTTTCAAACATTTTTTTGTAACAATTTTCTTAATCAGTCGACATATTAACAATTATTAACGCCATGAATAACAGTAATTGATATCAGAGGCAAACAGTAACAATTGAAAATAAGCAAACTTCATAAAAACTACTTAATACAATTAATCATTCAATTTCGGTAACTGGTTTGTTAAAAATAGCTAAAATCTCAATTGGACAAAAATGTTTCTAGTAGTTGGATTCTGCCAACATCTTTAACACGTCTTCATCGCTTATTAACTCTTTTATGTGATATTCGATTGTCTTGTCTGAATAAGCGTAATGGGCTGGCTGTCGAAAAAACAATTTTCTAACCACCTGTGAGTTGTGAATTCCATAAGGGGGAACCCCAACAGGCACAACTTGCTTCATGACATCCTTCAGTGTTTCAATGTTGCATCCTAAAGGAATTTCAAACCTTATTGGATTTGTTCCAGTGAATGAATAACCCACAAAACCGCCTTGTCGTGGTATGTTCCACTTGCCATTGTAATATAGCATTGCATCATGTGCAGGGACGATGGTGGATCGAAGTTGGTTCAATATACCATCAACTGTTCTTTTGATGGTATACAATATTTCTATAGGGCCAACACTTGACATTTGGTCATGGCATATTAACAGTGTGCAAACATCATCATCATTTGTGAGTTGCAGAGAATGAAAAAAATATTGTTGACCTGCATGTAGGGATGGCTGTCGGTAATAGATTTCCTCAACAAAATGGTCATTGGTTAGCAGAAGGGTGTCGTGCATCCTACTCTTGAGTGTGTGAAAAGAACACTCATTAGGCACTCACATTGGTATTGGAGTAGGACATTGAAAAGAAACACTAGTTTCGTTGTGTTTCATTGATCCATTTGGAAAAATGAATGCTAATTTGGAGTTACCAATGGTCTGACTGCTTGTTTCTCCTAAGAATGTCATAGTATTTAGATTGAATTTCGATTGCAGAGGTATGTTGTGTGAGAGTTGGAGTGTCTGGTTTATATAGGGGCGTGTTCAGTGACGCCCTATTTGGGCGTGTTCAGTGACACCCTATTTGGGCGTGTTCAGTCACGCCCTATTGGTTAGGCATGTTCAGTTAAGCCCTATTTGTTAGGCGTGTTCAGTCAAGCCCTATTTATTACGCATGTTCAGTCACGCCTTATTTGTTAGACGTGTTCAGTCATGCACTATTTATTGAGCATGTTCAGCCACGCCCTATTTGGGCATGTTCAGTCATGCCCTATTTGTTAGGCGTGTTTAGTCACGCCCTATTTGGTGGGCGTGTTCAGCCACGCCCTATTTGTTAGGCGTGTTCAGTCACGCCATATTTGTTAGGCGTGTTAAGTCACGCCTTTTTTAGGCGTATTCAGTCATGCCCTATTTGTAAGGCGTCTTAAGTGACACCTTAATTCGACGTGTTCAGTCATGCCCTAAATGTTAGGCGTGTTCAGTCACGGCCAACTTTGACGTGTGTGTGATCAGTCACGACCTGTTTCTTAGGGTGTTTGGTTTCGTTTGTGGGTTTAGGTTTAGTGTTTATGGATTATGTTTTCGTTTTGATTTTTTAGGTTGTTTAGTTTAGGGTTTAGGGTATTTGGTTTCGTCCACCTAATTGGTTATTTAGTATTCCATTTTTAAAACGTGATCGTCGTACTGTAATGACAAGCAAAACATGATGCATAATATCACCTTTGTCAACCAAATACAGGGGTAACACAACATATTTATAAATGAAATACATTTAACATACCACTAATAAATCAAACATAATTACAAAATCATGAAACACCACCCCGAGTAGGACAAGCTCTACAATTATGTCCAACTTGCTTGCAAAGACCGCATTTAGGAAGTCTCTGAAATGTTTCAACTTCGTCCATCTCATTATGTATTCTAGTGGACCTTGGACGACCCTTTGCACACAACATTGACCTGTCAGGTATAATAACTGGATCTTCACTCGGTGGAATAGCAAGTTCATTACCAATTGGCTGCCAAGGCAATGAATAAGCCTGAACCAAGTTGCTTACCAGGAAGACATCATCCACATACTGAAAATGATTCTGACGGACCTGTAAAGAAGCAGCTGCGGCATGGCTACAAGGATATTTGAAGGCCTTAAACTTGCCACACTGACAAAAATGCTTTGTCAGGTTTACTGAAAATGACCTGTCCCTGCCGTCGTCCACCTCAAATAATGTTTGTTCAAGGTTATATGTGTGTACATTATGGCCTGTAGCAAGGGTCTGATTATGCCTCAAAGCATCAACGACATTTTTGCAATGTCGTTATGAATGCTGAAGCTGTGAAGCAATCGCCTGACCCCTGCATACAAAATAATGAACCAATCGACTGTACGTGTTGTTAGATTCAAGAATCAGAAGACAAGTGTTGTTTTGATATTTGTTACATGCCCACTCATATTTTGATGGCATTTGTAATTTTTCCTTTTTTGGTTAAGCTTGGTTCATTAAGGATAAAATCCTATAATCCTTTGCAGTCATTAAAGAAATCATACATGCATGCATTCACACTAAGGTTAAGAATCATATTAGTATATGTAACTAGTTAGAAATACATTTGTAAATCTAAACAAACATAAAATGATTTTTTACTGTGTTAATCGATTACATAAGTCATATAATCGATTACATAAGGCATCTGCATAAATCAGTTTAGCCTGATGAACTGGTTTAATCGATTACCAAATAATTGTAATCGATTAAATAAGCTCTGGAGTGCTTTGGACATGTTCTGGCGTAATCAATTAAAGTGCATTATAATCGATTACCTCTGCTTGTAAAGAAGATTGGTATTTCTGGCATAATCGATTACATGGTCAAATAATCGATTATTATGTTCGTTCAAGATTTCCAGAACTGAGATGAACAATTTAATCGATTATTGATACGGAATAATCGATTACTGATGATTAAATAATCGATTACATTAGCTAAATAATCGATTAAAGTCTGTTAAATCTGTTTTTTTATAAATAGAAAAGCTGTGTCACTGAAATTAGAGATCCAGAAAAGAGAGCATTCGTGACTATTAGTGTGATTACATTCTCTAAAGGTTCAGAAGAGTTTAAAAAGTTGATTTTACATGTGTTGATCATTGAAGTTAGATTCAACATGGTTGCTTAGTAGAAGATCTCATTGTGTGTGATCATTCATGTAAAGAAGTGATTCAAGAAGGTTCAAGATTGAGTTTCATGCATCATTTCAGGTTGTATAATTCGTTCATATCATTTTAAGCTGCAAAGGAAAATAAGGTGATATCCTTCTTGAACATTAAGCTTTGTTCTTTGTAATTTTATTTTATCACTATAATTTGTGTTGATTTTCCATGTAACAGTTGGGGTTCTTTAAAGCATTACTAGAAAGGGTTTTTCTAGGGGTTGAACTGAGAGGGGTTCTCTAGTTCTAGGTCTTTTGATAAATCTAGGGAGTAGATTTAGAGTTTTGCCTAGGGTGGGTGAAAGAGAGCTTGTTGATTGCTTGTAAAGAACTAAAATCTGTTAGTGGAACTCTAATCTGGTTTGGATTAGAAGGTAAACTGGATGTAGCCTTAGTGGTTGGAGGTGAACCAGTATAAAGTTGTGTGCATTTAAGCTTTGGTTTACATTTCATTGATTGCTTGAGATATTCAATTTTATGTATCAACTCAAACTTTGATTCAACACAAGAGTTAATTGATTGGAGAAGAAAATTGTTTTCTAAATTTGTTTTTGATCTAAGATACGATCCAAATTAATTCTTCCGCTGTATATTGTTTTGTAAGAAATTTTAAAAAGGGGCAAAAACCAATTCACCCCCCCTTGGTTTATTGGATTAGGCATTCATTGTATTTTCACGTGTGCTTCACCAGAGCAGTGATAGGCATGTTCCTTGCTCCATTGAACATCCTGTTGACGGATTCAGACAAATTTGTTGTCATATGGTCATATCTTTTCCCCTCCACATCATATGCACGTGTCCACTTTTCCTTAAGAATGCTGTCAATCCATTTTGCAACCTCAGGAATGCTATCACGGAATCATGTAAATGTTATGTCAAAGTAAACCATAGAAGGAGTATAACCTGCACAATTATAATACCATTAACAGTAGTTGGGGTACACATTTATGTTAGCTTAATAAATTGCAAATAATTGTTAACATAACTAAAGTCATGATGATCTTCTTCAATCTTGCATTCTTTAACCTTTGATTAAAATTACTGCCTGTATGACAAAGGCAAAACACGTGATGCGCAAAAGGTGGTTGCCAACTGGCATGATTCTCCACAGCAGATATTATGCTCCGGTGCCAATCTGAAATGAGACATATATTTTGCATTTGGGTAACGTGGAAGCAAATGTTAGCAAGAAAGTATTCCCAAGCTTCCAAAGTCTCCCCCTCAACAATGGCAAATGCCAGTGGCAGACATTCATTATTTCCATTTTGACTCGTGGCAATCAACAATTTTCCTTTATACTTGCCATATAAGTGAGTCCCATCAATTTGAATGATGGGTTTGCAAAATTTAAAAGCCTCGCAACACTGTCTAAAAGTCCAAAACATACGCTGAAACACACGCTTTGCCCGTACCAGTCGATGTGCCACAAAGTAAGCATTTGTTTGAATATCAAAAAAAAAGAACCTGGTGAAAAATGAAGCATGTAGTTGCACCACCTGGGCAAAAATGCATAAGATTCTTCCCAGTCCCCATAAATCATTGTCATTGCTCTCTGCTTTGCATACCAGGCCTTTCCATATGAAACTTTAAATCCATACGTATTGGTGATCCTCTCCTGAACCAATGCAATTGCCACGCTCGGTTTCTCTTTAACCATTCCTAAAAATGAAATTGTAACATTCACATTAACATCAAACCTTAAAAAAATAATATTTGTCATATAAAGCAAAAATATTAAGTACATACCTACTACAAGTGAAGCAATAACATTAACATCAAGTTGTCTGTGACCCTGTGTGATATGGTCATTCAGACAATTGTGTTTTCCACCCCATCTTGAAACAACCCACTTCTCACCGTACATTGGTTTAATCACCCTAACCCTCCAAGGGCAACCATCGTTGTGAGCAACACACTTCATGGTAAACTTGTTAGGCTTGCTCTCAACCACAAATGCTTTTTGATGCTCCCTCATCAGGTTCCGCTTAATTGCAATTTGTGCGTCCTTTTTGGATGAAAATTCCTGTTTAACAAACAAATTGTCCCCTAATTGCCATGGACCTTGCACTGAACCAAAACCTGAAGCAGAACCGGTAAAAGATTCTTCTTCTCTTGGATGATTCCAATCAATATATGTGTAATGTGGAATTCCATCCCAAGAAGGAATGACCGCACCACCTTTAAATACAAAATAGTTGAATAAACATATCATGCAAACTAAAATACTATAACATACACATATACAAATATCAGACCACTTCATCATTCATTTAAGTCATGTAACATACCTTCAACAAGTTGTTCTGATTACATTGATCCAACGTCCGGATGATGGCGGATTTGAGACGACCCCACGTCAATGTCTTGTTGGAATGCAGTCGCATGCACACCAGCATCTTCATCATTATCCGACGCACTGGCATCCTCCTGAAGAAGACGGTCTTCCATTGCGATATTTTCATCATCGTCATCCATAACCCAAGTTGGGTCATGTGAATCTTCCACAGACACGTTTACACCTACAACACCATATGATGATGCAATATGTACAGAATTAAAAGCGACTGACCTCGTGGGTAAAACAACATCCTCTGTTGCAGTAAAATCCATGTACAACTTTAAAAAATCCTTCCTTGCCTGCTTCAAAAATTCTTCAATTACCATTTCCAAGTCTTCATCATCCAGTATTTGAACCCCATGTATTGTTCATGTTGCCATAATCTTGCCGTCAGCAAAGTGATACATTGGTTGTGATTTAGACCTAATTTCTATCGTATCTTCTCATGCAAATCACTCAATGTTGAGTTTTGTTTGATACGTGTCGGCCTTTTCTCCCCTTCAAAGACAACACTCTGCCGCCCTTCAACTTTCCTTCCATTGAAAAATAACACAACACGAGCACAGTCCTCACCACTTGAACTCATTTCTTGCAGTCAACAAAAACAACTTCAAATATTAAGAAACAATACAATAAACCCTAAAACAAGCCCTAAAACCTTAAACTAGCAAACATAAACCCTAAAACATAAACCCTAAACCCTAAACAGAACACCTCAAACCCTAAACCCTACAACAAACAGCATGAACCCATAAACACCGAAACATAAACCCTAAAACAATCAACCCTAAACCATAAACCAACCACCCAAAACCCTAAACACTGAAACATAAGCCCTATAAAACACATCCTAAAACCTAAACCCTAAACCCTAAACACACACCATAAACCATAAACACAAACCCTAAACACTATACCCTAAACCCTAAGCCCTAAATCTTTAACCCAACACTAAACCATAAATCCTACACATTAAACCAACCTACACCGTAACTATTTTCTCTGAACTTAACATCTATGTCGCTAACAAATTCAAATGGCCCTAACAATTTTCTAATTAAATAATATAACACATTAAATAATTGACAAAAAAAATTAAATCACTTACTTGTTGGCAGAGCTTTGCTGCAGAACTAATCCACTCACAAACTCTAGAGAGAAGGCTTTGCAATTTTTATAAAGAATGTCAAATAATAACAATGGTAAAAACCTAATTTTTCGGGCCGTATTACCTGGGAACCAATGGGCCAGGACATGCACTTTAAATAGAACTAAGGCACTAAAACACGCCTGATTTAGTCGTGTTTGACTGCCCCAGATTTCAAATTTGTTTCCAAACTGTCCCAAATTTCAAATTAATTTTTTAATTTGTATTTTTTTTTTTGCCGCCAATGCAGTAATAAACAATCCAAAGCAGACATCATAACATGTATATAACTACACACTACGATTTTAATATGTAACTGAATACACGAAGTTAGGAATTTATCCAAGACATGAACATAACTGATGAAATAGAACTTCGGGTAGAAAACTAAGAAGTAAAGGAATAATAATAGACATGTAGAGATTGAATAATTTGGAATTGCCACTGATTTGATGTGATATAAGATACAAAGTACACACCCCGTTTATACTAGTGTTAGCCGTTAAATTCTAGATATTCTGACAGTAACATATATCATCTCATTGCTGGAAATGGTTTCTACAAGATTCTTTAGCAACATTAGGGATTTGTTTACAGCTTTCCTTGCTAACTCTCTATGCTCTGTTATTACATGAATGATACTTTACCAAGAAGCAAACTTGAAACTCTTAATTTGAAAGAAATGCAGAAAATATCCAGCATGTATTTGGCAACTAACCCAAATTTTATTTTCTCAACCATCACAAACCATCATTTGTTTATCCATACAGTTGATTTTCTTATCCGCTTCTCTCTTTTAATCTACCCTTTTCATCTTTATTTATAAATTGAATTTTTAGATATTTTTTAAACATCAATAATTAAAAAATAACCTTTATGACAATATAAATTACAAATTATTCTGATAAATGCATAATATAATTTATTTGTTCAAAATATTTAATCATAATATAATTTATTTATTTATTATAAATTTTAATGTTAGTTAATAAAAAAAAACATTTACCCTATAAATTCCACATACTAAAATACTAGTTAATAATTATTTTGAAATAACATATGACACAGTGACATGAAAGTCCGCCAATGCCTACTGGCAGCCGTGGGCTATTAACCAAATAGTGAATTGAAGGAGAATGAAGGCTGCACAAACATTGAAACATCAAATATTACCAACATAAAATAGGAGAACAATAATGCAGACTAAACGCAAGTTGTTTTATAAATGAAGTCACGATATACAACTGTTACTGTCTCTGTTTTCTTGAGAGAGAAAAGAAAGATTAATTGAAAAAGGATGAACATAATAACCTTTATGACTTCTACAATGCATTATGTCAAATCCCATACTAAGTGAAAATTCATTGCTGATACAAACGGTGGGGCATTTTAAAAAAAAAAAAAAAAAAAACACAGAAACATAAGATGAGTTCATTGCTGATAATCAGATTCACGAATTTCTACAAGCACCATTAATGTTAGTGGTGAACAATTGCATTGCTTTGGCAGATTCGAGGAAGAGAGGTTGTTATAGTTTGAGCATCATATCCTGAAAATTGTTCCATTAACTATGCTCCTACAAAACATATTTGGTAATTAACCAGTTAAAAACATGGAATGAAACACAGATTGAAGCCAGTAATATGATGTGTATCCAACTACATAAAATCGGCATGCTGTGCTATGACTTCAGATACAGTGCATAAAACTAGAGAACTAGCAACATATCAATAGAATATATTCAATTCAGAATTTGTATATAGAAATACTTACTAAACACGACAGTTTAGAAGCCTGAACACAAACAAGGATTCATTCTTCACGAGTAGCAGGATCCATTCCGGTAGAAGGACTATCAGCAAAATATTCTTGATGCCTTAAATTCACGCCATACTGTTCATAAAAGATAATAAGTGGATTAAATGTAAAGTAATATTTACATATCAGCACAATTAGCTCTAATCCTAGAGCTCAATTACACCATAACATTGTCATAACTTTGTTAAGGCTCTCTGCCCACTGGAGCTAGTGAATATTAGCCACAATCACCATCTTCTATAAACTTGCAACAGAGCAACATACTAAGAAAAGCTGAGCAGTAGGCTTGAAGAGAGTGGAATTGCTGATGCTAAGAGTCAAAGACCAGGGTTACTGACTGTATGCAATAGCTAGGTAAGCTAACAAAGCAAAGGCTTAAAGATGAGTGGGCTGTCAAAGTGAATATATATAGCCAGGAGTGGAGTGGATATTTCATAGTGAGGGTAAACATCTATAATACAATAATGGGTTGCAAATTTGCAATGACCCCTACTACAATGAGGAGAGAGGAAACTTTTCTCTATTTGAAAAATAGAGAACTATTCTTACCTCACGCAATGCCTTTGAAAGGTCTTCCATTGTCAAAACAAGGCGCTTATCCTGTTATACATAGAAAAAATGTGAGTACTCTACACACACAATGACTGTAAAGACAAAATCAGTTAAAAGCAATCAAAACCTTCTGCTGCTTGTCTCTTTTGTCTTTTGGAATTGTTGCTTGTCTTGCTTTGCAGTGCCTACAGTTAGCATCTAGTCAACTCATCACGCCAGCATGGACACGTAAAAGAAAGACAGGGCAACTGAATGACTAATAATAATGCACTTATGACTTAGCCAAAAAAGAAATAGTAATGCACTCATGTATGTGCATTTCATACATAATGCCTTAGACATGCACTCATTAAAGAAAAAAATTTCCATCAGACACTTCTCACCTTCGCTCACATGCATGAACTAACTTTTGCCAAATGTTCAATACTTTTTAGGAAACCAGAAACAAATTTCAACAGAAGAATATTTGCCAAATTTACTATGCACACAAACAGTTAGCTTGATGCAGTGATTCAAGGTTAAAAATAAATCAAATAAAACCAAATAAAAGATAGAAGGTAAAGATCCAATAAAAAACATAGGTAGAATGAACATACTGAAGTGCATCTCCTGCAACTTCAGCTACAAACTTCTGAGTGGCAACAGCTACCAATCTAGTCCTGAAATAGTTATGAGCATTTCTAGTCAAGCACACAATATATGAACAAGACATGCAGGGGCTAAGAATCAAACTTAATGTAGAAATAAATCAGTCAACCAAAATGGAAGAAGTGTTGAATCCCAATGAACAAGCACTTATTTTCAATGGTATTAGAAGTTCAAAACAACAATAAACAGCAAGTAATCCAAATAAACCTCAGTAAGAGTGGAAAGAAAGAAAAAAAATAGCTAGAAAATCAGAGCAACACAATTTGCATATTTCATCACTCTCTGACTTAAATTGCTTTAACAGTCAGCGCTCATTCCCAATATAATGACTGCACCATGTTAAATGATCCCACATGAGTAAGATACATTAAAAAAAAAAATAAAGACAAGAGTCAATGTTTTGCACAGAAAGTGTAAACGAAATATAAACTGTTAATCTCTTATATTTTTATTTGTTTTAGATAATGTATCTCACATATCTCTAAACAACTTAAAAACTCTCAGATTGCCGGCTAAAAGGCCAGAGGTAAACAAGGCTGTGATGGGTTCAGAGAACTGAGGTTCTTTATTTCAATGCAAAGATCAGTTTTCTGCCTTTAATTTTTATACATCAAATATGTAGAGATATCCAACAAACTTATCATTATATCGTATCGCACTAGCACTCAACTTTTTGCAAAACCATGGACTTTCGGTTTATCTCCCTTTTATTTACATCTTTTAGCATGATAACCACTTTAACAGCCAAAAACTCAAATCAGACAAACACTTACCACAGAGAGAGAGAGGGAGGAAATTAGTTGAAAACAAATACTATATGGCTCAGTCAAAAAACTGCCACAAAAGGGTTACTTTTACATTCATTAGCCAACAGTCCAAACTGCCACGAGAGGTTTCCTTCGCACCCTTAACCCGTCTCTCTCTCTCTCTCTCTCTTAAATGTTAAAATTAGGGCAGAGAAATATGGGAAACAAATTCATTAGTAAGCATCATTTGTACCATTGAACCCAAGAAAGGGCAGGAGAAACCCACCAGAAACCATACCAATTAATAATTTGTTTCCTCACAAGAAACCTTGCACAAAATTCAATTCCAGAGTTCCAATTTTCTGAAGGAGCTAATAACAATTATGAAACAGAAAAACAATGGTACGAAAATAAAATAAAAAACTAACTTATAGTGAATAATAAAGAAAAGAGGTACCCACAATCGAACATCGGGACATTGAAAACCGCTCTTGGCCAAGTAATGCTCCACCAATTCATCGGGTACCTAAATGAACAAAGGGGGTTGATTAAATATTGTAACATGGGGAAGAAGAAAAGCGAAATAAAATAAAAATAAAGGAAGATGAAGGGAAAGTAGGTTACTTACAGTGGGAGTATAATCCATTAAGGAAGCGAGGAAATCCGAGAGAGCAGAATCGTCATCGTTCCTTCCATCACTTGATTGCGGGTTCTGGTTCATCCTCCCAATTACTACTACTCAATGACTCTGAAAGTTGCTCAGTGAATCACTGTTTGCAGCGAAGCAGAGATTGTGACAAGAAATTCGAAGCAAAATTAATTGGAGAATTTTGGATAAATTGATTTTAAAGTGACTTTATTCATGTTGAAATGTTTTTTATTTTAAAGTTAATTTATGACTAAAATTTAGACAGTATAATTTTTTTTATCTAACTTAATGACTATGTAGAGTTATTTTAATTTAAAATCAATTTTATACTCAATCAATTCTAAAATCTTTTCTAATATGAAATCACATATCTAAAAATTTATCTAAATAAATTATAAACTTAAAATCAATTCTTTAACATAAAATCAATAATTTTACTAAACTTATGGGCTTTTCTTTTTACATATAAAATAAGATAGTGAAGCTTGATACAATTAAGAAAATCCAACTAGGTTGACATTCCATCCAAAATGGCACACAATAGCACCCCTCAACAAACGGGTTAAAAATAAGCAAAAAGAAGAGAACACAAATTTTGTAATTAGGGATAATGAGTCTATTTTTTTAGGAACTCTTCCTTTAACAAAAGAGGGAATAGCTCCACCAAGTGTAAGAATTCCTAGTAAAAACTCTAAAATTAACATATCTATAGAAGAATTACCTTCCTTATAAATATGAGAATAAAATAAAATAATATTTTTGCAAATGTTTTTTTAAGTCTTATATGGCTTAAATAACCCCTTCATCCCTATGAAATAATTGACTTTTTTTATTTTAGTCTTTTAATTTTTGTTTTGTTTTAATCTTTGTTATAAAATAATAAAGTTGATAATTTAATAAAGACTTTGACAACTCATTCACTTGTTACATCATAAATAATCTTTTTTAAATGTCGTCAAAAGTCTAACATGATAATTACATATAATTTTTTTAACAAGTCATATTTTTGAATATCATGAATATAGTTTGACGTTATCAACTAGTCAGATTTCTTGTGATAAATTAATAGACTACCAAAGTACTTCTAAAATCAAAATAAAATAAAAAAACATTCTATTTTATATTATAGTAATGAAAAGGTTATTTAAGTTTAAATTTATTAAAAAAACATTTTTTTGATAAAATAAACATTTTTAATATGTTTGTCTAAACTATTTTATTTTTGTTTGATTTTTTGAAGAAGCAAATTCTACTTCCTTAAATGAATCGTTAATAGTTTTCACACGATTGCTTTTAGAATGTGTAAGCAATATTATACTCGTGTAGGATATGTCATCAATAAAGCCTAACTGGAGTATATGGAAATGTGATAAAATGGTTCATTTTCTTATGCTCACCAATCACCATAGCCAATACATAATCAGCAAAACAGATTCAGATGATTTTTCAAATGGGACAAGGCAGCATCTGAAGTAGTTCAGAAGATGTATACAACCAAATCAATTGGTGAAAAAACCTAACAATGACAATTTAGTATAGTTACATAATCACCCTTCTTTTTTCAGTTGATGGTTGATGTCCTTAATTTTCTTCTATGGTAGAGAAGAATGAAGGTACATAATTGAATAGAAGTTGAGCATTTGACTTATAGATAGACAGAGACCAAATTATTCATCTATAGAGTTTACAGAGTCACTAAACTGTAAACTAAAATAAGAAAAATTAGTATATATGTTATCTATTCTCTCTCTCTCTCTCTCTCACTTAAGCCTAATGTAGATGTGCATATTTCTTTTTCTTAATTCTCTGGTTCATTAGGGGAAAGAGATCTTAACTAATATGGAATTTGGCTGAAAGGTAAGTAAAGTTTGACTAATAATTGTTTCTGCCAAAGATTGGACTAAGGTAGAAGTGCATATTCTCAGCCATTTGTTGGAATGGAACTACCTTCCTCACTGTCAGAAGAAAACAAGTCTTTGCAGATTTCAACAGAGAATCTACAAACTAAATCAATGAAGACAGGGCACTTGAAGTTCTTCCACATCCATCAAGTCCCTCATCTTCCCTTCTTCCACAACCATCTCCACCAAATAGTTCTCAAATTTCTTGCATGGTGTCTTCCACTTGGAGAGAAGCTTCCCTTTTGTCTACACTGCAAGCTCTAGAATCAGCTAGAGCAAGTGGTGAACATGATGGAAATGGGGGAGTTTCATGCTGAATATTCAAGGGACTTTTGAGGTCTAGTAACCTATCTTTGTATTTGGATTTCTTTGGAGAATGAAGTATTGATAATAACAATGAAGATATTGCTTTAGTTGTGAAGGGCCTTTGGGATTTGAACTTGTGAACATAGAATCAAAGAGCTTTTATAAGTATTGAACTGGTTCAGACAACAATAATGCTTTTTGCATGACTGGAATAAATTGGATCTAAAGACACCTTGTGCTTTTACTTTCATTTCCAAAGTAAGAGAGGCCATTTAGGTCCTAAAAAAGTTTAGGATTTTAGTATTGGATATGGTGGTTTGGTTGTTTTTGAGTACCATTAGAGATGATAAATTATTATTTGGTCCAGGAACACGATGATCTCATTCGTTCTTCACATGACATGTAATCAAGTTTTATTTACTTTTTCTCGGAAATTAAAAATCTTGTTTATATTTCACATGAAAATTAATGGAAACTATAACATATATGATTCCAGACTACGTAATAATTTCTCGTTAAAGATGTGATAGGGTGTCAACTAACACTTAGATTGTAATAATTTCTCGTTAGAGAGGTGATAGGGTGTCAAGTGACCCTCGTTCTAGTCTCCAAAATATTGAGTGTGATATTGATGTTGGAGAAGTAAATTGTGATCCTTCATTAGGGGGTACTTTCTATTCTTCCTAACTTCTTGCTTGTTGAAACTTGAAACCAAGGTTGTTGTAACTCAGACGCGCACAAACATAGATTGTGATATTAGTTAGAGGGTAGGAAAGTGGGGAAGGAAAATGCATTAATTAGTTGTGGTGATTGGATCATAGGATAGGATAGAATAGAAATGACACATACAACATAAATTATCCTATTGCATGGACTTTGTATAGATTGAGATAGGGAAGTTGGAATGTATATCTTTAGCTATAATAGTTTGGCCTTTGACCTAAATTTTTTTATGGATATAGGTACCGTGAGATCATAAGATGTTATCCAATTTTGCATGAGATTTCTCTTTTAGGTAAGTATCCCCGTTAGAGGGATTTCCAACCTCTTCTTGATAAGGTGAAGACCAAGCTTGCTGGTTGGCAAGTGAAGTAATTGTCCATGGCAAGTAGAATAAATCTTGGCAGGACTGTTATTCAATTTTTACCTTTTTATTCTATGATGACTATAAGCCTCCTAAAGCTGTGTTAAATGAGATTGAGAAAATTGAGAGGTATTTTATTTGGGGTGATTAGATTGAGAAAAAATAAGATACCATGTTATAGGATGGAAAATGATGAAGAGGTCGAAGCATAATGGGGGTATGAGTATTAGGAGCTTGGAGGAAATGAATAAGGCCTGTCTTATGAAGTTAGGGTGGAATCTTTGAAATGGTGATCAAAATCTTTGGTGTCAAGTTCTGATTGCTAAGAATAGTTGGGGGAGTTTAGATAATGATGTTATTCAAGCTAAGACTCATGATTTGGCTTTGTGGAAACCAATTGCCAACATATGGAATCATTTAATTGAAGGAGAGTTTTGGGTGGTGGGAAATGGTCTGTCTGTTGATATTTGTAATCATATGTGGGTAAAGCCAAATTTGAAGCTGAAGGATTTGAATCTTCATGTTCCATATTAGCTTAAAGGATTAAAAATAGGTCCACTTGTTGATACTAATGGGGGTTGGAATATGCCCTTCATATCTAATTTTTCTCTTGAAAGAATTGTGAGAAAGATTACAACTATTCTCCCTCTTTATGTTTTTGGAAGAGTTGATACTAGAATGTGGCAGGAAATAAGTCAGGAGCTTGTACTGTGACAAGTGCTTATAACAGATTAGCAAATTATCACACTCTCAAGGTTTAAGAGAGTTGGAAAAAAAGGGGAAAATAAAGGCTCCTGAAAGAATACGAGTGTTTATTTGGCATATGAAGCATGACAAATTTATCACTAATCAAAGAATTGCGAAATGGGAAATTGTAGATCCCTTTTGCTATTATTTTCAAGGTATTGAAAAGTCCATTTTACATGTCATGAGGGTTACCCTTTGGCATTGCAAGTTTGACACCATCTTGTGGAATCAAGTCACAAATTTCAATTCTTCACTTTTGATTTGCAACAATGAATTAGTGGAAATTTATCCATAGCTATGGATAAATCAGATTTGGAGTCTAGGACTTCTGGTTGTTACTTTTTGTGGTATTGGAGGAATCAAGGTATCCATAATGACTCCTTTGTAGCTGTGATTAAGCCATGGCAATTTATTGCTCATTAAACTGTCATTTATGGGAGGGAGCATAAGAATTTGATTTATTTTGTTGATAAACACCAAGATCAGATTCTCAGAAAGTGGCAACCTTCCCTACTGGCCTGGATGACTCTAAATACAGATGGTTCGGTTCAGGGTTAGAATTTGATGGTTGGGTGTGGGGGTATTTTAAGGGATGCTGTAGGGAATTGGAGAGGTGGTTTTGCTATGAAGATTAGGAGTTGATAGCGTTTGTAGCTGAGCTTTGGGGGTTGTGTGAAGGGTTAAAGTTTGAATTTAGCAAAGGTATGTCTTGTTTGGAAGCTCAGGTTGATTCAAAATCTGTGGTGGATAGCATAAAGGAGGGTAAGAATGGTTGTGTTGCGGGTCTGAGGCTTATTGCAAGAATTTGACAGCTTTAGGCTCAGCAGTGCACGGTTAAACTTGTTAGTATCTTTAGGGAGGCTAACAAGTGTGTAGATGCTATTGCTAATGAAGTGTGTGATATGGAGGAGGATCTGATGATTTTTTTAGCAATCTCCAGCATTTCTAAGGCAGTTGATTGTATTAGACAGTATCCGAAGTGTGATTCCCATACTTGTTTTTGTGTAGTTGTTTCTTTTTAGCCCTTTGGCCCCGTTTATTACAAAAAAATAACAGAAATCCTAAAAGATAAAAAAATAATAACACCTAAAAGGTATTAAGATTGAAGGACATACCAGTGTTTTACTAGAAGAGTATAGACACAATTAATCTAATCTCTGGGAAAAAAAAAGCTACTACCAAAATTTCAAAGGTTATTCCTTTTCCATATATTTGAATTTGTTGATATCTATACTAGAAAATATACTTCAATATGATTCCAAGTCCATTTGGTTTACTGTCCTGAACACTACTTATGTAGCATAGGTAGGGAAAAACTATTCTAACAAACTTTTATACAAAAAAATGAGCTGTTAATTTATGTAACCAAAATTAAGATAGAAAAAAGAAGGAAACCTGAATGGATGAGCCTATAAAACATCATTGATATCACACACTGCATATTACTATGGATTTCATGTGCAAATTACCCCTTACCACCCAACAATTGATATCACACACTGCAATTGAAACACCCAATTACCGAACAACAATAATTAGTGAAGTTAGGCATTCCATTACATAAAGGAAGTTGGAAGAGTTTTTGAAGCTACGTCAGGATGAACATGAATGGAAATGCTGCCACAAGGGTCAAAGAAGCTATGCAGAAATTGGAAGATATTCAACATGTTATTAATCTCAATGGCCTTACTGACGATCTTATTAATCAGGAAGCAAAAGTTCAATCTGATTTGCAACAAGCTCTAAGATATCATGATTAGCTTTGGAAAGAACAATCTAGAGTGGCTTGGCACACCAACAGTGACCGCAACACATTGTTTTCCATAGGGTAACTAAATTGAGGTGCGCTTTGAAGAGCACCTCTACGCTAAAGCACAATGACCAAATATTGTTGGACCCCACAACCATCGAGAAACACACTCAGGACTTCTACATTGCCTTGTATACTACTGAAAATAACATTCAAGAGAATGACCTAGTGCAAAGGGCCATGCCTCATCTAATCACAACTGAAGTAAAAAATGTGGTTTTTGACATGAATGGGAACGACCCCCTCGAAACCTGATGGCTTTGGTGGTTTTTTTATCAAAGATTTTGCCCTATTATCCAACAGGATGTCTTCACAACAACGTTGCAATTCTTTAGAGAGGTGGATCCTGCCCAATTTAAATTCAAACATCATTGTCCTTATTCCTAAGTCCCCAAATGTTGATAGAATAGAAAATTATAGGCCCATCGCTCTGATGAACTTTCAGTTCAAGATCATCACTAAAGTCTTGGTGGACAGACTTTCCCACATTACGGCTAGAATCATCTCTCTGTTCCAGAGATGGTTCATGAAGGATAGGCAAATCTTCGATTGTATAGCGGTAACCTCGGAGGCAATCAACATGTTGGACACCAAATGCTATGGTGGCAACCTCACCATAAAGATTGATATAAAAAAAGCATTTGATACCATAGATTGGAACTTCCTCCTCAAAGAACTTCGATCTTTTGGCTTTTGTGATACTTTTTGTAGCTGGATCCACTATATAGTTCTTTCGGCCAAGCTTTCAATTTCGGTTAATGGGAAGTCCATGGGATTTTTCCTTTGTCGTAAAGGAGTGCGACAAGGGGACCCTTTGTACTCTCTTTTGTTCTGTATAGCGAAGGAAGCTTTGAGAAGGAGCCTCTTTACTGAAAACAATATGAACACACACAATTAACCAAGAAGGGGGGTGAATTGGTTAAAACAGGGACTTTAAAAAATTCTTTGAAAACCAGTAGCGGAATTAAGATCGTATCACAAGTTTAACCTTGTTAAAACTGAAACTTTCAAACAATCAAGATTCACTATTTACGTCAAGCAATTGCAGAAAATGTATCAGTTGATCTTGAAAGAAATTAACCTCAAGATAAGTAAGATTAAGATAGCAAGATGAGAATCAAGAGAACACCAAATCTATACTGGTTCACTCCTCAAAAGAGAAGTTACATCCAGTTTCTTCTAACCAAACCTTGGCTAGAGTTCACTAAATCAAAATATATGTTCTTTACAAGCTTACAAGTGATCTCCTTTATCAACCCTAGATAAAGAAATGAAATCTAAACCCCCTTTAGACTTCTAATGACCAAAAACCAGAAAACTCTTCTCTGTTCTTTCCTCTAGAGAACACTACTCTAGAAAAGCTTTAAAGAACCTCTTTAATCTTAGAACAAACAAGAAACAAAAGTAAACAATCAAATCATAGCAAGAGTTTAAGAGAGATACAACCTTATGATCCTCAGAAGATGAGTGAATGAATTTTACCAAACAATCTTAGGTTAAATGAATGCAATTCTTGGAATTAGCTTTCTTTGAAAAACTCTTGTCAAATCTTGTTCAAACCAACATGATCAATGATGCATGAGTTCTGGGTTTTGAAACAAGATCAATGTAACTCATAATATCTTTTCTCAGACTATGAGGGCTTTTGTAAGTGATTTGATAATTCGCAAAATCAAGCTCCATCAAAAACAAAGACCCAACAACTTTTTATAGAAAACAAATTTAACTGCATGTAATCGATTAAATCATCCATGTAATCGATTATTTTAACTAATGTAATCAATTAATATCCAAAATAATCTATTAAAGTGTTCTTAGCTCATTCTAGAAAAGATATATGAACAATATAATCAATTAAACCACTGAGTAATCGATTAAAACAGCCAGACTAGTTTCAAACATATGCTTATGTAATCGATTACTATTGGATGATAATCGATTAAAGTAGTCAGACATGTTTTGTGTTTTTGTATTATGTAATCGATTACCATTTGCTTGTAATTGATTAATGTGTTCTTCATGGCTTAAGTAATAGATTAAATCAGTGCATGATGAGATTTTCCAAAACTTAACCATAAGAAATTTGTTTCTTTAAGCAAACATGAAAACCTTTATGCTTTTATCAAATCATGTATGCATGTTAATGATTATGTTTATGCAATGCAAGGATCATAAGATTAGCCTCTTAAACAACTTAACAAATTACAAATGCCTTCAATTAAATGGCATGTAAAAAGCTAAAATCTCTTTAAGGAACTTGGCTTCATCCTTGTCTTGATCCCCTTCCAACTCCCCCTGTATCCAACAATCTCCCCATTTTTGGCTTTGAACATGTCAAATATCAATTGAACATTTGTTAGCCTTTAAGTGCTTGTGAGGACTGAATGATAGGAGCTTTATACTTGATAACCTGAAATCAAATCAGCTTTTTGCCAAGAGCAAGTGTCAAGTATGCTTGCATAAATAGAGATCATTCCACAAATTGCTCCCCCTATCTTAGGTAATTTTTCATAAAGACCAAAGCAATACTAATTCAGATTCTGCAGTCCGAATTCTATGAATTATTTTATGATCATTTTTCTCCTTTAACATATGTTCATATTATTTCTTCCCCTTTTTGGCTTATCAAAGACAAAAATATCATTATAGAAAAGTATAGGCAAGGAAGATATGAAACATTATTTATTCAATTATTTAAGGTGCAGTACAAAAAATTTAAAACCATTAATCAACAAAGCACGAAAGCAAACAACTTGAATAAACAACAAGAAAGCAGAAACACAATCAGCCTAAGAATAAGAGACTACAGTAGCTAAGCTAGTACTTATTAAATACATTGAAGTCATCTTAGTCTCAATATTTTCTAGCCTAGAGTTAATCTCTTCCATAGTCTCAGCCCTATGCTCATGGTGTTGAGACAAAAGAGCATCCATCTTTTGAATCATAAGAGATTCAAAAGGAGTGTACTGCTGTTGAGTAGGAGTATCTTCAGCTTCTTTTTCCTTTTCATCACCTTCTTCAGCACCTTCAGGTGGAGCTTGTTGTCCAGCCATTAGCCACCCATTTGGGGTTTTTACTAAGCCAAGCTTGTTTAGGTGCTTCACTGTGATGGAGTTGTTGGAGGTGTTATCTACAATCTCATTTGAGACATCCACTTCAAAATAATCAATGAACCTGGAAACCAACACAACATATGGAAATTGATAACTAATCAATCTTTTTGCTTTCAGCATAGTCTCCTCAAAGATGAGGATCCAATTCATTTTGGTTGTTGTCTTCATCCCATAGACCAGTTGTAGATCATCATCAATTGCTTGAGCATGGTTGGATGATCTAGGAGTGTTTTGAATTTCAAATGTTTGCAACAGTTATTTCGAGTACCCAGAGGTTTAAATGCTCAAAAACAAGTTTGAAATTTAAATTTAAGAAAGGATTGACAGTTTAGATTTCCAAAAAATCTTGTAGCTTTTTTAGAAACGCCATAGACAATCGATTACACAAGCTCGTAATCAATTATTTCAAGACAAACAGGGTCACTGAAACACAACGTAATCAATTAAACGAAGTGTAATTGATTACTCTAGTAAGTTTTGTAAACTGATCCATTTTTCAAACATTCAGTAATCAATTACCATGTTGTGTAATCGATTATTCCAGTGAAAACTTAATTCTGAAATGACTTTGAGCCACAGGTAATTGATTAATTTGCTAATGTAATCGATTACTCCAATGAATTGATGTTTCTGGATTTTATTGAATCATTAAGTAATCGATTAATTCGACATAGTAATCGATTACTCCAGTGAATATTTGCTTCTAAAAAGCATTTAAGCATCAAATAATCGATTATTTCACACAATAATCAATTATTACAGTTAATTATGCAAAATGAACAATGATTTTCATTAGCATTTGCATATTCCATCATATTTGATACATGGTCAATTTTTCAATGAATTATCATGTAGTAAGGCAAATTAACAGCATGCTAGCATATGTTACACTCATCAAGGATACCTAGCATGTTTCTAAGTGCACAGAATCTATCTCTTGCCAAGGGTTTAGTGAATATATCAGTCAATTAGTTATGTGTATCAACAAACTCAATTGTACAATTACCCTTTTGGATGTGATCCTTGAGGAAATGATGTCGTATCTCAATGTGCTTGGTCCTTGAGTGCATTATTGGATTCTTGGATATGTTGATGGAACTTGTGTTGTCACATAGCAAAGGTATTTCCTTTAACTCCACCAAAATCTTCTAGTTGTTGCTTCAACCATAGACTTTGAGCACAAGAGCTTTCAACAAAGATGTACTCAGCTTTAGCAGTTGATAGAGCAACACAAGATTGCTTCTTGCAGTGCCATGAGATTAGTGAGCTGCCTAATAAGTGGCAAGTTCCACTAGTGCTTTTTCTATCCAATTTGCACCATGCAAAGTCAGAATCTAAATATCCAATTAAGTTGAGTAATGCACCTTTAGGATACCAAAGACCAACTCTTGGTGTTGACTTGAGATATTTGATGATCCTCTTAACTGTAGTGAGGTGTGATTCTTTGGGATTTGCTTGATATCTTGCACACAAACACACACTCAACATGATATCTGGTCTACTTGTAGTCAAGTACAATAAGGATCCAATCGTTCCTCTGTATTTTGACTCAACAACCTTCTTTCCTTTTTCATCTGAATCAAGATAGGTTGATGTTGCCACTGGAGTTGCAGCATCCTTGCTTTTCTCTATTTCAAACTTCTTGATCACTTCAAGGCAGTATTTGGTTTGACTTAGAAATGTCTCATTCTTCATTTGCTCTACTTGAAGTCCAAGGAAGAATGTTAGCTCTCCCATCATTGACATTTCAAGCTCACTCTGGATTGAGATAGAAAATTCCTTGCACAAAGATTGATTAGTCGAACCAAATATTATATCATCAACATAAATTTGAACCAATAAGATATCATTGCCATTTTTCTTGATGAACAAGGTTTTGTCCACTTTCCCTCTTATGAAAGATTGGCTTAGCAAGAAGTTGCTCAATCTTTCATACCAAGACCTTGGAGCTTGTTTTAACCATAAAGAGCTTTTCTTAGTGTAAAACATGGTTTGGATATTTGAAATCAACAGAACTAGGAGGTTGATCAACATTGATTTCCTCCTCAATATATCCATTTAGAAAAGCACTATTTACATCCATTTGAAACAGTTTAAAATCCATCAAACACGCATATGCAAGCAACAAGCTAATGGCCGCTAACCTAGCTACTGGAGCATACGTTTCATCATAGTCTATGCCTTCCTCCTGGTTGTAACCTTTTGCAACCAATGTTGCCTTATTCCTTACTATAATGCCACTTTCATCACATTTGTTTATGAAAACCTACTTGGTGTAATGACCCAGATTATAAGTTGCTAATCTGGATGCTTGATGTGTGTATTATATTAATTAAAATACATGTGTTATGTTGATTGATTAATTGTTTTATTTATAACTTGTTGTTTAAGTATTTTTGTCTTGGTATGCGTGCTTGATGGGTATTGGACGTAAGTCAACTCTGTTGTGTTGTGGTTGCTGGCTGTGCACGTTAAGAGGACGTGTTGTGTTAGCCGTGTTTATAAGCAGAAGGCTGACATAACAACAAGCTTACTTTTCCTTCTTCTACCTTTGCGTTTCCTTTGTTTTCTCTCTAAAACTCACCCAGAAACCTTCTCATTCTCGACCCTTTCTTTGTTATCTCCAACCTATGAGAGCCACCGTAGCTGCTGCGGAACTCCCAACGCTGAGAAGAACCTCGTGGTCGGAGCTGAAGCTTAGGACAAACACACCGTGAAGCTCGTGAATGAACTCCTGGTTAGGTAAAAGGAGTTTATCGTGTTTCTTAACAGCTTTAGGTACCACGGTTTGGGGGCTAGGGAGTCCAACCGTGATGATAACTGTATGTCCCTAGTATGTGTGATGTTCTTCCCAGAAAAGCTACGTCTTTTATGAATGAGATGTGGTATGCCTTGAATCTGTTGAATGTTGTTTTGTGTTGATGTTTGGTGTTCTTGAGGGGGGAGTAGATGTTTTAAGAACTCCCCGTGCATGTGTGTGAAGTTGGCATTTTGATGCTGAAAGACTTCTAAGACACTTGCGAAAGTGATCGTGAAGGTGATGAGTACTGGGATGGGTTGGCCGGGTTGCACATAGGTATCAACCCTTGTGTTTTGATGTCGGCTACCTGGATGGGTAGGCCGAGTTGAACGGGTTACATGGCAGCATGCGTGCATGCAGAACGTAGCTTGGTCCTTGTTGGCGGACTTCAGTAGACTGGGTTCCCTACCCATGATCGTTCCCTCAGAGTCGATAAGACTCGCTTCCCTTTTCTATAAGGTACATTGGGTTCCTTACCCGGGTAATACGTTAGAGCTGTTGAGCTCAAGTTACCTCACCAAAAAGAGAGCTACCGGGTTGCCAACTCGGATGAGCTCGTGTTCTCTCGGGAAAAGAGCCACCGGGTTCCCTTACTCGGTTGAGCTTGTGTTCCTTCTTCTAGGACAACCGGTTTCCATACATGTGTCTTCTCTAGAAGCTCATCTTTCCCTTTCCTTAGAAAGGTCGGGTTCCTTACCCGGGGTAGGCTGTTTCCTTTAGAATTACCAAGTCCAAATCCCTTTTCTTTGAGAACTGTCGGGTTCCTTACTCAGCAGAGCTTGTCTTGTCTTGGGAAATAAGCTACCGGGTTCCCTTACACCCTTGTGTGGGTTGGTGAAATACAAACCCGGGGTCTTACAAGCGCTATCTGTTGTAATCGATTACAACGCTTATGCAATCAATTACATAGTGCAGAACCCATCCTTGGAACTTTACAAGAAACATAAGGGCCTCTTGACCGCCTTTGGCAAATCCTTAGCAAAACCCAATAGACCTCGACCGAGTTCTTCCGACCTCGTCCATTTTTGCTACCCTTGCCTTCTCTTACCCAAACTTTACCCCTCTGACCGACCCCTACCGACCTTGTCTGAGTACTACCGGCCTTGACCGACCTTGTCTGCCTTCATCCGAATTTGTTCGGATTCTTACCTTGGGATAGTATGTCTAAGTGCTAGCCCGGACACCTCGTACTTCACACTGGTTCACCTGTTTGTATGTGTTTGTGATGACGTATATGATTACGTCGGTGACATTCGAACTCGGCCTATGTGATGGCTTGAGATGAGGAGTGCGTTTGGATATACATAAATACTCACGGGGGTATATGGCGTTATCCTGGCTAGGACGGGTTGAGCCTGGTTCTGGGTCATACATTGATGGTGTCGTGGTGATATTCTATGTATAGTCGTGAGATGCCGGGACTGGGTGGTGTTAAACCTTGCGAAGACCACGGTCAGTGCATCGATGGACCCTTGTGTGGGCGATTTGTTACATAGGGGGTGTATGACGGGTTACCCTTGCGAGGAAGGATTGTGTTCCTAGCCGGGTCCTACATTAATGGTGCCTACGTAACATACATTTGCATGGTGGAAATATGATGGTTGACTGCATACTACGAGAAGTACTGGGGGGCCATGTCTGTAGGGAGATCCTTTTGACACCCATTTTGGCTGATCACCATGGGGGGTGAGTCCTGTGCACAACAGAGTGACCCTGACGTATTGCAGTAATCATTCGTACCATGAATTTGGCCTATTTCTGGGATAGTACCACATTGCATAATGAGAATTGAGTCAGGAGCATGCATCATGCTAGATATTATGAGTTGATTTATGATATGGTTGTTGATGTCCATGTATGTCAGTGTTTGATGGATGCTTGGAATGTTTGTATTGATATGTTGATGACCGTGTTGCTTTCGACCGGGTTGTGCTCCTTTCCTGTTGTATGTATTGTTGTTATTTAATATGATGGACTCACCTTTGCTTTGTTGTACCTTGTGGTTTGGTACCTGTAATGATCGTGAACCGGGTTCGTGTGAGCAGACGGACAGTAGTAGGTGCTTTTGGGAGAGGACCGGGTTGTTTGGAGCTACCGTGTTTTGCCAGGATGTCAATGGACATGATCCCGGGTAGGACTAGATGCACCCCTAGTTTTAATGGATGCACTCCTTGTTTTGCTAATTACACCCCTGACTTCTATTTCTCTTTTATTTGTAAAACACATGATGTATATTTTGAGACATAATCTTTTGTACTTGTAATTAAATTATGTCTGGTATGTGCACACATATATTCAAAATGTCTTATGAGTACCTTTAATTACATGTATTTTCCATGATGATGGTCGTCATATGCTCGCGAAAAATTTATCATCGTTTTCACAAGAACAAAATGGGTGTTCTTTTTATTAAAATGAATTTATATCATGGTTATGAGTTAGTAATACAGTAGCAACGTGGCGAGTCGTTACACTTGGTGCCAATAGGTTTGTGAGAATAGGGTCTAGGAACAAGTTACCAAACTTCATTTATCTTGAATTGATTCAATTCATCATGCATGGCAATCATCCAATGTTCATCAAGCAATGCTTGGTCAATGCTCTTTGGTTCAATTTGTGAAACAAAAGTCATATCACAATAAAGATTTCTTAGTGAGGATGTAGTAGAAACTCCCTTAGAAACTTCACCAATTATGTTGTCAAGAGAGAGGTCTCTTGTAGTTCTCCAATCCTTGGACTTTTGAATAGGTGTTGATTGTTTTATATCTTCATTTGGTTCTTCCTTTTCTTTTACTTTTGAGCCATTAACTTGTATGTACTCCTCTATTGGACCTGCATCAATATCACACTTCTTTTTCTCTTTGGAGGAGTTAGATTCATCACAAATAACATGTACAGATTCTTCCATGCACAATGTTCTTTATTAAAGAATCTATAAGCTTTACTTTGCAATGAATATCCAAGAAAGATTGCTTCATCGACTTTAACATCAAATTTGCCAAGAGAATCTTTACCATTGTTTATAACAAAACACTTGCAGGCAAATGCTCTTAGTGAGAGATGTTTGGTTTTCTACCTTTGCATAGTTCATATGCAATTTTCTTTAAAATAAGCCTTATGAGTAATTTATTCAAAGTGTAGCAAACTGTACTCACTGCATTAGCCCAAAAATGTTTAGGCAAATTTGTCTCATTAAAAAGAGTTCTTGTTCCTTCTTCAATATATTTTTCCTCTCCACAGCACCATTTTGTTAGGGTGTTCTTGGAGTTGAAAAATTGTGTTTGATTCCATTTTCTTCGCAAAACTTTTCAAAATAGTCATTTTGGAATTCATCACCATGACCACTTCTTATTGAGATAATTTTGCATGATTTTTCATTTTGAATGAGCTTGGCTAATTTTCTAAATGCCATGAAAGCATCACTATTGGATCTTATAAACAAAGTCCATGTGAATCTTGAGTAATCATCAACAATAACAAGCCCATAGAAATTACCCCCCAAGCTCATAGTTCTAGAAGGACCAAATAAATCCATATGAAGCAATTCAAGGGGTCTTGAGGTGGAAACAACATTTTTATTTTGAAAAGAAATCTTAGTTTGTTTCCCATTTTGGCAAGCATCACATAGTTTGTCCTTCTCAAACTTAAGTTTAGGCAAGCCAATGACTAAGTCCTTTCTTATAAGCTTGTTCATATGTTGCATGTTTATGTGACTAGCTCTCCTATGTCATAGCCATGTTTAATTAACTTTACTTTCTAGAAAACTAGTGTTGTGAATGAATGCATATCCAATAGAGAGAATATAGATCTTACCCTTTCTTTTACCAACATGGATAACCTCACCGATTTGACCATCATATATCAAACAACAATTGTCATTAAAGGAGACTTTGAGTCATTTGTCACATAGTTGGCTTATGCTTAGGAGATTGTGCTTCAAACCTTCCACATAAAGCACATTTCTTATCTTTGTTTTAAAGCTATCTCCTATGTTTCCTTCTCAATGATCTTTCCTTTGTTGTTATCACCATAAGTGATATATCATCCATCTTTGAGAGTCAAGTTTGTGAACATGAACATGTCACCTATCATATGTCTAGACCATCCAAAAAATTCATTGAACCAACAACCTCAGTGTTTTTTGATCTTGTTTGTAACTTATGCTTCTTTTAAAAAGTTTACCCAAACATGTAAAATATTGTAATAAATGCTTTTTTTTGTTTAAAAAAGTGTTTTTCTTTCTTTCTTAAAATAAGTTTAAACAAATTCACTCTATATTATTCATATATATTTTTGGGAAAAATGTGTTTTTTAAGTCAAAATTACTTTTAAACCATATATACTTTTAAATTAATGAAAATAGTCTTTCAACTTTAAAAAATATGTGACTATGGTTCCTCTCCACTAATTTTGTTAGTAGCAAAAACAATTTGAGCTGAAAGAACAAGATCCAAAACACACGGTTCACCCGATTTTTTTTTTGTTCGGAAAAAATATCTCATAAATAGGACAATTGCACAGTGGGCTCCATAAAATTTGAATCAAGCCCGTTGTTATTCCCATTTGTTTTGCTAAGTTCATGTCTAACTTTTTCAATTTTCTTACAAAAAATACATCTTCATTATATATCTCAACAAAATTTGTCAATGCACAATGAAAACATATTTCATTGTACATCTGGGTTCTGGGAAAGATCGGTGAAGATAAACAAGGAAAATATTTTTCCTTTATATATCTCAACAAACCTAATTGGGTGTTAGTAAGAGTCCAATAGATATTGGACATGACGCTCATCATTGAAACAACAAAAGATAAAATATAGAAAACATAAAATAAATAAAAGCAAATAAAAAGAATCTAATATACAGTTTGAGAGATGTTTATGGAAGCACCAGGTCTATATGGGGGATTATAGATAAAAAGGCAAAGGATGTCATCATTCCTAAAGCCAGGAATTAGGGGATAAATGAAATCAGTATAGGCAAATGGGTCTCCACTGTTTTCAAAATTCATGATTACTTGTTTAATGTTAAATGCATGCATACTCCAAACAAAGCGTGGACAACCAGATTATGAGTTACAATCCTTCAACTACCACCAAAATGTTGGTAATCAGAATAGTGCGGACCAAAGAAAGAAAATAATTGCTTTTATCTTTTCATAAATTAGACTCTTTTATTTTTTTTATCTATAAAAATCGAAGTCAAAGTCTTATAATAAATCATACACTCTTATTTAACCAACTAAATTATATCTCTTTTATTTTTTCTCATAAATTTCATCTCTATTATTTTAATTGTACAATATTGGTCAATTTATTAACTTGGTATCTAATATTTAATCAAAGAGTGATAGTATTGTGTGTGTGGTATCAACATGAATGTGTTAATATGCCAGTACAATAGAATGTTAAGCCAATGGTTAATTATTAAATGTGAAATTAATGGATGAATCTAGATTACATAATTAAATTGTAGAGGTTTAAATTTGAAAAAATGAGAGGACCAAATTCATAAAATGATGTAGAATACAGATAATAAGGTTCAAATTTGCAATTAAGAAAAAAAAATGATAAGCAGTGATGGATGGTAATCATATTGCTTAGTAAATGTCCTTTTAGGGTGTCTTTGTGGCTTCAACCTCCGAGATAGTCCCACAACCACGATGAAGACACCTATGATCCATATAAGCTTTTTGCATGCAACTTTTTGCATTATATACTAGTTTACCACATTAATGCTACTTAGGTGATAAAATCTATGGTGATGGCAATCAGCGGATGACACTAATAGTTTTTAGAATTAGATAATGTTATAAGAACATTTTTATTGTTAGATAAATGCTAACAAGTATTTTAAGAAGACTAGTTAAAAAATTAACAGTATAAATTTTTTTATTAGGAGGTGTAAAATTATGTTTTTTATTATGTTTTTTTTTGCTTTATTATAATTCATACATTAAAAATTTTAAATTTTTTAACCAATACCCTTAAATTACAGGTTAATGAGACCCTTATTATTATTATTATTATAGATTCAAATTTAATCCAACAATCCATAGATTTGCAGTGACAATAATATTCGTGCAAACAAATAACGATTTGACTCCTTTAAATCAAAAGCATACACTTTAAAGTATAAAGCATTTCTAACTATTATTGATTTACCAATGGTCAAGACTTGTGATAAAATTAAATACATATACAATGTTACAATTTCAATGACTTATTTTCTAATTAATGGTTAATATTGCACTTAATTCTCTAAAATGTTCTCCTTCACTTTAAGGAGTCAAATCCATTAGACAATGAGCTGTTAGATTGATGGTTAATTCTAATGGATTCTTAGACAATAATGAGCTGTTTTTCTTTTTCATTTTTTTTTAATTTCTATGAAAAATTTAAGCCTATTATAAATATTCTTTTGGCATCCCCTTTGCATAACAAGGAATAAAGTTTAGCAAAGTTTCCTGAGGGCACAACTTTATCAACTTATTACCAAGGAATTGATGACTTAGATGAGCATGGATATGAAAAAGCAAAAAAAATAATAAAACGACTAAACTAAATGCTGTTGTAATCTACATACCCACACAGCCACAGATCTATGCATGTTTGCTGGAACAATGATGAGAAAAAGTCATTTGGTGGACATACCTGGTCCCCTTGCTTTCATTTTGGAACTTTTCTTGCGTAGTGGACCACCAACTTTAATTTAGTTTTTTTATTCTATTATAAACCATGTTTTCTGGTTCTCTATATTTTCTATTTCAACCCTCATGAAAATTGAACAATTCTGAGGCTATACAATAAATAAACACTGAGAAAGGAAAGAAGGCTGTGCTTGAGGCATATCCTTGATGGGAAATAACAGGTTCAGATTGTCAGATATGATGCCAAATGCATGGTTTTATAAGCTCAAAGATATGAGCAAATCAAGGAAGAGAAATGTTCCTCATGTTATGAAGAACAAAGTAGCCTCACCAACAACATCACAAAGGTCACAGCCAACATACTCTCATTATTTCTCCATTGAACCAAACATAGCTGGTAAGTTATACAAGTCTCCTATTTTTTACACCAAACACTCAGATAACACTTTCACTGATTCACCAAGAAGGTCATCCAAGAGAAAGGCTAAGAGAAAAACCATTTATAAGCCTTCTCCAACAGTTGTGTCTTCACCAGTCATAGAAAGTTTTAGTTGTCATTCCACAAACAATTGGATTAAGCCAAATGAACCTCAGTCTCCAGACTATTATCTCTCCTCCTTGGAGAGTTCTTCTTCTTCTGAATCAAACCTTCATGATGAATATGTTTCATCCGAGTCTGAGTGTGATAAGTTCACTATTCCTGACCTGCTTAATGGGGTAGCCTCTGAATGCAGCTGTAGAGTTAGCTCTTCCACCAATGACATCATCATTGACATGAAAAATGAACCCTTCACTGGAAATTCTGAAAACCTTGATGGCTTAGACACAATTTCACAATTAGGCCTTGCTCCAATATTGACTAAGCCAGTGAAGTTTGATGATAAGGTCATTGAAGCCACTGAGTTGAGAAGATCAACTAAATTTGATGAGTTAAAGTCTCATCAGTCTCTATCTGTCAAAATTAGCAAAGAGGAAAGTAGTAGAAGTAAGAGAGAGAGAAAAACAAGTCCAGTAGCTAGAATTTCCTCGGCCAATTCTACAGGTATAAAACTTAGAGTCAATTCTCCAAAACTTGCAAGCAAGAAGGTTCAAGCCTATGCAAGGAGGAGTGTGTCATCCAAAGCATGTAAGGCCTCAATGAATTCAGGCTTCCCAGAGGGATTTGCAGTTGTTAAGTCCTCACTTGATCCACAAAGAGACTTCAGGGAGTCAATGGTGGAGATGATTGTGGAGAACAATATCCGCGCATCGAAAGATTTGGAGAACTTGCTTGCCTGCTATCTCTCACTGAATTCAAGGGAATACCATGATCTTATTGTTAAAGCATTTGAGCATATTTGGTATGACATGGCTCAACTCAGAATGTAAGATTTTAGATTATCCAATGCATGTGTATAGTCTTCTTGTAAATAACATCTCTCTTGAGCAACTTCTGTTCTGAAGTCTAATGCTCTATCAATCTTGGACAAATTAAAAAATGTAGTAGGAACAAGGAATTTGATGTCAAGAGTAAGCTATCTGCTTACTTATTTCAGAACTAGTTTATGGATGAATTGTTATTGATAACATCATAAAAAACTCTACTTTATTATCCATTCTCTAGCTATATGGCATGATAAGCAACAAAGTACTAGAAGAAATAAATAAATAAACTTTCTTGTCCCCTTCCATTTCCTTATGTGGATTTTTCTGTTCTAGTTATTTGTGTTCCTACATAGTGTCAAATGTATATTAGATGTCCTTTGAAGATTTGATTGTATCTATATTGAAGGTTCCAACACTGTTGTGCAAAACCAGCTGACTCAATCCAGTGTTTGAAGTTTAAGTGTTTTTAAATTCCTAGTTGGCTAATTGCAACCAAGCAGGCTCCAAAAAATGTAAAAGAAAAAACAGTTATAAAATAAATTGTAGAATTTACTTTGATAAAATTAATATGACCAAGCATTCCTACAGCAATAAAAAAATTAACAAGAAAAGAAACAGATTTCTATTCTAATTACTGTTTCTCTCTCTCTCTCTCTCTCTCTCTGACAATTCAAGATGCTTTCCCCTTAATCAGGCAATTTGTGACTCAAAATGTTAGTGAACAATACCAGCCTGCCTTTTCCTTTCAAGTTCAAATATGACATTTTAAAGTTGACAACTACTTCTATTTAGGAAGTAATCATGCAAATATGTCACTAAAGGAGTCTAATTTTGTTAATTGAACAGAATAAGTGAAATGTTATAAATTTTCGAATATCTTTGATTCCAACAATTAAAAAAATCATGCGGATTGTCATGAATCAGGATAGTAGACACTAGACACTATCCAGTAAAAAAAAATCAGTTACATTTTCAATCTAATCGTTGAACAGTGTGAAGGGACTAGACTATTTTGCATTAGTGTTTGCAATTCAGGACAAATAGAAAACATCTTGAATGATATTGGTCTCTTTTGTAGCTACTTATAAATGATCCTCAAAGGTGTGAAACTTTGACAATATTGCTAGCTCTTGGCCTACTAAAGAAACTATGCCAATTACTTAGATTGATAGTTTGGTACCACTAGCCGGTAGGAATAACTGATAACTCTTTCCCAGTCAACCTTTTAGTAGACATATTTCCCTCAAGTCGAGCATTTACCACAAATATATTCAAGTATAAGTAGTTCCAAAACATGTAGCTAATTAATTTTTTTACCATCTTTAGAAAACTGAAATGGTCGAATTAATTACAACTATTTTTGGTTGGAGCCCAGACTTAAATATACAACTGGTGGAAATACTATGATAAATATGTGGGCAAGAAGTTAACAAGTTGATGGCATTCTTTGTGGTTGGAAACAGCAAATACTTAAAGATGATTCTGCAACATTTTCATTTTATATATAAATCTACTATTCTTTCATCACATATTGGTGATTAATAACTTTATCAATAAAAAATCTTATATTATCATAAAAGCCCCATACTGCTTCATAGTACTTTTATTTTATTTTATCGACAAACGTTAATTTTGTTAGAAATGTCAATTGAGAGAATTCAAACCCATGACCTCTTCCCCTCTTTTCTCCTTTCACCCTTCCCCAATCACTGAATCAATCTATATCTCCCTGCATCATAATATGTGAGACTAATTGCATACGTTTATATACACCAAAAGCAATGCATAAAAAAAATATACAACAAAAGCCTTGTACTTATACCACTAACTGAAATGGATTACATGAATCACAAAACATTGTTAAGCTTAAATTAAATCATCATACTAGAACAAAATACGTATAAATGTTAACAATAATTGAAATTAATACTTGTGAAGCACTGTCCTCTGTGTTGGGAGTTGTTCCTTCCTTCAATGCTTGGTGCAAGACTCAAGCTTGGTGAAAGTCCCAAGGTGTTGGAACTTCCACTTGGTGCAAGGCTTAAGGGTCACACCTTTTGAGTTGTTCAATGTTTCTCCATAATTGATGATCTAGAACCTTCCTGCCTCTCCTAGATGATCTAGAACATTCCCTCCTCTCTTAGATGATCAAGAACCTTCCCACCTCTCCTAGATGATCTAGAATCTTCCCTTCTCTCCTAGATGATCTAGAATCTTCTCTCCTCTCTTATATAAGGATAGCTTGTGTGAGAGTTGTGAAGTAAGACACAAAGAAAATTTGAAAATACCTCTAGAGAGAAATTTGAGAGTAAGACCTCTTTTGGGAAGTTTAAGTGAATACCACCATTGTAGGTGAGGTTTGAGTGTACCACCATTTGTTGGTGAAATTTGATATCTTGTACCCATTATTTTCATAGTGGAAGTTTGATTCTGGACTACTGTCTCGTGGATTTTTACTTCTTCACATTGAGGAAGGTTTTCCCACGTTAAAAAATTGTTGTGTTATTCTCTATCTCTCACCTTTCCTTTGTACATTTTTTTATTTTTCGCTTCCGCATTGAATTTGAGGGACCTCGTCACAATAGTGGTATCAAAGCCCGAGTTCAAAGGGTTCTTAGGAGACGAGATGGAGACCAATGGCATTGCCTATGACAGAGATATGTTCAAGTTGATTGTTGACAACTTTACTTATTGGAGACCAAAGATGGAAGATCATTTGTATTGCAAAGATTTGTATGAGCCCATCGTACAAGCCTAGATGCCAGAAAGCAAGACTGAAAATTAATAGGAAGTCCTGAATAAGGTCGTGGCCATGATCAAAAAATACATCGACATAATCCTCTTTGAGCACGTTGTAGAGTTCACCAACGTGTACAAGTTGTGGACAAAGCTAGAATCCATGATACAGAAGAAGACTCCCAGGAACAAAGCACACCTAGTTCACCGACTTGTGAAGCTGGAATACAAGGAAGGCATGAGCATGATTGAACACCTCAACACCTACAAAGGCATTGTGAACCAACTCTTAAAAACTGAGATGAAGATTGATGACAAGCTATAGGCTCTATTGCTTTTAATTTTGCTGCTAGAAAGCTGGGATACCCTGGTGGTGACTTTGAGCAACTCAGCTCCAGATGGAAAGTTGACAATGGACTCCATGACGAATAGCCTCCTGAATGAAGAATCCACGAGAAGAGAACGAGGTGTAACTAGGACGATTTAGGCCAAAATACGAGCTGAAATGCTTCTATTGCTGGAAGGCTGGCCACAAGAAGCCTAACTACAGAATTTTACAGAAAGACGAAAAGAACGACACTGTGAAGCTGGATTAGATTGTACCAAAGAAGAAAGAAGATAAGAGCACCATAGCGGTGGTTGCCGAAGCTGAGATATTCCTCCTCAGCGAAGATAATTTTTGAACGTTGCTTATTATGATTACGCTTAGATTGTTAACTCAGGTGCCTCCTGTAACGACCCGCCACGTCGCTACTATATTACTAACTCATAACCATGATATAAATTCATCTTAATAAAAAGAACACCCCTTTGGTTACTTGTGAAAATGGAGATAAATTTTTTGCGAGCATAAAATGACCATCATCATAGAATATACACGTAGATCAAGGTACTCATAAAATATTTCAAATATATGTATGCACTTACAAGACATAATTTAATTACAAGTACAAAGATTATGTCTCAAAGTATACATCAAGTGTTTTACAAATGAAAAGAGACATAAAAGTCAGGGGTGTAATTAGCAAAACAAGGGGTGCATCCATTAAGACAAGGGTGCATCTAGCAAAATGCAACTCCTGCCCGGGATCCTGTCCATTGACATCCCGACAAAATACGACGACTCCAATCAACCCGGTCCTCTCTGAAAAGCATCTACTGCTGCCCATCTGCTCACACGAACCCGGTTCGCGATCATACAGGTACCGAACCACAAGGTACAACAAAGCAATGGTGAGTTCATCATATTAAATAACAACAATAAATACAACAGGAAAGGGACACAACCTAGTCATGAAGCAACACGGTCATCAACATCTCAATACAAACATTCCAAGAATCCATCAAATACTAACATACACGGACATCCACAAACATCTCGTAAACCAACTTATAATATCTAGCATGATGCATGCTCCTGACTCAATTCTCATCATGCAGTGTGGTACCATCCCGGAAATGGGTCATCCTTGTGGTTAGATGATGCAGTAGCTTGTCAGGGTCACTCTGTCGTGCACAGGAATCACCCTCCCATGGTGATCAGCCAATGAGTGTTAGAAGGAGTTCCCAACAGACGTGGCCCCCCAGTACCTCCGTACCCTACAGCCAATCATCAGCCCCATTTCCACCATGCAAATGTCGTATGTTACGTAGGCACCATCAATGTATGACCCGGCTGGGAACACAATCATTCCTTGCAAGGATAACTCGTCATACACCCCCTATGTAACACACCGCCCACACAAGGGCCCATCGATGCACTGACCGTGGTCCTCGCAAGGTTCACCACCCGGTCCCGGCATCTCACGTCTACACATAGAATATCACCACGACACCATCAATGTATGACCTGGCCAGGAACACAATCCTTCCTCGCAAGGGTAACCCGTTATACACCCCCGTGGGTATTTATGTATATCCAAACACATTCATCATCTCAAGCCATTTGATAGTCCGAGTTCAAATGCTACCAACGTGATCACATACGTCACTCATAAGCACATCCAAACAAGTGAACTGGTGTGAAGTACGAGGTGTCCGGGTTGGCACTTAGACATACTATCTCAAGGTAAGAATCCGAACAAGGTCGGACGAAGATGGACAAGGTCGGTCAAGGCAGGTAGGACTCGGACAAGGTCGGTAAGGGTCGGTCAAAAGGGGTAAGATTAGACAAGGGAAGACAACGGCAGCAAGAGCGGACGAGGTCGGAGGAGGTCGGTCGAGGTTGGTTAGGCTTGGTATGGATTTTCCAAAGGCGATCAGGAGGTCCTTAGGTTTCTTGTAAAGTTCTAAGGACGGGTTCTGTACTATCTAATTGATTGCATAAGCGCTGTAATCGATTACAACAAATAGCGCTTGTAAGACTCCCGGGGTTGTATTTCACCAACCTACACAAGGGTGTAAGGGAACCCGGTGGCTCATTTTCCAAGAGCAGACAAGCTCTGCCGAGTAAGGAACCCGACAGTTCTCAAGGAAAGGGGTTTGGGCTTAGCAATTCTAAAGGAGACAGTCCACCCCGGGTAAGGAACGCGGTCTCCCTCTAAGGAAATGGAAGGATGAGCTCCTAGAGATGACACGTGTATGGAACCCGGTGGCTCTTAAAGAAGGAACACAAGCTCAAATGAGTAGGGAAACCCGGTAGCTCTTTTCCCGAGAGGACACAAGCTCATCCGAGTTAGCAACCTGATAGCTCTCTCTATGGTGAAGCAACTTGAGCTCAAAAGCTCTATCGTATCACCCGGGTAAGGAACCCGATTTACCTTACAGAAAGGGAAGCGAGTCTTAACGACTCTAAGGGAACGACCCCGGGTAGAGAATTCGGTCTACTAACGTCTGCCAACAAGGACTAAGTTACGTCTTGCATGCATGCCACGTAACTCGCTCAACTCGGCCTACCCATCCTGGTAGCCTACATCAAAACACAAGGGTTGAAGTCTATGTGTAACACGGCCAACCCATCCCGGGTACTCAGCACCTTCATGAATACTTCCGTCATTGTCTTAGAAGTCATTCAACATCAAAACGCCAGCTTCACACATGCACGGGGAGTTCTTAAAACATCTACTCCCCACAAGAACACCAAACATCAACACAAAACAACATTCAACAGATTTAAGGCATACCACATCCCGTTCCTAAAAGGCATAGCTTTTCTAGGAAAAACATCACACACACACACACACACCAGGGACATGCAGTTATTGTCACAGCTGGACTCCCTGGCCCCCAAACTGTGGTACCTAAAGCTGTTAAGAAACACGATAAACTCCCCTTACCTAACTAGGAGTTCATTTACAAGCTTCACAGTATGCTTGTCCTGAACTTCAGCTCCGACCACAAAGTTCCTTTCAGCGTCGGGATTTTTCGCAGCAGCTACGGTGGTTCTCGTAGGTTGGAGGTAACAAAGAAGGGGTCAAGAACGAGAGGTTTTTGGGTGAGTTTTAGAGGGAAAACAGAGGAAACAAAAAGGTAGAAGAAGAAAGAGTAAACTTGTTGATGTGCCATCCTGCTGCTTATAAACACGACTGATACAGTATGTCCACTTAATATGTGCAACCAGCAACACAGCACATCAGAGTTGACTTATGTCCAATACCTATCATCAAGCACGCATAACAAGACAAAAGAACTCAAACAGCGAGTTATAAATAAAACAATTTATCAATCAACATAACACATGTAATTTAATTAATATAATACACACATCAAGCATCCAGATCAGCAACTTATAATCTGGGTCGTTACACCTCCTTCCACATTACCCCACACAAAGGTTTCTTTTCTTCTTACCGAAGTGTTGACTATGGAACAATGAAAATGGGAAATCAGGTGACCAACAAGATTGTTGGTGTCAGTGATGTAACCCTGACAGCAGATGTCTAGTGCTGACTTGTGTTGAAGGATGTAAGACATTTGCCAAACATGTGACTGAATCTAATCTCGGTAGGCAAGCTTGATGATGCCTGGTTAGTGAACTACTTCGGAAGATGTAGATGGAAATTGGGCAAGGGAAACTTGGTGGTTGCTAGAGGAAAGAAATAAGGCTCCTAGTACGTGATGCAAGGAAATATTAGTTACAGTGAAGTCAATTCAATCTTAGGTGCACCTAGTATGGAGCTGTGGCATAAGCGTCTCGGCCATAAAAAAGTGAGAAATGAATACAGATTTTGAACAAGAAAGGACTTTTGACCTGGTTGAAAGGCCAAGTGTTGGAGAGTTTCATGCACTGCCTAGCTGGAAAGCAGCACATGGTTTCATTTTTTGAGACTGGATCAACCCAGACGAAGTAGGTATATTCTTGACCTCGTCCATACTGATGTATGCTCCATGTCTGAAAAATCACTTGGCGGAGGTCAATACTTTATTTCTTTTATTGATGAACATTCCCGCAAAGTGTGGGTATATGTTTTGAAATCAAAAGACCAAGTACTCCACGCCTTTAAAGAATTTCATGATATGGTGGAAAGGGAGATTGGCAAGAAACTGAAAGTGGTCCGATCTGATAATGGTGGTGAGTACTGCTGCCTGTTTGATGCTTATTGTAGACAATCTGGATCCGACTTGAAAAGAAACCCCCAAGACTTTGCAGCTAAATGGAGTTGCTAAATGAATGAACATAACTATTGAAGAAAGGGTTTGAAGCATGTTATCCCATGTTGGATTGCCAAAATCATTTTGGGGAGAAGCCGTCAGAACTGCTGTTGACTTGACAAATCTCTCACCATCATGACCAATTAAAGGAGAAATTCCCAAAGAAATCTAGACAGGTCGAAAAGTAGCCTATGATCACCTAAAAAGTATTTGGATGCCGAGCTTTCATGCATATCCCAAAAGATGAAAGGGCGAAGCTCGGTGTGAAGACTAAATGGTGCATTTACCTTGGTTCGCCGAGATGTGAATTCGAATTCTGACTTCAGGATCCAATCAACAAGAAGATAGTGAGAATCTGAGATGTGGTCTTTCATGAGAATGAGACTATTCAAGACATCTTCAAACTCAAAGTCTGGGTTTTTTTTTCTAAAGTGAAGAATCTGTCCCTCTTGTTCGAGCTGAAGTAGGGGGGAAATAATGATGAAAGTGAAGTAAATGACCAGTAACAAGAAGGCCAACCGTTGAAGTTGATGTTGAGATCCAAGATGAGAATGATGACCCGAGTTTTCAACCTGAAGCACAAACTAGACACTCTACTTGACTATGACGACCTTCCACAAGGTACCCTATTGATGAATACACTATCGATGCTAAAGATGAAGAATCTTAAAGTTATGATGAGGCCATGACGAGCTTAGATAAAAAAGAATGGGAGAAGGGAATGTAGGATGAGATGAAGTATTTGCATGAAAATCAGACGTATGAGTTGACCAAGCTACCTCAAGGAAGACTAGCTCTAAGAAACAAGTGGGTGTATAAAATCAAGCATGAAGAGAACGACCAAAAGTCGAGATACTAGGTCAGATTTTAGTGAAAGGATGCAACCAGAAGAAGGGAGTTAGTTTTGAAGAAATCTTCTCTCTCGTGGTGAAGATGACTTCGGTCTAAACTGTATTAGCTATGGTGGCATCATTAGACCTTGAAGTGGAACAAATGGATGTGAAGACAACATTCCTTCACGGTGACCTTGAAGAAGAAATATATATGGAGCAACTTGAATGGTTTAGAGTTCCAGGTAAAGAAGACTTGGTATGCTAGTTGAAGAAGATCCTATACGGTCTAAAGGAAACACCTTGGTAGTGGTATAAGAAATTTGAATCTTTTATGACTGAACAGAAATTTTTGAAGCAAAGGACGACCACTGCGTATTTGTTAAGAGGTATGAGGCCGAAGGCTTTCTGATTTTATTATTATATGTTGACGACATGTTGATTGTAGGGCAAGACAAAACGAGGATAGCCGCCCTAAAGAAGGTGTTGAACTCTTCCTTTACAATGAAGGACCTCAACCTTGCAAAATAGATTCTTGGAATAAAGATACTCAAAGACTAACAAAGAAAATTATTGTGGCTGAGTCAAGAAAATTACATTGAGAAGATTTTGAAGAGATTTAACATGGACAAATCCAAAGCAGTGAGCACCCCCTTATCCAGACATATAAAGCTGAGCCAAAAGCAATATCTGAGATCAGATAAAGAAAAGGATGAGATGCTAAAGATCCTGTATCAGTCCATCGTTGAAAGCTTGATGTATGTAATGGTTTGTATGAGACCCGACTTGGCATATGTTGTTGTAGGCATGGTAAGTCGGTATCTGTCTAATCCTCGCAAAGAACATTATGAAGCAGTGAAGTGGATCTTCAAGTAACTTAGAGGAACGACAAATTTATGCCGCTGATTTGGAGAAGGTGAAGTCGTGTTGCAAGGCTAGACAAATGCTGACTTAAGGGGAGATTTTGACTTAAGAAAGTCGACGACTGATTATTTGATGACTTTTGTAGAAGGAGTTGTCTCCTGGAAAATGACAAGACAAGTATGAGCTGAAAGGTGATAACCAAAGTGCCATTCATTTGAAAAAGAACTTGACCTATTACTCCTGCACTAAGCACATTGACGTGAGATATCACTAGATCTAGGATGTGGTGGAAGATGGACAACTCGAACTCATCAAAGTGCACGCCGACCTTAATTAGTTTGACATGATGATGAAGCTAGTACCAACTGTTGGGTATAACTCATACTGTTCCGTCAGCAGATATGGACAAGGCCCCGCTCCCCGGTGAGCGGGTGAGGGTTCGGGGGAATCGCCCCGGCGGGGGCTAGGGGGCAGCACCCCCGGGACTTTTTTTCGAGGCCTTGTACTGTTGTTGGCCTCGTGTTTTATTATTTGTAGTTTGGACTTGGGCCTATGATTACCTACGGTGTTTAGGGTTTCTAAGCCTATATATTTCCTTGTAATCTGAGTGCAATTGTACGAGTGTGTGAGGGAATATAGTGAATAGCTGGACGTAGCCCACATTGGGTGAACCAGGATAAACTCTGTGTTGTTTTCTTCTTCTTTTTTCTCTCTTCTCTATTGTTGTGTGATTGCTTGGTATCCAATACCAACAAGAAAACTTGAAGACTATTGTGAAGGTGTCAGGCTTCTGAACCCGACGCATTTAAGTTGGAAGAGGGAGATTTGTTGGGAGTTGTTCATTCCTTCAATGTTTGGTGCAATACTCAAGCTTGGTGAAAGTCCCAAGGTGTTGGAACTCCCACTTGGTGCAAGGCTCAAGGATCACACCCTTTGAGTTGTTCAATTTTTCTCCATAATTGATGATATAGAACATTTCCTCATCTCCTAGATGATCAAGAACCTTTCCTCCTCTCCTAGATGATCTAGAACATTCCCTCCTCTCCTAGATGATCTAGAATCCTCCCTCATCTCCTATATAAGGATAATTTGTGTGAGAGTTGTGAAGTAAGAGAGAGAGAAAGTTTGAGAATACCTCTAGAGAGAAGTTTGAGAGTAAGATCTCTTTAGGAAAGTTTGAGTGAATATCACCATTGTAGGTGAGGTTTAAGTGTACCACCATTTGTTAGTGAAGTTTGGTATTTTGTATCCATTATTTTCATAGTGGAAGTTTGATTCTGGACTAGTGTCATGTGAGATTTTACTTCTTCACATTGAAGAAGGTTTCTCACATTAAAAGATTGTTGTATTCTTCTCTATCTCTTTCTTTTGTGCATTTTTTAATTTTTCGCTTCCGCATTGAATTTGACGGACCTCCTCACAGCACTCTGAACCCTTATAGTGTCCGTTTCCAACACCGACACTCCTATGATATCCATATGCCAAATTGACACATGAAGGATGATGTTCTAAGAGATAAGCCAAGCATGCCGACAGTAAGGATTTCTTCTGTTTTCTATTTAAAGAGTAGACACACTTTTAATTTTCGATCCCAGGACTTGAAGGTTTGAAATCATCCTCCAAAGTCCAAACCATCAAATCACAAGGAAGACTAGCCTTTACCTTGTTAATCATGTTACTCATAGTTTTATTTAACTTGGACGCAATATATGATGTCATGTTGACTTATATTTTGGACATTATCTATGTACCAGTATCAATGTGATTTTTTTACTCGCAGGAACTAAAAACAGATATAAAGGAATTCACAGTAATTTATACATTATGTTGAACCACTTAAGATAGATTCCGTTAACGAGATCAATGTGTTTAAGAACATTCTATCTTACTAATTTATCGTAAAGTTAATTTTAAGGATTTTGGGTTTTAGAAATTAATTAACCGGTTAGATTTTGAGTAATTTCAACTTAATATTCAATGTTTCAATTCATATATCAATTTAAAATCTATATTTTTTTAGCAATTATGTATTATTTATTAATAAGACTTATTTGACTTAGTATATATGTGTTTTGTTTCCAGTCTTAGTAGAATTGATTTTTGAACTCTTGAATGTAATTAAAATGTGTGCTTGAACTAATCTTAGGCATAGTCTTTATATTGAAACGTGTTATGATAGAAGAAATTGATTATTGCAAACCAAATGGACTTTAATTGATAATATTTCACATAACATGTTAATATATTCATATTATATTGTTTATTTTGAAACATATTCCAACATATCTTTTAGTTATATATATATATATATATATATATAATAATTTTATGACTTTTGGTATATATGTGAATAGAGTCATTATAAACTTTTAATTTTAGGATTTATTTTATACAATATTAAAATTCATATATCATAGCAGCATCAACTCATCAAGTTGACTTGATTCTATTTCATCATATGTTATCAAGTTGTGGTTAGGTAAGTTTAAGTTCAATTCAGTTAAGAAATGATTCTGTCAAAATCTCCAATTGAGTAAAGATTAATCTCAACTCATCCTATGAACACTCTTAATTAGTTACATGTGTGTCTCTGGTTTGAGGGTAGTTACATTCTGCTTTAGTTAAAATTAGTACGCTATTTTTTATGCCCCTGAAATTCATTGTACTAACAAGCCTTGTCATCAAAATCAGTGCCAATGGAGACCAATGGAACACGTAAAAAACTGTTGATATTGCTTGAGTTTATCATAAAGACTATAGTATGCAAATGACCAGTGTTTAAGTAAAGGAAGAAAAGGAACGAATGTTTAATTCAGCACATCATGAGGACCACAAAATCATCACAACAGGCTGGTATAGTAGAAATAAAAAAAAAAATACAAGGGAGGACCACGTTAGAGTTTGAGCAAAAATAAGTCCACCTAGCCAACTAGACATTATGTTCTGTAGAAAAAGCATGTCCACAATTGCACAGTTCATCGATGTCTTTAAATTTATTTTTTCTTATGGTAAAAGTTGATCAGTCTCTTTACACACCCAAATCGTTTCAGGTCATGTTTCTTTCAGAAAATCCAGTAGACACAGAAAGTTTGGATTTTAGATAGCTTCAATCCACCTCAATTTTTTAGTCCTGTGGGACAGGTTCATGACTAGTCAACATAGAAAAAATTGCATTCAACCCCAACCTCTCAATTATAAAATTTGTTTACTTCCAAGCCTACTCACATAGACCTTGAAATAGTATATATAATTCCACCTAGCTAGATCCAAAATTATTAAACTTCATGAACAAGGGATTTGAGTCATAATTTTAGTTTAACATGAACTGATGAACATATACTATTATAGCCTAAACGAGACACCGGTCATGATATCACTCCACACCATTCATGATAAGGATTCACTAGTCATAAATGGGGTCCATTATTATAAATCTCGTTTTACCATAAGTAAAATTCTTGCAGTAGATCAAAAGGGTCAAACTTGCATGCTATTTTTCGGATTTAATATTGATTGGTTTTTCTAGTAATTGACATAATTTCTAGGTTGTACCAAAAAGTTCTAGCTCATTTGGTTGAACAGTTGTGAGTGTTGTAAATCTCTTGATAGTATGTCTAATTTTTACAGATAAAAAATAAAAATAAAAATGTTTAGAATGTTAAATTTATTGTTTTGATGCTTAGCTAGATTTACCAATTGTATCCCATCCAATGGATTGCTATGGAGAAAATGCATGTCACCATAAAGTTGCAAATATGTTTTGTGGTGTTGGCTTTGAAAAGCCCAATCCCAGCTGCTTACCTCGCTTCTCATGTTGGCCCTGCTACTTGACCAAATAGTATTCTACATTGCTACTCGTGCATTGCCTGTATATAGCCCATAATGGATCAGCAATAAAAATGATGATATACAGTCTTTTTTTTTCTTTTTTTTTTTCAACTTACTAGATATTGTTCGAAAAAAATTGAATTCACAACCCTTTTTTTCTTTTTCACTTTAAATACTAAGTCACTTTTATAATATTTTATATTACTCGACTAATAATAAAAGACTAATTTCTTTTTAGTATCTATCAAATATGTTAGATCTTAATAATTATTTATTGGATAAATAGTCATTTTCGTTCCTAAACATATAAAGCGTTGACAAATTTGTCCTTGAAATATGAAAATTCAAATATTTGTCATCGAAAGTGTAAAAAGTGTGACAAATTCATCATTCCATTAACTTTTGTCCATTACCGTTAATGAAAGTACCTACGTGACACAGAGGGACGAAAATGTCACAAAAATGATTAACAACATTGCTGCTGATAATATTTTGGACAAAAATATCAATAAATTATCATTAGACTAAAATGTCAGTAATTTTCTATTGGACCTAAATGTCAGTAAATTACCATTGGACCAAAATGTAAGTAATTTTCCATTGGACCAAAATGTCTGTAATTTTTTTTTGGCGAAAAAGGTCAGTACATTTCCATTAGACCAAAATGTCATTAAGGATAAATATTTCCTTTTTTTATCATTACAAGCATAATAATAACAATAATTAATCACTTAAAAATAGGGAAGCAAACATAAGTTAAAAGAAACATAATAATAATCATAATTTGTTTGTCACAATAGAAACTATCCAAAATAAGCATTCTACCAGTGTACCAAAATAAACATTGTAACAATGCATTAATCATTACAAATTTATCCAAATTATAATAATTAGTCACAATCTATTATAAATAAAAGACAAGCATATCTCATATTTCACTTCTTCGAATCTTGGGGCCGAGGCAACACTGGTGTGAGTATGAAGCTCATGTAATTTAGTTGGTTTATCCTATGAGGTGGTACATTTGGGAATATAATTTGAATTGTTGTTGGAAGCCTACCTGGAGGTGGTCTAAACATAGTTGACAGTGGTGGAGGTATGAAGATTGTTTCCTACAACAATTATAAATAGTAACTGGTTATGCATAATATAATTTAACAATAACTAATCAATTGTATGTAAAATCACTCACAGCACTAGGAGTTGGAGCACTTTGAGTGGTAGTTGGAGTTGGAGAGCTGGAACAATTTCACCATTAGGAGCTATAGTACTTTCATAATTAGGTAGAGATTTTTCAATTTGTGGGGTAGATTGAGAGTAATTAATCTCATCCTACAAATATGTAACATCTAACATAAATAACTTGCAAGCAACAATAAAAAAATTAATCATATATTATGACTAATTATTATAATAGATTGTGTTTGATTAGGAGTTGTAGTACTTTTATTTATAATAGATTGTGACTAATTATTATAATTTGGATAAATTTGTAATGATTAATACATTGTTACAATGTTTATTTTGGTACACTGGTAAAATGTTTACTTTGGATAATTTCTATTGTGACACTTAAATTATGGTTAATAATCAATATTATGATTATTATTATGTTTCTTTTAACTTATGTTTGCTTCTCTATTTCTTAAGTGATTGTATTGTTATTATTATACTTGTAACGATAAAAAAAAGGGAAGATTTACCATTAATGACAATTTGGTCCAATGGAAATGTACTAACCTTTTTCGCAAAAAAAAATTACTAGCATTTTCGTCCAACAAAAATTACTAACATTTTGGTCCAATTGAAAATGACTGACATTTTGGTCCAATGATAACTTATTGACATTTAGGTTCAATAGAAAATGACTGACATTTTAGTCCAATGGTAACTTATTGACATTTCCGTTTAAAATCTAGTCAGCAACCATGTTGGAAATAATTTTTTGTGACATTTTCATCCCTCTGTGTCATGTAGGCGCTTTCATTAACGGTAATGGACAAAAGTTAACGGAAAGATGAATTTGTCGCACTTTTTACACTTTTGGGGACAAAAATTTGAATTTTCATCTTTCAGAGACAAATTTGTCAATGCTCTACACATTTATAGACAAAAATAACTATTTAACCTTACTTATTTTCCCCTTTTTTAAGTTGGTCTATAGCATTGGTAGTCTCAAGTATGCTTCTCAAAAACAAATCCTCTCATGTTAAAACTCTTCATAGTTTACACATTAAAAACCTTGTCTTTATCTCTTTTGATAAACATTAATAAGATAATTCGTAAAAAAAAATGAATCAGATAGAGAGAGATATAGAGAGAGAGAATTTTCAAAATCATGTGGATATATAAAATTTTAGTATGAAAAGACTTGTGTGTGTCAGTCTAATTTAGATAATGTCAATTGATTTATATAAAAATTATATTTTATTTTCATTTTTAATCGATATGTTTGTATTAATTAATGTTATAAAAACATCATATTTTTTTATTCATCACTTTTATTATTTCATTTATAATTTTTTAAAAACAGAGCATAAAGTAAGAACATAATAACTTTCAATACCTATCCATCAAAACATCTTAATAAAAATGAAAAATAAAAAACAATAATAACGTTAACAAATACCTATAAAATATTTATTAAGAATTTTAAATGAAAAATAATTAATAAAAATAACAACTTTATATTAGATGATATATACTCACCATTTTTATTTTTTCCACAAGTATCCCCACGTAGCAGCCAAACCAAAAATAAATTAACCACAATAAAAACTTACAATTATAATGTTTTCTCATACTTTATTTTTTACCCATATCATTAACCTCTTTTAATTCTCCTTTCCCATTATATCATGAATGATATCCATTATTTCTTCTCTATTTTTCTTCCTAATAAGCCTCTTTCCACCTAGGGTGTAAGAGTGCCAAATGATCAATAGAAAATTAATCGTTGCAAAACACATATAATCATATTCAATTATTAATTGCTGACCATAAATAGCATATGCTATCATATGGGAAATGATGCCAATAGGTAATGAGAAAGAAGCTAATAACACCAACCACAAGCATAATCAATCTTAATACTGGTAGTGATAGCCTAGTTATAACCCTGCTGCGACAACTCTTGTTATTTCATCTAAAAATTAGTAATGATATATAGTGAATGCTAGACCAACTAATTAATTGTGAAGACTTATTCCTCTCCAACAAAAGAATTTATTTTTGTCCAATACGGCAATACCTTTGACCCATGAATACTTCATCTTGATAAAGGTATTCGCACCTAGTAGGTATCAAATACCAATACACGTTGAATACTCACACTTAATACATGTTCATTTTCTTACAAAAGAAATTGTAGGTGGCTTAAGTACTATGACTTTAATGAGTTCCTTAAAAAAACAAAAAATATGACCATTTTTTATTTAAATACATTTTTCGTTTTTTCAATTTAGTATTTTTTTTACATTTTTTTTTCTATAATTTTTTTTCTTTTAGTCCTAAGAAAATGTGTTTATTTTGTTTTATTCCTTTAACCACTTTAAATAATACTTTTAATAGTGAAAAAATATTATCTGAAATGTTTTAAAAACAAAAAATAAAACAAACACATTTTATAAAAACTAAATCGATAAGAACAAAAATAAAAAAAATACTAAATTACATGGACAAAAAGGTATTTAAATTTCTTTGTATGAAACTAAAAGTATGACTCTAATGATACTAAATACAACTTGAGGTATTACCAAGTATATTATGCCTTATGTACTAGTTAGATTATTTTTCCTGCCAAATAATGACTGCTTTTCAAGTAAATTTAGGATTCGCCTTTTTCTGAAAAATCATGTTTAGTTTTTATTTTATCAAACTCTTTCATCTTTGCTAGTGAAATTCAAGTTTGCTAAAGTAAATTAGACTAACTCCTTTTGAGGTATTTTGAGTTTGTACACAACTCCTGTTTTTTTAAATGTTTACAACAATCTTTCGTATATGATATAGGCTAGTTCCACTCCACCATGCACAAGTTTATTAGGTTTGATACTATGCATAATTTTTTTCAAACCCTTGAATATAACAATAAAATAGTCAAGGGTGAACATCTTCTGGTTGTACCATGTACACAAAACATGGGATAATAGTTTTTTTTTTAGTTTGATAATTTTTTTATGGGCAAAATCATAGTTTTAAAAATTGAATCGGTGACTGACCAGGTCAGAGTACTGGGTCACTGGTCGAACCGGTGGGTTACTAATTGACCCGCATGACCCGGTCTATATTAAAAAATATAAATTTTTTTTATATCTATTTTAAAATATTTTAAAAAAACACCACAAACCATAACATAGATAATTAAATACCAAAATGTAAAAAAAATATTATCCAAATTCAAACAAACAAATAACAAATATCATAGATATAGGCTAAATAAGTTTAAGTTCATTTTCAGTGTTTCTTTCAATAGAATAATTAAATTCATTAAATTGCAGCTTAGATGTCTGGTTTAATAACTAAATATTGAAGCTATGATTTTCTATGACTATTTTTAAACGTGTAAACAGTAAAAGAGTTCTTTGGCTTTGATGAATTCTTTGCTTATATATATCACATTAGTTATCTTGAACTTATATGCTAATAACTTAATGTAATTTAAAATAGAAGCAGACGTGCCAAGTAATATTTCTCATGATATTTTTCAATCTTATTTACATCAAACTAGAGTTTGAATTTCATAAAAAAAATATTTATCAAATTTTGAATTCCATAAAAAACTTACCATTTTTTAGGCTTTTCTTTGTTAAAAAACAAGAAAAAATATAATTCACCCTTCCTCGTTCACGCAACCCCTGCTACTGCAATATTTCTGCTCCATGAATAAAAAATGCATTTCCATTAACCCCCTCCACCAACCCTCGGGAATAGACAAACCGCACTACTGCCACCCACCGTGAGAAGACAGAAGCGACACGGAGTTAAAAGGATGTTTATTTTTAAATTGCGACCTGGTCCGGTTTGCCGGGTCGGCGGTTGAACCATTAATCCGGTCGGGTCACACTGGGTTGAAAACATGGTCGATCTGTTAACAGACTTGACCCAGTTCAGTCATTGGGTCATGGTCCGATAGGTCCGACTGATCGGGTCAATCCAATTTTTAAAACACTGGGCAAAACTCTCTCTCTCTTTCTTTTGTCAGTTTCTTTATAATTTTCAGATCCCCTCCAACGCAATCCTTTCATTGGCACTCTGCTCCTCCGCATTGACCCTCTATCGCCGGAAACTTTCACCCCCACCACGCCCATGACCTTCTCTGTCACCGCCAACCAAGCTCATTGTCCTCCATGGTGGTCTTCGATAATTGGAGAAGTGAGAGTGGATGAGAAGGACACTTTTTTTAAATCGAAAGATCTTCTAGCGGCGGTCACAAATTTGGCCACGGTGGTTGCAATAGTGGTGGTGCGAACCACTGATAGTAAACAAAGAAAGTGGAGAGAGACAAAAAATAGGTCGTTGTCATACACGTCGGCAAGAAAGGGCTACTGGCTGTGTTTCATGGAGTATGCCATGTTATCTTTTTTTTTCTTTTTTTCTCTATTTCTTCTCTCTTTGTTTGCACATTGTCATGGTGATTTTATTTTTTTGCAGAAGAGTATTGTTGTGGCAATCGGGATGAGTTGATTTTTTTTGTTGCATACGCAAAGCTATAAAAAGATTGACGCAAAACTGAAACATTGGAGACTGAACATCAGGAATTGGGTTTGCATCACCCACCAAAAAATGCCCCAAGCCAACCGAAAATGTAACCGGCAACACAATGTTTCTATCTCTGTTGTTTTTTTCCATAGAAGAACAAGGCAAAAGAACCAAAATTTGTATTTTAAATAAATAATTACAAATTTGGTGCAGTTTGCAAACTATTTACCAATATGGGGTAGCCAAATTTTGGTCCCCATATAAGCCAAAAAAATTTTACTTTTTCACACATTTACCATTTCACCTTTTTCCTAAAAGTTTCTGAAGTTTTTCTTTAGAGTTTGGGAGTGAGTTATCTCTGCAGTGAAGCTCTGCCAACAAGTAAGTGAATTTAATAATTTTGAATATTATTGAATTAGAAATGTTAGCGGCGTAGGTAATTTTTATCAGCGTAGATGTTAGCTTCAAAGAAAATGGTTAGAGACTGTTATATAGAATTATTTTAGATGATAGGTTAGTTTAGGGTTAGGGGTTAGTGGTTAGTGATTATGGGTTAGGGTTTAGGGGTTATGGGTTTAGCATTTAGGGGTTTATGGGTTAAGCCGTAGGGTTTATGGTGTATGGTTTAGAGTATAGGGTTTATGGTTTATGGTTTATGGTTTAGGGATTAGGGATTAGGGTTGAGGGTTTAGTTTAGTTTTTAATTAAGAATTATTTTACTAAAGTTATTTAGTTAAGTTTAGTTAGAATAATTTTATTAAAGTGATAGTTTAGTTTAGATTTTAGGGTTTAGGGATTATGGCTTAGGGTTTAGGGATTAAAGTTAAGGGTTTAGTTTAGTTTTTAATTAAGAATTATTTTTCTAAAGTTATTTAGTTCAATTTAGTTAGAATAATTTTATTAAAGTGATAGTTTAGTTTAGAGTTTAGGGTTTAGGGATTAGGATTTAGTGTTTAGGGTTTAGTTTAGTTTTTAATTAAGAAATAATTTACTAAAGTTATTTAGTTCAGTTTAGTTAGAATTATTTTATTAAAGTGATAGTTTACTTTAGAGTTTAGGGTTTAGTTTAGATTTTTATTCAGAATTATTTTACTAAAGTTATTTAGTTCAGTTTAGTTAGAATTATTTTATTAAAGTGATAGTTTACTTGAGTATAAATTTTGATTAATAGGAAATATTAATTAAGGGTGTTAAATTATTAATTATAATATTGATTTATTTATATTAAGATAGTTATAGATTGCTGATTCATCATCGTCTGCTTCTTCACAGTCTGGATCCGATGATGAGGGTGAGCCGAGGGATCCAATAACTTATGTTATCCCTACCCCGTATAAGTGGGGTGTTTTGCGGAGGCGTACCCAGCGCACACACGTTTCACAGGTTGTGTGAAACGAGGACCCATGTCGAGTGTTGAAGACTCGATGTGGTAAAGTCACGAGGGGGCCAGACTATGACAATATACCTGACATTGTTGCTGAGATGTTAGGAAAGGATGGATTCCTACATGTTGCACGCATGCGACATATTAAGGTATGCAATTCAGAATTGAATAAATTAAATATTGTTATAATTTAAACTACAAAAATGTTTTTTGTTTATAACTGTATATATGAATTGATTATTGTGAATTTAAATTTAGATCGATCCTGCGCTTATTAGTGCTCTGGTTGAGAGGTGGAGACCAGAGACATATACATTTCACATGACGCAGGGAGAGATGACTATCACGTTGGAAGACGTGGCTGGTATCTTAGGATTGCCCAGCGACGACAATGTTGTCAGCGAATCCACCTCTGACGACTGGGCCACCGTGATTGAGGAAGTCTTTGGTCATGTTCCTCAGGCAGAGGGTGAGCTGAAATGTGGATTTTTGCGCCTGTCTTATTTTGATAGGCATTATGCGCATTGGGGTGAGGTAGCTACAGATCCCGTAGAAGTCATGTGGTTTACGAAGGCACACATTGCACGTATGATTGGAGAATGGGTACTATGCGACAGATCTGGGGGGAGAAATGTCGATTGTTGCTACGTCCCATTGCTTGTAGGGGACTTCGGAGACATAGGTAGCTATAGTTGGGGCTCTGCGGTCCTTGCACATTTGTTTAGACAAATGTGCGAGTGTACAGATCCATAGAGAAGTGACATTGGTGGGTCTCACGTGCTTCTCCAGATATGGGCGTGGCTCAGATTCCCACCCATTGCTCCAGCTATTCCTCAGCCTACACAACCGAAGTGGCAATACGGACACAGGTATGTGTTATTATTATTTTTTATTAACTATGTATTAATGAGTCTTATAAGTATTCTAATGTCAGTTATTTTGAAATTAGGTTTAATGCTTTAGGTCGGTACTGAGCACACGAGCTTCTTTGGTATCGCCTAATATTAGATTCCCTTTGTCAGGAGGAGGTACGTATTGTGATTTATAAGACTTTTGGTCGATGTACTTTGATAATTTGCATTTTTGGTTGTTGTTCTTTCATAATTGGTGTTTTAATTATTTTTTGCAGGTGGTTTGACAACCATATGCAGGCTACGACTTCCTTAGTGCATCTGAGCAGCAGTGAATGTGGTGGATGGCTAGTACTCCAGTTATATGCTTTCACAGTTGAGTATTCTCATCCAGACAGATGTGCCAGGTGGATGGCACATCGACCTGGCCCTACTATTGCATGGGTTGCTATCACCAAACCATGAGTACATGGTTTGGTTCAGGGAGAATGGGAAGAGCTATGTGTCGAAGAGGAGTGCCAAGACTGGTCATGGTGTAAGTGTTGTTTAATTATAATTTTCATACTTATATTCATTATCATAGATTTAATGTCTGGACTAATGTAATTGTTTTGTAATTTGTAGATTGATGGCCTGGAGGTGTTGTATTGTGCGACTGGCGGTGAGCAATGGCTGGGATACACCATGGAGTGGATGCATGAAGATTTTGGTCGCATTATTTGTATCTTCAGAGAGAGTTCTCGCCTGGAGGAGCCAGGCCCACATGCACCCCTATCACAGCTTCAACATGACCCACAGGTATTTGTGGACGTTCCCTGTCATAGACAGGAGGGACATGGGCTAGAGCATCGACGGAAAGCCATGCCCAATGTTCCTGAGCTCATAGGAGCTCCGAGGCCTCGCACTGATGGTTGGTTTAGGCCGCCACTGATAAGTCCTACATACGGCAGCCAGCCTGTGTATTATGATGCTACTCAGCAGGGGGACATGGGGTATGAGGGAAGAAGTTCACAAATTCCTAGTCCTCCACCGCCAGACTCCCAGACACAGCCTGTATATTATGCTACTACTTTGATCATGGCTACATGGGTTGCAGTTTCTGGGAGTAGTAGTGGCTACGGATTAGAGTGCTGCTGCTATTGACTGCATGCTCGCTCAGGTTGATTATTCTCCGAGCAGTTGTGGGGATTGGCCATCACATGTACCACAAGGCACCCCTCCTCCTGATTATCCCCGGCCATCATCACCAGAGCAAGCAACTCCATACCCACCTGCAGATGCAGACCCTTCATTGGCAAGCCCTTCTTGTGCCCGTGGCAGATAGAGGTTACCTGATCGTCAGGCACGTCATTACCAGTGGCCACCAGAGTCATAGATTTAATTTATATTGTGTGAATATTATTTGTCGTTTGTAATGGACTTTAATTTTTCATGCACCACTTCCTTTTGCATTTTCAAGCACCACTTCCCTTCATTTATTAAACCCAGTTCACAAAACGAGTTATTTCATCAAACCTTGCATGGAAGAGTCGACAACTTGTCCTCATTCCATGTTTTGCTATGGAAGAACAACCACTGTCGATTCAGACCACGCAAAGTTGGTTGAAGTAAGATACATCATGTGGAACTACAAAATGACATTGACAATACTATAACAAATGCTATTAAAACACTGTGTGGTCCTTGATACGGTGGCCAATAAATTTGATAGAACGCATGCCTGCTACACCATGTGGAACTGTAACATGACATTGACAACACTATGACGTATGCCTGCTACACCATGTGGGAAGGCTAAAATCTCAGACGAAATTCACAACACTATACACTATGCACATTGGATTCCAAAAAAGCCTCTATCAGAACACCCGATGGTATACTCAACCTACTTCGATCCACCATCGACCCTACATATGATGCAATGCTAGATTACAACGACAAGTGGAACATACCACGACAAGCCAATTTTGTGGGTTATTCCTTTACTGGAACAAATCCAATAAGATTTGAAATTCCTTCAGGATGCAACATTGAAACACTTAAGGATGTCATCAAGCAAGTTGCACCTGTTGGGGTTCCCCCATATAGAATTCACCACTCACAGGTGGTAAGAAAATTGTTTTTTCGACAGCCAGCCCATGCAAAATATTCAGACTACACAATCGAATATCACATTATAGAGTTGATAACCGATGAAGATGTGTTAGAGATGTTAGCAGAATCCAACTACTGGAAACATTTTTGTCCAATAGAGATTTTAGCTATTTTTAACAAATCAGTTACCCAAATGGAAGAATACATGTCTGCTGCCGATGTTGGGCATCATGCTTAGTAGACCGATTCAAATGGAACAACACATGGTCGCTGCACAACATCTTTGAAAGTATGATTAGTTTGGTTTTTTTTGTATTTCATTTTTTATTGTTATTTTGATTTTATTAAGTAGTGTTTATTAAGTTTGGTTATTTTCAATTGTTATTGTTATTTCAATTGTAGGTTCCGTTATTTTCGCTTTATTAAGTTGTGTTCATTGTCGTTTGTCTGTCTGTCTCACATCTCAATTACTGTTATTCACGGTGTTTTTAATTATTATTATGTCCGGCCTACATGTGTTTAAATACTACTTAGAATTGAAAATTTCCAAAAAAAAACCCTATTTTTTTAGAAAACAAACACATATACGAATTGGTAAATGATTAATGTCTAAACACATATACTACTATTTAAAGAAACATCATTACAAAATCATGAAATAGCACCACGATTAGGACAAGCTCTTCGATTATGTCCAACTTGCTTGCAAATACCGCATTTGACGCATCTTTGACTTGACTCGACTTCGTCCATCTCGTTACGTATTCTAGTGGACCTTGGACGACCTTTTGCATGCAACATGTGTCTGTCAGGTATGAGAACTGGATCTTCACTCAGTGGAATAACACCTTCATTACCAATTGGCTACCATGGCAATGAGTAAACCTTAACAAAATTACTTACTAGGAAGACATCATCCACATACTGAAACGGATTATGACGAACATGTAAAGCAGCAGCTGCAACGTGACTACATGGGTATTTGAAGGCCTTAAACTTGCCACACTGACAATAACGCTCTGCAAGGTTCACTGAATATGACCTATCCCAGCCCTTGTCCACCTTAAATAATGTTTGATCAACATTATATGTTCATACATGGTGGCCTGTAGCAAGGGACTGATTATGCCTCATAACATCAACCACATTTTTGCAATGCCCTTGTGAATGGTCAACTTGTGAAGTAGCCGCTTGACCCCTGCATACAAAATAATGAACCAATTTGTTATACGTGTGCTTCACCAGAGCAGTGATAGGCATGTTTCTTGCTCCCTTCAACATCCTGTTTACTGATTCAGACAAGTTTGTTGTCATATGGCCAAATCTTCTTCCATTTACATCATATGCATGTGTCCACTTTTCCTTAGGGATGCTATCAATCCATTCTGCAACTTGAGGACTAGTATCACGAAATCGTGCAAACGATATGTCAAAATCAATAATAGAGGGAGTATAACCTGCAAAAGAATCATACCATTAACACTATTCCGGTTACATATACATCCATTTAATATATTCAAAATAGTTGTTAAGCATACCTAAATTCATCAGGGCCTTCTTCAATTTTTCATTCCTGAACCTTTGATTAAAATTACTAGCAATATGACGAAGGCAAAACACGTGATGCACATAAGGTGGTTGCCAACCAGCATGATTCTCCACAGCAAATAATATGCTTCGGTGCCTATCTGAAATGAGACATATGTTTTGGCTTTGGGTATCATGGAAGCGAATGTTAGCAAGGAAGTATTTCAAGGCGTCTAAAGTCTCCCCCTCAACAATGGCAAATGCCAGTGGCAGACATTCATTATTTCCATCCTGAGTCGTGGCAATCAACAATTTCCCTTTATACTTGCCATATAAATGAGTCCCATCAATTTGAATAATGAGTTTGCAAAAATGAAAAGTCTCGTAACACTGTCTGAAAGTCCAGAAAATGCGATGAAACACACATTTTGCCCGTATCAATCGATGTCCCATAAAATACTCGTTTGTTTGAATATCATAAAAAGAACCTGATGAAAAACGAAGCATGTAGCGACACCACCTTGGCAAAAATGCATAAGATTCTTCCCAATCCCCATAAATCATTGTCATTGCTTTCTGCTTCGCATAACATGCCTTTCGATATGAAACTTTAAATCCATAAGAATGGTTGATCCTCTCTTGAACCAATGCAATTGACATAGACGGTTCCTCCTTAATCATTCCTAACAATTATATTGTAACATTCACATTAACAATATACCTTCAAGAACCATTATTAAAGACATAAAGAGGAAATTAAATAAAAACATACCTGCTACAAGTGAAGCAATAACATCAGCATCAAGCTGTCTGTGACACTGTGTAATATGGTCATTCAGACAATTGTGTTTTCCACCCCATTTTGAAACAAGCCACTTCTCACCGTACGCTGGTTTCATTACCCTAACCCTCAAGGGGCAACCCTCGTTATGAGCAATACACCTCATGCATATTAAGTTAGGCTTGCTCTCAATCACAATTGCATCTTGATGCTCCTTCATGAGGTTCAGCTTAATTGCTAATTGTGTGTCCTTTTTGGAGTCAAATTCTTGTTTAACAAACAACTCATCCCATAATTGCCATGGACCCTGCACTCAACCCGAACCCGAAGCAGAACCGGTAAAAGATTTTTCTTCACTTGAATTATTCCAATCAATATATGTGTAATGTGGAATTCCATCCCAATAAGGAATGACCTCACCACCTGCACATACAAAATTAGTTTAATAAACATACCAACCAAATAAAATACTATAACATAGAAATATACATATATGACTACATTTTCATTCATTTCATTCATCTAACATACCTACAATAGGTTGTTCAGGTTGAGTAGATCCAACATCCAGATGATGACTAATTTGAGATGACCCCACATCACTATCTTCTTGAAATTCAGTCGCATGCACACCATAATCTTCATCATTATTCGACGCACTAGCATGCTCCTCAAGAAGACGATCTTCCATTGCAATATTTTCATCATCATCCTCTTCATCATCATCTTCTTCATCATCATCCATAACCCAAGTTGGGTCATGTTCATCTTCCTCAGACACGTTTACAACTGGACCAACATATGATGATCTATTATGTGCAAAATTGAAAGCAAATGACCTCATGGGTAAAACAACATCCTCTGCTCCGGTAAAATCCACGTATAACTCTAGAAAATCTTTCGTTGTCTGCTTGAAAAATTCTTCCATTACCAATTCTATGTCTTCATCATCCACAACTTGAAAACCCATGTATTGTTCACGTTGCCATAATCTTGCCATCAGCAAAGTGATACATTGGTTGTCTAACAAACCTAATGTTTGTCGTATCTTCTAATGTAATTCATCCAGTGTTGAGTTTCACTTGATACGTGTCTGCCTTTTCTCCCCTTCAAAAACAACACCCCGTCGCCCTTCAACTTTCCTTAAATTAAAAAATAACACAACACAAACACACTCATCACCACCTGAACTCATTTATTGCCGTCAACAATACTCCTGCAAATGACTATCTTAATATAAATAAATCAATATTACATTAATAATTAAATACCTTCAAATTAAATTACATTACAATTAATTATCCTAAATAAATCAAAATTATAATTAATAATTTAATACCCTTACTTAATACTTCCTATCAATCAAAATATAAACTAAACTAGACTATAACTTCAATAAAATAGTCCTAACTAAACTAAACTAAATAACTTTAGTAAAATTATTCTAAATTAAACACTAAACTAACTCAACTAAACCCTAAACCCTAAACCCTAAACCATACACCATAAACCCTACCACTTAACCCATAAACCCATAAACCCTAAATCCATAACCCATAAACCCATAACCCCTAACCCTAAACTAACCTATCATCTAAAGTAATTCTATATAACAATCTCTAACCATTTTCTACGAAGCTAACATCTACGCCGATAACAATTACCTACGTCACTAACATTTCTAATTCAATAATATTCAAAATTATTAAATTCACTTACTTGTTGGCAGAGCTTCGCTGCAGAGATAACTCACTCCCAAAGTCTAGAGAAAAACTTCAGAAACTTTTAGGAAAAAGGTGAAATGGTAAATGTGTGAAAAAGTAAAACCATTTTGGCTTATATGGGGACCAAACAAGTCACGCCCATTTTGGGTGTGTTTGGTTATCCCATATTGGTAAATAGTTTGCAAACTGCACCAAATTCGTAATTATTTATTTAAAAAATAATATTTTTAGTTCTTTTGCCAGAAGAACAGACAATAGATACATCTTTTTTATTTGTTAAATCCATGTAGGTGTTATTATTTAAATAAAAAAACATAATAAAAGGATAATTAACAACATTACCCCACTATAAGGTCTTACATTGAGGGTTTTGTTATCATTTGGCAATGTTTTCTTTGGTTTATTATCATTTGGGGTCGATTTCAAAAATTTTTCCAAAATGAGATATGTTGTAACACGTGTTACGATTTTTGAGTTAGAAATCGTAACCAATGTTATGACTCATAATTTTTTTAATTGAAGTTGTAAAACGATTTTAGCTTAATTTTTTTAAAAAATTATGATTATAAAATCATTACAATTTTTTTTTACTTTTTAAACTGAAATCTTAATATTTTTATGACTTCAGTTTAGTTTTTTTTTTAATTGTTACAATTTTGAAGTTGTATGATTTCTTTTATTTTATGACTTTAAAGTCATATAATTTATTTTTTTAGAAGTCATAAATTTATTTACAACTTCTATTTTATATTTTTTTATTTAATATTTCATTTTTTCGTTTATATTTGATAAAAAATAAAAAATATTTTTTAATTTAATTATTTTAAAATAAAAATATTTTAATTTATTTTTTTTATTTTTTATACATTTATTTAATATAATATTTTATTTGACCAATTTTTAAAAAATTTTAAATAAGGAAGTTACCACTTCAAAGTCGTAATACACTTTACGACTTTGAAGTCATAACATTTTTTAACAAAAAATGGTAAAAATTGTTTTTTCTCAAATTTTTATAAAAATTATAAGTAATTTTTTAATTTAATTTATTTAATAAATAAATGTAGAAAAATATAAAAAATAAATTAAAATAACATATGAAGTAAATGTAGAAAATATATAGTAAATATATTAAAAATACTTTTATTTTTAAATAATTAAATGAAAAAATATTTATAATTTTCCTAAAATATAAAAAAAAATGAAATACTAAATTAAAAAAAATGTAAAAATATAAAATAGAAGTCACAAATAAATTTACGACTTCTAAAAAAAATCATAGCACTTTAAAGTCATTAAACCAAAAAAAATCATTCAACTTCAAAGTCGTAACTCTTTAAAAATAACTTAACCAAAGTCGTAAAAACTATTATGACTTCAGTTTAAAAAGTAAAAAAGTACGATTGTTACGAATTTAAAGTCATAAATTTTTTTAAAAATTAAGTTGAAGTCGTAAACTCTTTTACGACTTCAGTTAAAAAAAATTTAACAATTAAAAGTCGTAACATTAGGTACGACTTCTAACTTAGGAGTCATAACACTTGTTATGACTTATCTCCTTTTGGAAAATTATTTGAAATCGAACTCTGATGGGTAAGAATCCAAATAAAACGCCACCAAATGATAATAAAACCTATATTGAGTCTATGTAGGGTGGTGGTAGCGGAGATCAGTGTTCACCTTCGTCGAAGTCACGCTAATGGTGGCTGGTGGTTGCTGATGGTGGCTGTGAGGTAAGGGTAGATTTTTTATTATATACGGATTAACTAATCTGTTTGCCTCTTACGGATTAGCTAATACATATGAGGCTTACGGATTAACTAATCTGAGGCATACGGATTAGTTAATCAGTAAGCCTTATATGGATCAGCTAATCCGTATGAGGCATACAGATTAGTTAATCTGTAAGCCTTATACGGATTAGCTAATCTGTATGAAGCTTATGTATTAGCTAATCTATTTTCCTCATACGGATTAGCTAATCCATAGGAGGCATACGAATTAGCTTATCCGTATAAGGCTTACGGATTAACTAATCTGTATATGTGTCAGACATGTTTATTTTTAATTTTTTTTGAAAAAAAATAATTAAAAGGATTAGCATGGATTATAATTAATTAAAAAATAAATTTGTGTATCCCTTTTCAAATTTGGGGATAGCATGGATAAATTGGATAGTTAGCTATGTTATGATTTATTTTGATGGTTTTGATTATTATATTTTTGAAAATTGGATGTTTTAATTGTAAATTTTATTATGTATTTAGTGAAATTCATATTGTATTTTCTATGAATTTATGACTTTAATGTTGTTAAATATTATTATTATGCTTATGTTTTGTCAATGTATAAATTTTATTTTGATTTGTTAAGATGGACAATGATTAGTGGATGTTTAACAATATTATGTCTGAAGAAATTAATATGGATGAAGACATTGAAGAAAAAACTGATGCGTTTGAAAATGTTAATTTTTCAGTTGATTGTTTTGCAGCCTTCAAGACGTCTGAGGTATTTATATGATTTTGGATGTAGTTAAAGTTCTTAAATGATTGAATTAGGATAATTAAAGATGAATTATCCATTTTTGTAGGTGTTCCTTTCCCATGAGGATGTATTGAAGTGGGCTCGTACTGTTGCATATCATAATGGCTTTGTAGCTATCATAATGAGGAGTGGCATGTCAAATGGAAAGCTGGGAACAACATCATATGTTTTAATTGGTTATGAAAGGAGGAGAAATTATAGATCATAGAAAAAAGGTTTTGTACCCTCAACGACTAGCACCAGAAAATGTGAATGTCATTTTAAGCTGTGGGCCAAACCAGTCTCGGGAGGTCAAGGGTGGATAGTGAATGTAATATATGGCACCCATAATCATGCTTTGGCTAAGTCATTTTGTGGACACCCATATGTTGATCGACTAACTGAGGAGGAGGAGATCATTGTTGCTGATATGACAAGGTCGATGGTGAAACCAAAAAATATTCTCCTAACTTTGAAGGATCACAATGCCAATAATTATACAAGTTTGAAGCAAGTATATAATGCAAGATATGCATGTCGGATGCGTATTAGAGGAAGTAATACTAAAATGCAACAATTAATGAAACTTCTTGAACGCGATTTGTATATTCATTGGCATAGATGGAAGGATGAAAATGTTGTATGTGACTTATTTTGGGCACATCTACATGCAGTAAAATTGAGCAATGCATATCATATGGTGTTCTTGATAGACAGTACATACAAAACAAACAGGTACATACTTCCATTTCTTGACATTGTTGGTGTGACACTTACTGATATGACATTTTCAGCTGCATTTGTCTATTTAGAGGCCAAACGTATAAACAATGTTGTGCGGGCCCTTGAACGATTTAGAGGAATATTTATGAAAAGTGAATTTTTCGCAAAGGTCATTGTTATTGATAGAGATTCAACATTGATGAATGCCGTGGAAACTATTTTTCCTAAGTCGACGAATTTATTGTACCAATTTCACATTGAGAAGAATGTGAAGGCAAAATGTAAAACTTTTATTCGACAAAAGAACGCATGGGATTGAGTCATGGAAGCATGGGGAGTCTTATTGATTGTGGTACTGAGAAACAATATGATGATTGCCTTATGAAGTTTGAAATTGCTTGTTCACCATGGCCAACGTTTGTTGATTATGTGAAAGACACATGGTTGCATCCTCATAAGGAAAGATTTGTAACAGCATGGACAAATAAAGTGATGCATTTGGGGAACACTACCACTAACAGGTAACCGACATTTTAAAAGTTGTTTGCATTGTAATTTGAATAAATTAGATGTTTTTCAAAGTATTGATATGTTGTCATTAAATGCAGGATTGAGTCTGCTCATTGGACTTTGAAGAGGCTACTACAAAACAACCTTGGATATTTATGTAGTGTCTGGGATGCAATGAATAATACGATGACATTGCAACATATTGACATAAAGGCATCATTGGAAAGTAGCACCTATGTGGTCGGACATGTATTTAAAGTAACATTGTACAAGAGACTTATCGACATGGTGTCCAGGTATGCGTTAAACCAGATTGCTGTTGAGTTTGAACGAGTTCATTATGCGGGCAAAAATCCCTATCGTTGTTGATGTGTGATGAGAACTACCCATGGTCTCCCTTGTGCATGTGAGCTAGCTAAAGTTGTTGTTGGCAGCATATGCTTTCAAGCGTTCATATATTTTGGTAGAGATTACATTTTTCAAACCAAGGTTTAGATGACGAGTAAATTCACATTACTGACGAGATGGAGGCTATCTCCAAGCGTTTTGAGAAGCTTGACATGTGCGGCAAAGTGACACTTAAGACTAAACTTAAAGAACTTACATTTCCTGATTTAACTTCCATGCACCCTCCCTGAAAATGTGAAAACAAAAGGTGCTCCAAAAAATAAACACACAAATCACAAAAGATCAACCAAGCGGGATTCGTCTTACTTTGAGTATATGGATGAATTACATTCCGTGCAAAATAGTTGCTCGACACACAAAAGGTCTGCTTCCTCATCTGATCAGCCCCAAAACAACAGGAACATTCGTATGCTGGATCAATTTCATCCTTTTATGCACAGATTCATTCTTAACATCGCTGATGTTAAAGCTGATGGTAATTGTGGATATCGTGTAATTGCTACCGTATTAGGTTATGGTGAAGATTCTTGGCCTTTGGTACGTAATCATTTGCTGAAAGAACTTGCACAATGGTCTGATCAATATATAGCCTTGTTTGGTGGCTTTCAGAGGTTTGCGCAGTTAAAGCGGTCACTTCTTGTTAATGGTTTAACAAAGGTCAAAAAAACAAACAACTACATTTACATCTTACTTTGGATTTTTTTTAATACTAATTACAAAACTAATACATTTTTTCTTGTATAGGTAATGATGAATAAGTGGATGGATATTACCGATATGGGTTATGTCATTGCATCTGGTTATAATGTCATTCTTGTTTCCCTTTCTCTCCAGCAAAGTATGACGTTTTTTCCTCTAAGAAGTCAATCACCTAAAGATCCATCTATTCATCGCATCGTATGTATTGGTCATGTGTTTGGTAACCATTTTGTTCAGGTATAACATTCACGGTTAATTGAAGCATTTTATTATTTCAAATTTGGTTTATTGCATTGTTGGTAAAAATGTCATTTAAACAAGTCGGACTCACAGACAACTGTTCTATCCTATTAACCACATTCTCGTGGTCTATGCACTGTTCCAATGAAGCCAAACACTGGCCGACTCCTTATATTGATCAAATGGGGCTGTATACTAAATCCATGGAGTTATGCACTAACCATGTCGATTTAGGGGACGATTGAAAATTGAAATTTATGTATTACGCTTGTATAAACCTAGTCCAATAATTGGATAATATGATGACAAACACTAAAACTGAAAATAGTAACAGAGGGAAAAGGTTAATGCAAAGTGAAAAAGCATAAATGTGGTTTTATAAAACAAAGTGACATGACAACAGTCTTCAATCTGTCCCACCAAGCCGTCTCCTTCGTGTATCCCTTAAATAGCTGGATCGCACAAACACGTTTCCATGCTGAGTGACATTACATGCTAATTCCAACAGGTGTTGTGTAGTAGTATACGCATCTGTGCCAGGGGTAACCATACGTATGTCTAGCATGTGTTGCAACCCATCTCCTATCCTTTCGCACATACTCTGAAACAATCATATAATATACGGTGATAAGTAACCAAGTGAAATTAATACCTTTAGTTAACTTTAAAAGCAAGGCTATCAAGAGTTTTACGGCTGCATGTGGAGGCATGTCACTAACATCAGAGACTCCCTCAACTGGATCTGCCATAGATGGTCTTTCATCCTCCTGCACAAAATGGAGGTCCTGCAAGGTAGTAGTGACTCACAACGGATGTCAGCTAGGCTCCCCAGCCTCTGGCAGACTCATAAATGGATGAGATATACGATAGAACCATTCCATATAGCTATGAGCACACTGACTGGGATAAGTAACCAAGTTTCCAGTGGCTACAACGTGGTCAGAGAAGTGGGTCCATTAGTCATCAACCTCTTATGTGGAGGAAGTCTTAGAGTGGTGCAATTATGGGATTTGTTGAACAAAGCCAAATTGCCTAAAAACCTGCCCGGGTAAATGTCTTACCATGTATGTTCCCTATCTTGTTCCCTATCTAAGGTACCCAGAAAATAAAGAAATGATCTCGAAATCCCTGTGGCAATGGTGTTCCCCGTATGGCGTCCAGCGTCAACCTATCTAACCGTCTACGATAGGTTGTAATTGGTAAAGCCTTTGCAGCTTTCCATCAACATGCATGAGGAAACCTCTCATCGTACTGGGGATTTGGCATGACATTTCCAAATGTTCATAGATCCAGCACTGCAGTATGAAACAATAAATTAATTAATACAACAATCATAATATTAAGACAACATAATTTACTTAAATGATGTATTGTAATTACCTGTAGAAATGAAATATATCCGGCAAGGTGTTTCCTGTGATGTTGACATGCATAGTTTAAATTTTCATACATGTGGACTAGAGCGGCTGCACCTCACCGATTGGTCCAGATCACGAAATAGAATTTAAGATGAATCATGTGTGATAGAATTATGTCTTGTGAGTTTTTGGGCCTTTGTCGATGAATCACATTATTTCATTCATGTTCTTTCATGTGTGATATAATGACTGATATGCTGCTAGCATATATTAGTTTTTAGGGTTAATTGATTAATGATTCATTCAATAATTAGTAATATAGGCTAGAATTAGTTAAGTTTATTTATTTATTTATTTATTATCTCATTTATTATTATTTTTTGTTATTTAGGAACCAACAAGAGAGGAAAAGAAGCAAAAAGAAGCAACTTGTGCTCTCGAACATGCCACGCGATCCACGCCAGCCTCCACGCTAATAGCGCCAGCCTGTCAGGAGGAACCTTCAGCTCGAACATCTCACGCGATTAGCGTGAGATGCCACGCTGTTAGTGCCAGCATGTTTGGAAGAACTCTCAGCACGACCATCTCACGCGATTAGCGTGAGCTTCCTCGCTAGTAGCGCCACAGTTACGCAGTTTCCTATTTTAAATGATTTGGCACGAAAATAGCTGGGGAAAAATGGGTTTGTTACCCTAATTAATATAGGAACGTGTTAGAGTAGGAAATGAGGCATTCTTTTGGCACAAAAAAAAAGATACACAAAAACGCAGAGAAGAAGAGGAGGGAGAAGATTAGAGTCAGTACGAGAAGATCAAAGGAAGACAGAGCAGTTCATACTTCTTCTATTTTCTTTGTATTTCTCTTCTAGATACATGTTTGTTATGCGGTTAAGGTTAGTTCTGAGCATGTCTGGCTAACTTCTCTTATTGTGATTAGAGCCAGAACCAATGTGAACTCCTCTGCAACTTGATTGGTATTGATATAAAATTATGATAATTGTTTTATTTTACTTTGTTCTTCATTGAATTGTTCTTTATTAGACTTAGCCATTCTAGTAAAGTTCTAAGGGTTAGTGTTTACAATAGGGATATTGGAACGCTAATTTTTGAAAGCAGTAAAATAACCGTTTTTACATTGCCTAGGGATAGGGATGTATGATTGCAGAATTTATATGATGTATTCTCTTAATGCTTAGCTTTATAGGGAATTACTAAGGAATTAGGATTTCTAATTGGGTTAAAAGGTTAAATTACTAAGGGATTAGGATTTAACTAATTACGCCAAAATACATCCTCTGAACAATTAGAAGTAATTGAAGTTAATAACCAATTCAAGTAAAGAAGGTAGGGAACAAAGGGGAATGTGCTCTAGCCACAATTATTTCTTATCACTGCATAATAATTAATTTAAATTCGTTTTTGAATTCTAGCCAGTTTTCTGTTATTTATTTAATTTGCGTAATTCTTAAAATACAACCATGTTCTCTTCAAACTTATTATTTGTTTTCCAATTTCTAAGATAATAAGCTGCAATAAGATTGCATTCAATCCCTGTGGAGACGATACTTTACTTACTCACTTATTACTTGAAACGAATGGTACACTTGCCGATTTCGCAACAAGTTTTTGGCGCCGTTACCGGGGATTGAAATCGCCAATTTTATAGTAACTTTAATCTTAGGGATTGAAATTTTTTTTGTTACTAAATTGCTTTTCTTAGTTTATGCGAGGTATAGTTAATCCTGATCATCTACAATACGATCCAGAAATAGAGAGGACTGTTAGAAGAAATAGGAGACTAGCCAGACAAAGAAGAAGAGAAGCAGAAAATTCTGATTTTGGTTCAATCTCTGAATTAGAATTAGAAATGGCTGACAGAGGAAATAATCAGCCAAGACCAGAAGATGAACTGATGGAGGATATTCTGGCTCCATTGTTCACTAGACCAAACTCCTGTATTGTAAGACCACCAATTGAAGCAAATCATTTTGACATTCATCCTTCATTGATTACATTGGTGGAACACAGTCAGTTTGGTGGGGAAGATAACGAAGACCCCCATGACTTCATTGATAGATTTTTGAGAATCTGTGATACCATTAGACATCAAGGGGTGTCAGATGATGCTATAAGATTGAGGTTATTTCCTTTTGCTGTTAAGGGGAAAGCACTTAGATGGTTAGATAGACAGACCTCAAATAGCATAACCACTTGGGAAGAATTAGTTGCAAAATTTTTCTCTCAATATTTTTAATGGATAAGTACAATCGGTTGGTGAATGAGATCACCAATTTCATTCAGAATGAGAGGGAAACTTTATGTGCAGCTTGGAATAGGTTTCAAGAGCTGATTCGGAGGTGTCCACAGTATGACATGATCGTGGGTAAAATGGTACGTATTTTTTTTAATGGAATGATACCTGAATCACGCCTTATTGTTAATGTTGCAGCTGGTGGTTCTATAAGATCAAAGACTGCAGTTCAGACGTATGAGTTAATTGATTCTCTAGCCCGTGATGAGAATGAAAGCATCCCAGTTCAGCCCAAAAGAAAAGTCATTCAATTAGGGAGTAGTGATGCAATGTTAGCTGAACAGAAAATATTAGCTCAGCAGTCAGTTAAATTAAATGCAAAGATGGATAAACTCCAAGTATCTGCAGCTCAAGTTTCATCCAGCAGAATGCAACCTGTTATCTGTGAATATTGCCAAGGTGAGCATGAGTCTAATGAGTGTCCTACATTGGTAGGAGCTGATCCAGTTTAGGTGAATAGTCTTTGGTATGATCAAAGACCCCAACAAAATTTTCAGAGAAATCAAAATAATGCTATGGGGAATAATTTTCAGAGGAGAATTCAAGGTGGTGGATTAGATTACAAGTCTAACAATTATTTGCAGCCTCCACCTATTCCACCTAAGGAGCCATCAGAGCTAGAGAAGGCTATGTTACAATTGTCTAAGACCACAAATGAACACATTCAGGCCACTAATGCCTTCATTAATGAGACCAGAGCTCACCATAAAAATCAAGATGCATCCATTAGAAATCTTGAAAATCAAATTGGTCAATTGGCAAAGCAACTAGCTGAAAGGTCTCAAGGACATTTTCCTAGTGACACCGTCGTGAATCCAAGGGAGCATGCAAAGGCAATTACTACTAGGAGTGGAAAGGTAATCACTTCCCCAGAGAAGCCTAAGGTAAGTCAAGGAGGAATTGAAGAGGAAACTACCATAGTTGCTGCGGAACTAAAGGTAGAAGTACCTTCAAACAAGCAAGGAAAGCAAGAGAAAAATTCTGCACCTTCAAAGAAGTCAATGGATTTCTCCCGCTTTGAGAAGCCTCCCTACCCAGTGAAGCTCAAGCAACAAGCCCAAAAGCAACAGTTTGCAAGGTTCTTAGACATGTTTAAAAAATTGCATATTAATATTCCATTTGCTGAAGCTTTAGCTAACATGCCTAACTATGCAAAATTTATGAAAGAACTGTTGTCTAGGAAACATAAGTTGCAGGATTGTGAGACTATTGCACTTACTGAAGAGTGCAGTGCTATAATACAGAGGAAGCTTCCACCAAAGCTTAAGGACCCAGGCAGTTTCAATATCCCAATTGCCATAGGGAACATTAATGTGAGGAGAGCTCTATGTGACCTGGGGGCAAGCATAAATTTAATGCCTTTGTCAGTTTGCAAGTCCTTAGGGATTTCTGAATTAAAGTCCACTGGAGTCTCTCTCCAGCTTGCAGATCGTTCATTGAGGAAGCCTATAGGAGCCATTGAGGATGTCTTAGTCAAAGTAGATAAGTTTATTTTTCCAGCAGATTTTATAGTTTTAGATATGGATGGTGAAAGTGAAATACCACTTCTTTTAGGTAGATCATTTTTAGCCACTGCTAGAGCACTAATTGATGTAGAGAAAGGGAAATTAGAACTTAGAATGGATGATGAGTCTATTACCTTTAATGTTTTTGATACTATGAAAAGTCCATCTGATGAGCATGATTGTTTTGGGCTAGATGTTTTGGATACTATAATTCATGCAGGTCAAATAGAGGAACAAGAACTTGAAGAAGAGCTAGAAATTCGAAGCCAAGAGATCGCACAAGAAGAACTTGAAGTGGCAATGGAGCTGCTTGAGAAGAAGGAAGATGACATCCCAGTTGGAGCACCGAAATTTGAGCTGAAAGAGTTACCGGAAACTTTGAAGTACATGTTTCTAGGTGACGAAGAGACATACCCAGTCATTATTAATAGAGGGCTGGAATTTTATGAGGAAGAGAAGCTGTTGAAAGTACTCAAGGAGCACAAAACTGCTATAGGATGGTCCATCTCCGATTTGAAAGGTATTAATCCCTCTTTCTGTACTCACAAAATTCTTATGGAAGATGATATGAAGCCAGTGAGGCAACCACAGAGGAGACTTAATCCCACTATGAAAGAGGTGGTCAGAAAAGAGGTGGTGAAGTTGTTGGATGCAGGGATGATTTACCCAATTTCAGACACCGCTTGGGTGAGTCCAATTCAAACCGTCCCTAAGAAAGGTGGAATGACAGTCATTCAAAATGACAACAATGACTTAATTCCCACAAGAACTATCACTGGCTGGAGGATGTGTGTGGATTATAGAAGGCTCAATGACGCAACTAGAAAATACCACTTTCTACTTCCTTTTATGGACCAAATGTTAGAAAGGTTATCTGGTCATGATTACTATTGCTTCTTAGATGGATACTCTGGGTACAATCAAATCCCAGTAGCACCAGAAGACCAGGAAAAGACAGCCTTTACATGTCCATTTGGAGTGTTTGCTTACAGAATAATGCCCTTTGGCCTATGCAATGCGCCTGCGACATTTCAAAGGTGCATGCTTTCTATTTTTTCTGATATGGTAGAAAAGGGTTTAGAGGTATTTATGGATGATTTTTCTATTTTTGGCTCTTGTTTTGATTCATGTTTAGCTAATTTAGCTAAGGTTTTAAAAAGATGTCAAGAGACAAATTTAGTGTTAAATTGGGAAAAGTGTCACTTCATGGTTCAGGATGGAATTGTTTTAGGCCATAAAATTTCTGAAAGAGGAATAGAGGTTGATAGAGCTAAATTATTATTAATCGAAAAATTACCTCCTTCTATTAATGTTAATGGTGTGCGGAGTTTTCTAGGTCATGCAGGATTTTACAGGAGGTTCATCAAGGACTTCTCCAAGATTGCAAAACCTCTCAGCCAATTACTTGAAAAGGGAGTAGAATTTCGTTTTAATGAAGCTTGTATTGATGCATTTAATGTATTGAAAAATAAGCTTACTACCGCACCTATTTTAATGGCCCCTGATTGGAATTTACCATTTGAACTTATGTGTGATGCAAGTGCTTATGCAATTGGTGTTGTTTTAGGACAAAGAAAAGATAAGCGTCTACATGTTATATATTATGCTAGTAAGATTTTGAATGAGGCACAAGTTAATTATGCCACCACTGAAAAAGAAATGCTAGTTGTAGTGTATGCATTAGACAAATTTAGATCCTATTTGGTTGGTTCTAAAATTATTGTTTACACTGACCACGCCGCTCATAAATTTTTGATGACTAAGCAAGATGCAAAGCCACGCTTGTTGCGTTGGATGCTTTTGTTTCAGGAGTTTGACTTGGAAATCAAGGATAAAGCCGGGGTGGAAAACAAAGTAGCTGATCACTTGTCAAGGATTCAAGAAAAGAGTTTGCAAGATGGACCGGAGGTGGAAATCAATGAATCTTTTCCTGATGAGGGGGTGATGGTAATCCAAGTCAGCCCATGGTTTGCAGAGATGGCCAACTACAAAGCTGTAGGTGTAATTCCTAAAGATCTTAATTGGCAACAGAAAAGAAGTTTCTACATGATTCAAAGAGGTATTTATGGGATAACCCTTTCCTTTATTTTCAATGTACTGATAGGGTGATTCGCAGATGTGTAACTGAGTCAGAGGCACCTAAAATCCTTTGGCATTGTCATGCTTCGGATTACGGAGGACACTTCGGAGGAAATAGGACAGCACAAAAGGTCTTGCAGTGCGGTTATTATTGGCCAACACTATTCAAAGATGCAAGAGATTTTGTAGAAAAATGTGATAACTGTCAGAGGACGGGAAATATCTCTCGTAAAGATGAAATGCCACTGAATAACATCCAAGAAGTTGAGTTGTTTGATGTATGGGGAATTGATTTCATGGGACCCTTCCCTAAATCATATTCTAATCAATATATCTTGGTTACGGTGGATTATGTGTCTAAATGGGTAGAGGTTGTGGCTTTGCCAACCAATGATGCGAAAGTAGTGGTATCGTTCTTGCGGAAAAATATCTTCACTCGCTTTGGAGTACCGAGAGCTATTATCAGTGATGGAGGGACTCACCTTTGTAATAAACAGTTTGCTAGTTTGCTTGCCAAATATGGAGTCCATCATAGAGTTGCCACACCATACCATCCTCAAACATGTGGGCAAGTAGAATTTTCTAACCGAGAGCTAAAAAGAATTTTAGAAAAGACAGTTGGGAATTCTAGGAAGGATTGGGCCAGGAAGCTTGATGACGTACTGTGGGCATATCAGACTGCATTCAAAACACCTATAGGTATGTCACCATTCCAACTTGTGTATGGTAAGTCTTGTCATCTCCCGATTGAGTTGGAACATAAGGTTATGTGGGCCACTAAGTTTTTAAACTTTGAACTCTCTAAAGCTAATGAAAAATGATTATTTCAATTAAATGAGCTTGATGAGTTCAGGTTAGCTGCATATGAGAATGCCAGGATTTATAAGGAGAAGACCAAGAAGTGGCATGATAGTAAAATTCACCCAAAAGAATTTGAGCTGGGACAACAGGTATTGCTTTATAATTCTCGCCTGAAGCTTTTTCCAGGTAAGTTAAAATCCCATTGGTCTGGTCCATTCTTGGTGCGAAAGGTTTATCCTTATGGAATAGTAGAAAAATCTCCTTTAGATAATGATAGGTCTTTTAAAGTTAATGGATGCAGATTGAAACCGTATTTTGGAAGGCAAGTGGATAGGAATGCGGTTTCTATTTCACTGAATTCACTTGAGGATTAAAAGTTGGTATGTCAAGCTCGTGACGTTAAACAAGCGCTACTTGGAAGGCAATCCAAGAATTTTCATTTGTTGCTTTGAATTCCTGTAAGTTTTTAATTTAAGTAATAGTTTTATGTTTAGCTCTTAGTATTTGGTCTAGATGATGTTAGTTAATTTATCTTTTAGCTAGCTAGTTGAATTATTTATTTCATTGTCAATTTTTATTTTTAAGATATTACTACATATATATCTAGTTTAACTTAGGATATAAAATGGTAAAAAGCATTGAAATAGGTTGTAGAACATTCGAATGTCTCACGCTGATCGCGTGGGTATCCGTATTGATAGCGCCAGATGCTTTAAAAAGGACCAAGGCATTCGAATTCTCCACGCTGATCCCGTGGCCCTGGCACCACTAGCGCCACATGTTCAAATCAGGAGATCAAAATTACAATCCTGGCGCTAACCGCGTGGCATATGGCGCCACTAGCGCCACTTATTCGAATCCAAGTGCCCACTTGAGTCATATGGCGCGATTCGCATGGAGAATAGCGCTAGTCGCGCCACAGGTTTGAAATGGCAGCCCTGTATTCATAATTGACGCGATTAGTGCTGGTTGTGGTGCGGTTTGCGCGAGGGCGTCGTTCTGGTTTTTAAAAAGGAAAACTCACTTCAAAAATACGCCCCCTCACTTTTCTCCCTAAATTTATCTCATTTCCCTTAATCTCATTCAATCTCGTTGCTTACATTACCATTGAAAGCATTCAACTCACCCATTATAAAACCCTAAACCTTAATTGCATTAGCAATTCAACCTCCTTTCACCATTGTTGCACAAGCTTGAGTTCTGTTGAAGCTTTCATTCATATCACTTTATAGAGGTTCAATGGCTGGCGAAAAGGTATGTTTCTTCATTGTTCAAAGTTCATAGAATGCATAGGGAGTAGTTGTGAGTGGTGAGGTTGAGGTATAAGTTTTGAAGAAAATGAATGGACTTGCAGCCCACGCTACTCACGCTGGCACTGGTGCGGTTAGCGTCAGCTGGAAATCTATGGGTGTTCAAATGAAATTTGGGAATTGTGCTGCGACTAGGTTTGGGACAAGAACATGTTCTGACTAAGTCCTATTTTGGTTTTGTTAGAGGTTGCTAGGATTCTATTTTATATGCATATCTAGTTTTCCATAACTTCATTTATCTTTGGTTCTTTAGTATAAACTTGAAATTCATGTAGGTTGGATATGGATTTGGATTGTCATTGTTTAGAATTATGGGTTGGTTCAATTGGTTAATTTAAGCCCTTTCTACATGATACTTGAGATTGTGGTGTGATCATGAGTGATCAACCATCATTATTGTTGACATTTCACATAACTACATTTTATCCTGTGTTGAACTTAAATTTGGAATTTTGATTGATCTAGACCTTATGTGCTTGTTTGAATATTGACTTGGGTTACCATTTTCGAAGTGTAGGTTTTGATTAACTGAAGCATATATATTGTTGCTTGATATTATTGTTGTGAGATTGATATGGGTTATATATATCTGTTCCTGCAATTAAATTAGTGAATTATGACTGAGTCATATTGTTTTTACTGCTGGTATAGTACTGTTTTGGTTGAGGCAAATTGCTCATGGTTGAAGTTGATTGATTGAATAGAATTTAGTAAACCCTTCCATTAGTGAGTAATAGTTGTGAACATGAATTGCGATCAAGGATAGCTTAGGGGATTGAGACAAACACTTTAGAGATGTTACTTAAGCTAAATCTGGGAATTCTAATTGAGCTAATACTTTCTTTATACTTGTGTGCCTGCTGATTCGGGATTACCTTATTATGATGATGGGTTCACTTATTTTGGAATTGTTTTAAGTGAGACATGAGCTCCCTTGTTTGATATCATTGTTGATATGGTGTAGATGTTATCATGAATCCAATTGATTATATGTACATTCTTTGGGGAATTGCAAGTGTGGATTTTGATTTACTTAATGCTTTATGGGTGCTTGTTTTGATATTGATTATGAATTCCTTTGTTAGAATTGAATGTGGATTGCTGACTGTCATAGATATGAGTGAATTGTGAGCATGAGTCTTTGGCATACTGAACATGGAGTAGGTTTGTGAGTCCTTAAAGTCTAAATGTGCTTTTGACAATACTGAGTTCCTTTATATGACAAGTATGTATAGCAATGGTTTACTTATCATGAGTCAAGTCACTTGGAACACTAATCCTTGTGTTCAATTGAGCATCACATGTCTATAATTGTTGAAATTGATCATGACTATGAAAGTAAAGCCTGAGGATAAACTGAGATAAAGGACAGGATTTAGAATTAAATCTGGGAATTATGTGATGTCTGGATACTATCATTATATGCATAACTACAGGATTATCATTGTGAAATCACTTTTGTAAGTTTTTTAATCTTAAGAATATTGATGTTGATGACTGTGAGCTGTTTACACGTCTAATACTCATATCATTTTTGTATTGCAATTTCATCTTGAACCATATGAGTTTATTGGATATTTTCTGAGTTTCAGGGTAAACAGGTGGAGAAAGGTAAGAAGAAGAGCATAGCTGCGTCTGGCAGCAAACGGGCCCAGCCTTCTAGTTACGATGAAGCCCATTTTTGTTCTTTTGAGTGTCAAGAACGGTTTGATAAATGGTACTTGCCCAAGAAGATTATTCCGGAGAAGAGGATTTTATGGGAGTCTCTACCTGAGGACTCCCCTATTCTAGAGGTGATCACCAGGAGGCAGTGGCAGCAGTTAGTGAGCTTCCCTGAGCCGAGCTCCAGCTCTATTCTGAAGGAGTTTCTGGCTAATGTAGATAGAGAGACAGTTACTGAACAAAGGATCAGCTGGGTGAGGGGAGTCCAGGTTCCTTTTGACCACAAGACTATAGAGAGATTCCTGGATACCAGCTACTCTCCTTTCTCCCGCTGTGAGTTCGCTCACCTTTTTCTTAGGATGTAGCCTGATGTCTACAGTAAGATGTATAGGGATGATATGCCTCAGCTAGCCGATCAGATCAGACATGGGATCATAGGTTTATACACAGCCTGGAAGACGAAGGCAAGCTTAGACTATGTGCCAGAGAAGCTGAGGAAACACGATTTGGTGGGCGATGCAGCTTTTTGGCACCAGTTTGTGAATCACATAGTCATTCCTTCCACAAACATGACTGATGTGAACCTGGAGCGAGCCACCCTCTTATACGTGTTACAGGGTGAAGGTAATCTCTTTATTTCTTACATTTTGTCCAGTTGGATCCTCTACATAATTCAGGACGGCAATAGCAAGTCCTGGCTGGCCCATTCTTCCCTCATATAGCATTTGTGCCACCGAGCTGGTGTAGAGATCCCAGACGAGGAGCCGATGGATGTTTGGATCGCTTCCGTCATGAGCCACAAGACCTACTTAGATGCAATAGAGAGCGCTACTGAGGAGCAGTTGACCAGAGCTTCTAGGTTATCTCCAGAGGAGCTCGCTGCTAGGAGTCTCCGTGTGGTGCCTGATCTCGAGGATCCCCAGCCACAGGGCCCTGCCCCACCTCCACCACAACATGCCTCATTTTCTTCTTCTACACGGAGGGCACCCAGACACGAGCTGGTCTATGAGGACTCCCCTAGTTACATTTTCATTCAGACTCAGCTGGAGTATCAAACCAGGTTGCTAGAGGAACTTTGTAGACAGCGGAGTGTTGATTACACAGCATACTAGCCTCAGGATCCGTGTGCACCACCATCTTCTCAGCCGCCAATTGGACATAGACCACCGACATCACCTGTTCCTACTCCTCCAGGACCCTCCAGCCCTACAGAGCCAGCAACAGACCACCCTGACCCATCTCAGGCTGCTGAGGATGAGACAATGGAGGGAGAGGAGTGATAGACCAGGACCTTTAATTTTTCTTGTTTTGATTTTAGTTTTCTTGTTTTTAATGTTCAGTACCTTTACATTACTGCAGTTAAACACTTGAATGCTTGATGAATTCGTGGTAGTTGATTTGCGATTAAACTAATTGTGAATGTGTTATGTTTGGATTAATGTTTCGTTCTGGTTGTAATTTCTCAAATAATGCATACGTAATTGAGTATTCTAGTAGCGCATAATCCTTTTTAGTTATTGCTAGGGACAACAATTTTCTAAATCTAGGAATGGGCGCATACACATTATTTGAAGAATCACATTCAAGAGACAAAGGATGTCTAACAGAAATTTTTTTAAGTGTCTTTTAGTGTCTTGAATTGTTAAGTTTTAGTAGTTTTAAATTTTAGTCATTAGTTTAATTTTAGTAATTGTTTGAATAAGGTGTTAGAAGTATATTTTATACATCTCAGAATTAGAATTGTTGAAATCAGTGATCAATTGGATATTTCTGTCAGAAAGCATGAGTGAGATGAAATATGGCATGGATTGCATGAAACATGATTGGAATTGTGATTGTTGGTATGTTGATGTTCATTTTGAAATAAGAAATGATGCTTGATATAAAGTTAACAAAGTCTAGCTTGAGACTATAGCTTGTGAGGATTGAGCCTATACAAAATTATTTTTGAATGAGAGACCTCACTTTGATAGTACTCTAGAACTTGCTCTGTTTCTCTGGATGCATGTATATTCTGATATGATTAAGGTAGTTTATTCTTTGAAGCTAGGGCCAAATTGACTTACCTCCAGTTTTTCCATTGCTACCCATTTAAGCCTAAACCTTTTTTTATTCATATACCTGACATTTAGAACATATACCTTGACTACCCTATTTAAGATTGGAGGAAGAAATAATTAGAACCAAGACCACTAGAAATTGGAAAATAGAAAGATGAATGCCTAGAGGAAAGGAAAGAAAGGGTAAGAGGAAAGACAAAGTTACCCAAGAAGATAATTATGGTTGGGTGTTGAAGTGCCAACAGAACAGATCTGGTAAAAACCAAATCTAGTGAATAATTCAGTTGGGAATTAACAAGTCTGAAATACCAGCTGGTGGATCTAAATGCATTTCCTCATTATTCTATTCTCTCTATGATAATTATTTTAAAAAAAAAACCTTGTCTATGATAATAATTATAGATGTGGACAAGAAGACATGAGAGTGAATAAGTTATATTTTGTCTGAGTGGACTTGGGAATTTCTATCTAAATCCAATCTTAACTTAGCTACTATCCAGAAATCTTCCTACCCCTAAGCCAGGCCAAGTTACAACCTTATAAAGACCTTTTGATCAGTTGTCCATGCATTTATGTTTCTTATCTTCTGGAACTTGAGAATATGATCAAGCTTATGGTAGTGCTATGACTGTGTTGGATCGAGTGATTATAATAACCCTTATACACTTGAGTGTTGAGTGAAATACATATATCTTTGTGAGGAGTACTCCAGTATGGGTCTTACAGTTGATGGAATTGAAAAGTGTTGTTGAGATTTTGATGTGGAAATCGATTGTACTCAGCATTGTGATTCTAGGATTGTTAAATGTGATGTTATGTTTGATTGTTGATCCTTGTTTTCCATCTTGAAATTCTGTTTATTGCTGAGGACAGCAATATCTAAATCTGGGAATTATTTGATATGCTGCTAGCATATTTTTAGGGTTAATTGATTAATGATTCATTCAATAATTAGTAATATAGGCTAGAATTAGTTAAGTTTATTTAGTTATTTATTTATTATCTCATTTATTATTATTTTTTGTTATTTAGGAACCAACAAGAGAGGAAAAGAAGCAAAAAGAAGCAACATGTGCTCTCGAACATGCCACGCAATCCGCACCAGCCTCCACGCTAATAGTGCCAGCATGTCAGGAGGAACCTTCGCTCGAACATCTCACGCGATTAGCGTGAGATTCCGCGCTAGTAGCGCCACAGTTACGCAGTTTCCTATTTTAAATGATTTGGCACGAAAATAGCTGGGGAAAAAAGGGGTTTGTTATCCTAATTAATATAGGAACGTGTTAGAGTAGGAAATGAGGCATTTTTTTGGCACAAAAAAAAAAGATACACAGAAACGCAGAGAAGAAGAGGAGGAAGAAGATTAGAGTCAGTACGAGAAGATCAATGGAAGACGGAGCAGTTCATACTTCTTCTATTTTCTTTGTATTTCTCTTCTAGATACATGTTTGTTATGCGATTAAGGTTAGTTCTGAGCATGTCTGGCTAACTTCTCTTATTGTGGTTAGAGCCAGAACCAATGTGAACTCCTCTGCAACTTGATTGGTATTGGTATGAAATTATGATAATTGTTTTATTTTACTTTGTTCTTCATTGAATTGTTCTCTATTAGACTTAGCCAGTCTAGTAAAGTTCTAAGGGTTAGTGTTTACAATAGGGATATTGGAACGCTAATTTCTGAAGGCAGTAAAATAACCGTTTTTACATTGCCTAGGGATAGGGATGTATGATTGCAGAATTTATATGATGTATTCTCTTAATGCTTAGCTTGATAAGGAATTACTAAGGAATTAGGATTTCTAATTGGGTTAAAAGGTTAAATTACTAAGGGATTAGGATTTAACTAATTACGCCAAAATACATCCTCTGAACAATTAGAAGTAATTGAAGTTAATAACCAATTCAAGTAAAGAAGGTAGGGAACAAAGGGGAATGTGCTCTGGCCACAATTATTTCTTATCACTGCATAATAATTAATTTAAATTCATTTTTGAATTCTCGCCAATTTTCTGTTATTTATTTAATTTGCGTAATTCTTAAAATACAACCATATTCTCTTCAAACTTATTATTTGTTTTCCAATTTCTAAGATAATAAGCTGCGATAAGATTGCATTCAATCTCTGTGGAGACGATACTTTACTTACTCACTTATTACTTGAAACGAACGGTACATTTGCCGATTTCGCAACAATGACCCTGTGATAATCCGGGTTGTCACATAAGGGGGTGTATGTTGGAACTCGGATAAGAAGGGGGTGTAGATAGCATCTCTTCAAAACTGGGTTCATGTGATCGGGTTGTCACCTATAGGGGGTGTATTTTGGAACCTGGACATGAAGGGGGTGTAGATAACACCTTTTCAAATTTGAGCTCATGATGTATGTTAGTACTGATAGGAAGACCGGGTTAGTGCATGACCGGGTTATCTCCACGTAAGTGGTGCAAATATATAGCACTTTATGGAAAAGCGATTATGTATGGAAAGAAACTCGGACAAAGAAGGAAAGAGTGACCGGGTAGTGATCTCAGCTAAGCTCGCATATTCATTTTCCTTGAGAGATCAGGGTGTGATCTCAGCTGAGCTCGTATATTCCTTTTCCTTGAGAGATTAGGTTATGATCTCGGATGTATTCCGAGTAGTGATCTCGGATATATTCCGAGTAGTGATCTCGGATGTATTCCGAGTAGTGATCTCGGATGTGTTTTCGAATGATGATCTCGTACGTGTTACCGAGCTGTGATCTCGGATGTGCAACCTGGTAGTGGCCTCGGTTAAGCTCGGAAGAGCTAATTTTTAGTTGACTTGTAAGAGCAACCGGATAGAGAAACCGGAAGAGCTCGCAACCGCTTTTGATAGAGTTACCGGGTTAGTGATCCCGAAAGTGGTTGGGAGGAACCTTGGATTGGTGAGGTACTAAGGTAGGAACTCGGAAAAGATTGGAATAGGTCGGATGAAGTCGGAGGAGGAGAAAACCTTGGATGTACTATAGTACCAAGGACAGGTTCTTATGAAATCGATTACATAAGTAGTTGTAAGCAATTAAAACAGTCAGTACTTGCTGTTTAACCCGGACTTAGCCTTGTGGTTGGAATAAGTGCTCAGGAACCCGGGGTATGGTAGTGAAGTTGCACTCAATATATATATATATATATATATATATATATATATATATATATATAAATCCAACCCGACAGCGTTAGTAATATGAAGAGAACTCGACAGCGTAAGTAGGGTTTAGAGAACTCGGGTAGTCACACATAACCTGTATATGAGGTATAATAAATTAACTTGTCAAACAGTAGACCCAACCCGGTAGTCAAATATCTCTACATATTCACTTTACACAAGTGACACGTGTTGACTCTTTGCTGGTTGTTTTGACGCGGGAAGATCCTCATATTACGATCTGACGCGTGTCAATTTTCAGGATATTTAAGATATGCATGAGTGAGATATTTCAGTAGAAACTTTATCTTCACCACCTTTGCTAAAACACTTTCTCTCTCTTACTCCATGTTTTCCTCCATTGTTAAAGTGAGAAAAGCTTCCTAGATAACCATTCCTTAACCTAGAAACCTTCACATCCACCGTAAGGATTGAAGAGAACCATCTTATAAACTAGTTTCCACCATTTGTTAGTTGTGAAAACCATCAGGCGAGAAGATCATTTCTCCAAAGAAAGTGTAAAGTTTCAACCTTTAAGAGTTAAAAGGCACATTAAGGACATCTAGCTTGAAGAAACTGTCCTCTAATCTTCCTTGCTATTTAGGGTGAGATATGTAGGTTTTACCGTATCTTTTAAGTTTGGAGTTAAAAAGAAAAATGACCCATATGAGTTAGGGTTGGTTTTGGGTGTTATTTCTTTGGAAAAATATTCTTAGAAGGTTGATATGATAAAGGTTCAACCTTGAAAGCTAACTTTTCTGGGTTTTGGGTATTTTGTTATGCCCAGATATTTTGGGGTTTGCAAGTCAACGTTGAAGGTATTTGTATGAGATCTGGAGAAGAACTGGGTTCTTTTGATGAAACAGTTGAGAATCGTTCTTGATATCTTTCTTGCCTGGTGTAGGGCTTGATAAAGAAGATATCGGTGGTTTGGAACATGAGGCTAAGAGAGCCGGTGTGGTGATCAGAGAAGGTAAGCTCTCTGTTCTTGGGGAGATTGTATCCCTTGATTGTGTTCCACCATACTCCTGGGGTGTTATGGTTATTGTATGATGCAGTGCATGTATTTAAATTGTGTGTTACTGCTTTTTGATTGAAACATACATGTAAATGATTTGCACTGTGATGTTTGTATTGTGATTGAGGAAGTCCTTTGGCCAGGGAAGTGGACCGTATATGAGAGTGTAAGACTCATCCGGGATGAGCTTCTCGAGAATTCATATACGTTTGAGTGCATGAGATGTGCACGGTTGATATACATTTGTGCATGAGATGTGCACGGTTGATATACATTTGTGCATGAGATGTGCACTAGTGAACTTGTATATCAAGATATACATTTGTGCATGAGATATGCACTGGTGAACTTGTATATCTGTGCTGGAATGACACGTGGGTGTGATTATATATATGTGATGTTTATGAAAGCCGGGATGGCCATGTTTTTACTAAAAGGCTGGGATGGCTATGTTTTTATGAAAGTCGGGATGGCTATGTTTTTATTAAAAGGCCGGGTTGGCTATGTTATTTGTAATGCCTATATAAATGCTATGTACTGTGGAAGTGAACCAGGGGGAGGTGAGTCTCCAAGAACCTTGAGTTTACTGAGATTGTATCTCACCCTGGTTGGGGATTATATTTTATTACAGGTGATAGCCAAAGAGCTGAGGACGAGATCCGGGGTAACAGACCCAAGTAGGGATTGTTCGGTGAATCTAAATTGATAGGCCGGGTAGGCCGAGGCCAAGTTGGCTACTAATTGAGGATCCCTGACAGAAGGCCGAGACTGGATTCGAGGAAGCGAATTTTGGAAGGCGGTCTTTTTGCGAGTCTATTGACTCAATTTTATTGTATATTTTGTAACCCAGTATGGGTTTATGTTGTATTATGTACCTTTTGGAACAGAACCCCGAGTGCCAGGATGTATATCAAAATTACATACATAATGTCAGTTGTGTTGTATGACGTGTGATCACGTCTTATTATTTTATGCTTCCATGTTTACTTAACTTATGTTACGTATTACTGCGCTTAAGACCATATTATAATGTTAAAGAACCGGATGCATACGGGATCGTTCCATGCGATTTCACCCTAGTGCTAGATTACTCTATGTTTTGTCTTGCCTCTTTTGACATTTCTTGTTGCACATGCTTTTATTGAGATGATTTAGGCCTTCTTTCTTTTATCCACTAGCCAAATAAACTATCATTGCATTGATACCCATTGCTACCCTTTTTTAGCCTTTAACCTTTTCTTCTTGTGTACCTCATTATAAACAAACAAAAAATGGAAAACCAAGTTATCCTAACTTTAGGGAGAAAAAAGGACTTGGAATTGTTTTGGGAGTGGGTTTCAAACAAGTGTGGGGTATTTTTATTTTGTTTGATTTGAAAAAAAAGGAAAGAAAAGAAAAGAAAGAGTTTACAAAGCAAAAGTTCAAAGAAAAAAATGCATAAACAAGGAAAAAGAAAAACAAAGAAAAAGAATATGCGATAAAAGTTTTTGTGATTCATTTTCATCCTTATAAGTTCTTTGTTTCTATCCCTCTTTATACTTGTTGGCTTACTCTTCATTGCCCCTCTTTTCTCTTAGTTTTAGCCTAAATATCTTTTTCTTATCCACCCTTTACCCAAGCCATACATTACAAGCCTATAAAGTCCTTTTGATCTTTTGATGCATGTGTATTTCAAGTTGAATGAATTAGAGTCTTGTCAAAATTTGGATGTGTTAGTTACATGTGGTGTTTGAGTGTAAACATAAACTCATACACATTAGAAGAGGTTAAGTGTTGCTCTTTGAGAGATTTCTATCACCTTGGTTCATTCTTAATTTTAACTTGACTACTTTTTCACTTTGCACTTTGTGATCATGTGTTTATGGACTGTTTGAAACCTTAATATCATTCTTCCATTTTTCATCTTTCTCACTTTTGTGCATTGTTAGGATCCATTGAAAAATGTGTGTGTCTTGTTCTTATCTTTCTTTTAGTTTGTGGTATACTTTAGTTTGAATTTTTCTCTTAGTCTTTCTTTTAGTTTTGCCTAGGAGTGCAAAAGTTTAAGTGTAGGGTATTTTGATTGAGTGTTTTTAGTTTAATAGTTTTCTATTATTCTTGGCTTATTTGACTTCTCTTGAACTTTTATTTTTCCATTCTAATTCAGTTTTTGTCTTAGGCAAACAAGTGGGCTTAATTGATAATTGTTGCTTATTTTCAGAGTTTTTGCTTACTTGACCTATCTTCCTTGTGCAGGACCTAAAGAGCTCTACAAAACTCCAAATGGTACATATGATTAGTCCTGGAAAGATAAGGAAAAGATCTACAATTTTTTCAGAGATAAGCCGAGGCCAATTCTGTTATTTTGAGGGTCATTTTAGGCTTGAAAGTCAAAAGCACTGCACTTAAATTTTGGGCTGTGAAATTGGTGTAATTAGTAATTAGTTAGATTAATTGAGCTTAATTATGACACATCCTTTCCTACTGACTTAGTTACTATATTTTAGTGATTTTAGTTATTTGGATGGACACACTTCATAAAGCACAAACATATTTTGTAGTAACTTTTAGAAGTTTTTAGAATTAAAACTTTTTCTCTTATTTTCTCTCAACTGTTCTTCATTGTTCTTCACTGTTCTTCATTTTCATTTCTATTCTTTCATTTTCTTGCACTAATTTCATGGGGATTCCATTGATGATGATCATGGAAGGCTAAATAATCAATCAATCCAAGAATCCAGTCCAAGCAAGGAGAATTTGAGTTCTGGTTTGGTATTTCAATTTCTGTATGAATATTCACTTTCTTCTTCAATCTTCTATTTGATTTTCATGATTATGAATGTGTTTGGGATTGAAAATGGATTAGGTTATGGATTCATTTCCTAATTTTGACTTTTAATCACAGATTATTTGGATGATATTTCAATTAGGTTTGTGGTTTCAATTAATTTAGGGGTTAAACCCTAAACCTTAAACCCAGTTTTGATAACCGATGTCGTATTGCTTCAAAATAATTAAACTATGCTAATTCTATAGTACAGGATTAACCTAGGTTGACTTAGAGACACAATCAATATAGTTCCAACTTCAATTCACTAGTAAATAATAGGGGGATTTTTATCGAATAGTTTGCATGCGATAAACAAAAATTGCAAAAACACAAATTACAACTAAAGAAACTTATAGAATTGATTAATGGTAATGTAAAACAGATTAAAGAACATCAATCCAATTCACCAAACCAAGCAATGCGAATTATCATAATGCTCAGATAATGATCTTGTTATAAAAGTTCATTCAATTTTATTAGAAGCAGTTCAATCGAATTAACCCTTAAATTAATTGAAACCACAAACCTAATTGAAATATCATCCAAATAATCTGTGATTAAAAGTCAAAATTAGGAAATGAATACATAACATAATCCATTTTCAATCCTAAACACATTCATAATCATGAAAATCGAATAGAAGATTGAAGAAGAAAGTGAACATTCATACAGAAATTGAAATACCAAACTAGAACTCAAATTCTCCTTGCTTGGGCTGGATCCTTGGATTGATTGATTATTTAGCCTTCCATGATCATCATCAATGGAAGCCCCATGAAATTAGTGCAAGAAAATGAAAGAACAAAAATGAAAATGAAAAACAGTGAAGAACAATGAAGAATAGTTAAGAGAAAATAAGAGAAAAGGTTTTAATTCTAAAAATTTCTAAAAGTCATTACAAAATATGTTTGTGCTAAAATGAAGTGTGTCCATCCAAATAACTAAAATCACTAAAATATAGTGACTGAGTCAGTAGAAAAGGATGGACCATAATTAAGCCCAACTAATCTAACTAATTACTAATTACACCAATTTCGCAGTCCAAAATTCAAGTACAGTGGTTTTGACTTCCAAGACTAAAATAACCCTCAAAATGACAGCATTGGCCTCGGCTTATCTCTGACAAAATTGTAGATCTTTTCCTTATCTTTCCAGGGACTACTCATATGTGCCATTTAGAGTTCTGTAGAGCTCTCTAGGTCCTGCACAAGGAAGATAGGTCAAGTAAGCAAAAACTCCGAAAATAAGCAACAATTATCAATTAAGCCCACTTGTTTTCCTAAGGCAAAAACTGAATTAGAATGGGAAAATAAAAGTCCAAGAAAAGTTAAATAAGCTAAGAATAATAGAAAAATATTAAACTAAAAATACTCAATCACTACACCCCAACAATACCTCGTTGATTGGTCCAGATCGCAAAATGCGTCTAAGAATACCACACTGATGTGTGTGACACTCTTGTTCGCAAACAATGTGCAACCTACCAAATGAAGCAAATATGCTCTGGCTGCTAAAATCCACTGTCTAGCATCACACTTCACAGCATATAATTCTTGAAGCCACGACAGTCGAACATATGCCCCATGGCATTGTTCAGTCTCAGCTTCAGCATCCTCAACTGTCACGTCCAACAACTCAACTAGTAATGTAATTGTCTCCCCCAAGTCAAGGAGATGCAACAACGACACAACATCATCCAAAGTGAGGCTCACTTCTCTGATGGGCAAGTGGAAGTTGCTGGTCTCAGGGTGTCATCTCTCCACAAACGCAGATAGCAATCCTCTGTCTCCGGTCTCAACCGAGCATGAAATCAATGGGCTTAACCAAGTAGAAGCGACTAGTCCTTCAATCTCAGGTGTCGGGTGTCCAAATTTGGCTACTTCACGTCCGTGAGAAGCCAATTTTAACTCAGGACGTTCCTGCAAATAAGTTATTATCAAAGGACATTACATTTTCAAATATAGGTTCATTTGTATCTAATTAAACATAAAAGTACCTCTCCGGCCCACACTTTAAGCGCCACGTGTTAACATAGTCTTTCAGAATCGAACAGTCTTCCGGGCCACCTGGAAAAGCTTCTGACTCGGTACCAACGTCATCTGTCATATGAATATCAGGGTCCACATGTTCTTCTTGAGCAACTGGTTCCTCAGCAACATCATCAGCTGCCCGTCGTCTTTGAGTGGAAGCGGTAGGCCTACGGCGTTCAGTGCCTTCCTCTGCATTACCAGCATTATGTGTTCCAAATACTCGGTCTACAGTTCTCCCTAGAGCTTTACGCAAACCTAGTGTTTTTACCATCATCTATACCAATAATTATAAAGACTAAGTCTAATACTACAAACAAATCCATATTATATACAACTAAGACAAACATCATCCAACATCCTAACATACAAAATACAACATTCCCATACTATATCTTTATTAAATTCATTTACTCAGGCAACATAAACTTCACTTCTACATATAAACACCTTAGCATTGGCTTCTAAATACAAATAATTAAATTATAAATATCATGTGTTGATTATAATTCTAAGTCATTCCGTTGTCTTCTAAATACAAATAATGAAATTAAATAAACATTAAAAATTTAATTCAATTTCTAATATATTTTAAAATAATTTAGTATATTTAAAATTATTAATTTAAATTCAATTATCAGAAATTTAAAAAAGGGATCATACGGATTGCATAATCCGTATGATCCCCCACACCATACTTACAGATTGGCTAATCCATGTCATCTCACGGATTCACCAATCCGTAATTAGCCACCACAATTCGACAGAAGATGCTCACCGTGATGCAAACACCACCACCAACAGTGCAAATACGACCACCAATCACCTGCAACTCGAACGACCACACGCATAGCACCAATGCCACCATCGTTAGCCACAGAACGAACAAGAAGAAGAAAGTGAAGATCAAGAGAACGCGCAACTGCTGGCTCAAGAAAGGAAAACCCAAATAGTGTATTAGAAAATAAACCTAATCAAAAGGCTATATTTGGTATTACACTATTATCATCTAGTATATGAAAAAAATAATATAGTGTATGAAGAAAAACTCCAAAATAAATTGGTCTAACAAGTACAACTCATTTTGGCAACCCTAATTTTATTAACACATTCATAATTTTAATTTTTTAAAATTACTATATTTCTTATAATACCCATTGTGGTATCAATATTGTCCAAAACACTTCATGTATGTCATTTTTTTAAATCAAGATTCATTTAAAGGAGACACGAATCCGTATATTTCTACTTATACACCCATATGAACCCAACATAATACAATAATTTAGGTATATCTATGACCAACCTTTAAGATGAAATTTTCCTTCAAATAGTGCTATAGTAACATTATTCCTTGAAAGTCCAATAATAACTCCATAGCACATCAACCATATTATTTTCTCTAGTCCATGACACAGAAGTTATCCATTTTCTCCTCTTTGATTTCAAAGCTCAAAAGACAAACATTTCTAAATTTTTTTGTCTCTAAATTTTTCTCTCTTGCTACTTCTAGAAGAGTTCAAATCAAAAGCACCACATGCTGGATGTGACTTTTTGTTGGTAACCTCATAAGGTATTACAAATCCAATATTTTCCACAGCTCCAACTGTCTTGAATAACCTTCTTTTGTTCACCTCCTCAACCAGTGATCTGTGTAGTAGCTGGCTCTTTATATCAACCAATGACTGGTTCCTTGTTAGTCTACGATTGTCCATCATCCTCTTGTTTTTGCTAGTAGAAGTTGCTAGTGGTCCTGCAAAAACTTTGCACTGGTTCAAAGTGATGGGGTCTTCATTAGGGGAAAATCTTGTGCACATGTGACTCTTTATGATGGGATATTTATCTTTTCTTGTAGAAGCCTTATTGTGTTCCTCATGGTCATCATCCACTGAACAAAAGTTTGAGTTGGAATATGTACCATGTGAAGAGCATATTGAACTGGCATCATCAAGTACATCACATTCACCTGCAATCGTAATTTATCAAGATCACCACAGAAACTAAAATCAGTTAAAAACAACAATGTTTCTCTTCTACTTTATGATTTTTCTAAACTATAGTAGATCTTCATGAGGATTTCCTTACAAGTTCATTAAAAACATAAAACCGAAATAAGATATCTAGGTAGCATTTGTTCCTTCCAAAAGCAAATAAAACTAACAAGTCATTACTATTTATGTCTTCTGCTGACAAAAACTAACAAACTAACAACTAACATTTGTTGATTAAAATACTACTACTTATGTCCTCAAGGATGGTAGTCTTAGGAAATTTCCCACATACCCAACCAGGGTGAATAAATCGCACCACATTTACTGTTTTTGTTTCCTATTTCATAAAGTATTACAAAAACACAACCTCATTTTTCACTTTATTTCTTGTTTTCAAAGATTTTTACAGAAAGTAATGAAAAGAACAAAACAACAAAACCTATTTCTAAGTAGCTACTGCAAACTTTCAAGTATGGTCATTTAAGTACATCGGATCAAACTGGTCAGGAATGAATCATACATATGAACTTGATACTACATGTGACCCAAAATTTTAAGATATTACGTTTGTGGGACTTTTTTACTTATATGTGGCTAAACTTGTCCATTCTTACCCAATGCAGGACTTCTTACTCGCACTTTTTACATGTTCTTTTTGTCAAGCTTGCACACTTCCACAATAGCTACTGCAGTATAGGGGAAGGGACAAAGAAAACATACCATGGAGCCAATAATGTCCATTCAATAAGTCATCAGCTCTACTGACCGAGCCTGGTATTGATCCTTGGGATGATGAACGAGAAGAGGCAGAGTGGAAATGATGACGAGGACATTCATTGTGGTCATCATCCTGATAACTGAATGTATGGCTGGTGTCTGAACAGTTACTATTCCTCTTACTTGGCAGCAGCACAGATATCTCTCCTTCAATCATATTTGCAATATCAGAAGGCTTCAAATCAGTGATCTCTAATTCCTTCACCATCTCCCTTGCAACATCAACTGGAGTGTCTGTGTATATGTCAAAGGGAAAATATACATTCCTACAAGAACCTGTGAAGATAGCCGATAAGTTTAATTGTTACTTCAATTGAAAGCTCTAGTTCATTAACTAAACAAAAATAAATGTTGTTGTGGTGAAATTACAAGAAACTTGTATTTAGACAACTTCAAAAACAAGATTTTTCCCTAAAATGAATGTAAAAGGAAATATTAATACCATCCTTGTCGGAAATTTGCACTTTTAGAAAGATAGTGTCATGTTCTGGATTCAGCTTCCCGGTTATTGACATTTCAGTCCTAGGTGAATCATCATTCAATTGAAGCTTTTCCATTTCACTGTAATTTAAAAACGGTTTCTGAATTCCGATCTTGGTCATGGATGATGCATCATCAGACAAAAGAAATGGATCATTCAGCAATTCTTTTGCTGATGGTCTCTTTGCTGCAGTTATTAGACATTTGCCAATAAACCTTTGTGCTTCTGTGTCTTCAATCCTGAAAAATGATGCTGGTAGCTTCCCCTGAACACAAAAAGACAAAAAAAGTTGCTTATATATAAAATCCTATCTCTAAATATATCTTGAAACCTTAAACCATGATCTGAACTTACCGATGTCACTTTCTTGTATATCTGTGCAGGGTTAGCACATTCACTATATGGATAATCAGATGTAAGCATTTCCAGAACACACATGCCAAATGAGTACACATCAACAAGTTCATTGTATTCTTCTTCATACAATTCTGGTGCCATGAACTCTGGGGTGCCTAGTATAATAGAAAAAAAAAATTAACACAACAATTAGTGTGTCTCAATAGTCAATATCTGCAAAATTCATTGGAAGAAAAAGGTTTAAGTATGTTTTTGATCCATGTAAGTTTATTTTTCTAATTTTAGTCCTTATAAGTTTATGCATTTTCAATTTTGATCCCTGTAAAGATATTTTGTTCATTTTAAGTTCCTGTAGGTTTGCATTTCTTCCAATTTTGGTCCAAGTAAACGCGAACTTATGGGACTATAAATGAAAAAATTAGAATCTTTCAAAGACCAAAATTTAAAAAACGCAAACTTACATGGACTAAAAATGAGCAAAATATCTTACAAAGATCAAAATTAAAAACATAATAACTTAAATGGACTAAAATTAAAAAAATGAACTTACAATCACTTAAAATGAAAAAGTATGAACTTAAAGGGACCACAAATATGTTTAAGCTGCAGAAAAAAGATAAATACCTATAACACTGTGAGCAGGTTCAGAACCATGGAGAATTGCTGCTAGACCCAGGTCACCAATTTTCACTTGTCCAAGATGGCCATTAACAAAAATGTTATCACATTTGAGGTCCCTATGAATTACTGGAGGATCATGTTCATGTAGATAAACAAGACCCTGTAAGATTTGGCGAGTCCAACTCTTTATTGCTTGTAGGCCTATGTGCTTGTATTTCTTCCTGTATCTGCACAAGTCACAAACTTATCAATTAAACTACTTTTTATAAGTGATTTCAAGGTTAATTATGCAATCATGCATGCATATAATACAAAGATAAAACAAATCCAGTAATTTAACATTGTGAAATGTGCATGCCACAAAACTACATATCCCTATCTTAAGGAGTTTAATATACAACATTCCATCCATGCACACATTAGCATAGAATGAATCTGAACACTAGCATACTAAAATGTCAAGGTTAAATGAAAAGAGGAATGTGGTTTATGATATGGGTAATAAAGATGTTGTACTCCATTTCAAAGGAACTACAAAATACTAAACAGCTGACATAAGTGATAGCGACTTATGTCTCGTAACCAAGTGGTCTATGTTTGAATTCTGGTTGGCCCTTGGATATGGAATAAGTCGTGTTAGGAAGGAAATACCCACCTTGTGTGCGCTCAAGGTCTCCGACGAAGATTTGTCACTGCTTTCAGCAGGGACAACTAATACCATGATTAGGAGAAAAAAAAATACAAAATGGGACTTAAGTATTGCCTAATTTTTATAGTTAGAAAAGGAAGTTACTCTCTCAGTGTCCCTGAAGTAAACATCTCTGTAATGAAATTGAAGGTCTTGTTGTCAACATCAATCCAAGAGGTGTAGAATCTCATGATGGATTGGTGCTTGAGGGTGCTGAGGAGATGAACCTCTAAATAAAGCCGCTCCAAGTCCTCTGGTTTGCGAAGTGCCTCGTTGAGTTTGACCTGGCTCCATGCTACTTCAAGTCCAAGTATCTCATCAATTGCTTTATACACTGTTTTCATTGCCCCTTTTCCTAGAATATCTTCAACCTAATCACATAAAAGACACAAATTTTGTTACATTGTGTCAGCTGTCTGATGACATCCTAATTTACTATATACTTGAAGTAAAGAATTAACAGAAATTATATACATAGCTGGTTGAAAAGTTCTGAAATGGAAAAGTAGAAACTGTTTACACTAGGCACAAAGCAGGCAAGGGAAAACAAGGAATTATTGTCAACATAATTATCACAGCTAACACCACAGTTTTAGAGCATTTCAGCCATGACATTATTGATTTTAAATCTTGCAAATATGAAAATAAAATTTCCATATTTCCTTTTACAGAAAATATTACAAATACTATTCCCTTCCCACTTTTAAATTTTCAGTTCCTAACACAGTTCCATTTATCCATGCTTTTTGGTAAGTTATTATCTCCTACATTACTCCGTATGCAACAGTTCTTCACAATTATAATCAATTCATATGATATTAAACGGAAGTCTTAGGACTAACATATTACTAAGCATGAAGCCAAGTTGATCCACTCAATCACACTGTAAATGGTAAAAGCATTCAAAATATATTTCCTGCGCATGCAATCTTGATTTCCAACAAATCCCCAGTATCAAACAGATTGCTCCAGGGTAATATAAGTTCAACTCCAGAGGATTCTACTTTGGACATTGAGACATGAACCATACCCCAATATGAGAAGACACACATGCCCAAAAGTAGACAAAAGATAAGTCACAACTCACAAGAGATATAAAGTCAGACATAACTTAGATACAGTTACTTAAGTAATTTTGGTACTATTTTTCAATCAGAATTAGAGTTTCATCTCAATAACTTATGTTGACTTTTAATACAAACTTTTATTAAGCATATTAGCAAGATGATACTTCAATTTGATTGGAAAAAAATATAAAATAACTGCTAAGGTAGTAGGTCTTGGTTTTGACCTATGATGTCTAATCACTTGTCATTTAATTTTTTTAAGCCTGTGATATTTGAATCTATCCTTTCTTCCAACTATATAGGATTTCACTAAAATCTATCAACACAGTCTCACACGGTTCATTCATTCATCTCACTAGACTCGGAAATGTTAACGAGAAGTTGTTACAATAAACAATATAATTTTAAAAGAAATATAAAATAAAACTTGCCACAAAAAATTGAAAAAAGAAAAGCCACAAGATTGTATATATTAGAACTTACACGAGCATATCTACCAGTTGGGTCGGTTTCCATGTAACGAGGCTCAGCTTTGCCATCCTCCTTACACCTTTTATGGGAGTACATATTGAATTCTAAACTATAAACTCCAAACTAAGTAGCAAAACCAACTATCACCTAAGAATCAAAGGCTATATATAGCTTACACTACATACAACTCTTGTGCAGAAAGAGTTGAAAAGGGAAGAACAAAACCAAATAATAAAAAACAGAAACAAGGTTGAAGAGTCCTAAATCCGAGGCTTCCTCTCATGGTAAACGTGGGAGAATACCCCAAAGAATAGCCAGAAAAGCCTTGAGTGATCAACACAGTGCATTATCCTACCCATTTCCACACCAACCACGCATGTCAAGGGATCATAGTCCTTAGCAACCATTTGATATAGTTTTTTTTTGTTGTTGTTCTTTTTTTAAAAACTAAACGTGCAGAGAGAGAAGAAGTGGAAGCTGCAAGATTTGACACGATAAGACAGGTGAGAAGAATGGAATAAACGGATAATAACAACATTTCTTTCTTTCTCGTTTCTTTCTCCTATGAAACTGACATGTTCCTATGACTGTGTCAAGAATCTTGAAGGCATATATGGCACTTGTAGCTCTTTGGTAAAGGGTCAGTTTGGGGCATTCACAACAAATAGAAGGCACAAAGTGGAAGAAGTGCTTATAATCAGAAACAGTGCACAGCACGGAACTTGAAGAACCTGTGGTCACGCTTTGGTGTAACCATTTTTGGAAAAAGCAAAGAGAACAAAAACCCAGAAAGAGAAGAAATTTTGGCAGTGATATATAAAAAATGAACAAGGCGTACTTCGTATATAAGAAAGAAAATAAGAGAGTGAAACTAGAACTAGAACTTGAACTTGTTGTGGATATATATGTATATCAGGTGGTGGTGTTTGCAGTGTGGGGCTAATGTGGGGCCACATTTTGAGGTTGAGGTGGCAACGTTTGAAGGCTTGTGATTGTGTCATGTGTGTTATGGGATGTCAAGGATGATAATGATGACGACGAGATGATTTTGGGGACCTTCTTCTGTTGTTGTCTTTTCTTTCTCACCCTATGGATAAGAGGCAGGTTGTGGTGTGTTACTGTTACTTCATTTTGTCTTCTTCTAATGTCGTGTGGATAATCTTTTAAATATGAAAAATCTTTGATATTTTTCGATGCTTATCCTAATCTTGGACCTTTGTTTAGCATGTGTTTTGAATTTATTTTTTAATTACTAAAAAGTTTTGGTGAGTTTATTTTCTGCTATAAGACAGATTTTAAGGTTTAAAGAGTGTTTATAAAAGTAATTATAAATTATTTATTAATAAAAATTTATATTGATAAAACTCATGTCCTTTTAAAATATTTTTAAGAATATGAGTATATTTTTTATCAATTCAATTAACCTTTATTAGTTGTGTTTTGAAAGTTTTGGTTGGTTTGAGATGCATGGGTCGTTTTTGGTGATGATTGCAACAGATCGAGTCTGTTGATCCTCTGTATAGCATCAAAATTAATCTTTTGATGTAATGCTAATTGAAAGATTTTTAATATATGATAGTTTATCAAATTTTATAATAATTATTTTAAAAATTATAAAAAAATTAATTGATGAATGTAGTATCAAAGGATTGTTTAACTAATTTATTCCAAGAGTATATTTGGATAAACTATTTTAAAATTTAAGGAAATTTAAAATTTAGGGAAATTAAAATTTGTTAATTAAAATTTTGTTATTTTCAAAATTCTGTATTTTGATAAAGAAATTATATTTTTTTCATTTTCAAAATTTTGTGTTTGGATAAATAAATTGAATTTTTTCATTTTTAAAATTTTGAACCTCATACACGGAGAGGCGCTTGAGGTGGGTATCATAAGAGTAGTGAAGATTGAAGTACTCATAAATAATGGAGACAGAGCAAAGAGTGATACGGTTATAGCTTCTATAGAAGAAGAGAATTTCAATTTCTCACCTTTTAGAAGGAAATTCAAATTCCACATTTTTAATTATTTAAAATTCTGTTTTAAAATTAAAAAAATTTAAATTCTTTATATAAAAATATTCAAACAATGAATTTTAAATTAAAGAATTTTAAATTTCTGATAAATTACTTTTTCAATTAAAATTCTTTATCCAAACATACTCTTAAGTAATTTAAGATAATTGATTACAGGTAACTGCACAAAACACACACATTAAATTCTTATATTTTATTGTACTACTTGCACAATAGATATAAGCTTACAATAGTATATTAGCAAGTTATACAGAAAGAAAGAAAAAAAGTATATTAGCAAGTTAGCATGCAAGGCAGCTAGTATGCGGCATATTATGCAAAGCAAGGTGCCAAACATCTATTAATTTGATATGTAGTGATGATAGATACATTGAATCAACAAAGATGATATTGAGAGATAATATTATTCAAACAATAATTTTTTACAGTAACTTCTGTACATTTACTTTTTTTTTTCATTTCGTCCAACACGTCAATTTCACATTATTTTTCCTTTTATTTTGTGTGTGTAAATTATTATATATAAATAAAATTTATCATATATAAAAAAGTTATGTCTGAGAAAATTAATTTTACTCAGAAAGTTGAAAAACTACTTGGTAGCTATAAGCTTGAAGCGGATAGTTAGAAGCTGAAAATTACTTTATTAATTTATAAGCATTTAATAAAATTATTTGTTGAAATAATTGAAAAATATAAAATGACATAAAAATAATAAAATCATGATTTATTTTAAAAAGATAATAAGAAAATTTAATAAATATATTAAGAATAAAAAGGGAAGAAAAAATAAAAAAGTTAGAAGCTAGCATTTTAAAAATGTTACTTCAAGATTATGCTCGACAAAACTAGCTAAAAAGTTAGCTAGAAGATGAAGAACTCGTTAGAAGCAAGTTAGTTAGAAAGCTGAAAAATTAGTCGTTAGTTGAAAGCTGAAAAATTAAATTATTAAATTATAAATATTCAATAAAATTAATTGTTAAAGTATTTGAAAAGTGTAAAATGACAGAAAATTAATAATACCATGATTTTAATTTAAAAAAGGTAACTAGAAAAATAAATAAATATATTAACGATAAAAGTAAAAGAAAATATAAAAAGTTAAAAACTAGAAACTAGTGTTTTAAAATATGCAACTTCAAGTAGCATTTCAAAAAACTTTAAAAAAAATTTGTTTATCTAATAACCAAAAGAAAGTTTTAGCTGGTAAAAAGGTTAGAAATTAGCTAGTTGAAACATATTATTGAACATAATTAAAATAACATTTTAAAAATTACTTAAAACTACTAAAATAAATTTGTTTATCGAATAATCAAACAATTTTAAAAAAAAATTATAAATTAACATAGCCAAAAATAAAATTTGGAGGCTTTAAAATAACACTATTTCGAGTAAAACTTCACCGAGTACTACAATTATTAGGTATTATCATTTTGAGAATCTCTTGCTTCCGATCCTATAGTTGGTGGATTTTAGTATTTTTAACGTAAAGGAAAACACAATCTAAGACTGCTAATAAGCATCAGCCAATTGTTTTCTAAGTCAAAAGATGAACAAAAAGATATCAATCATTGATGAAATAGTTAAGTATCTAAAAAGGGTCTTCAACTATTATCTTAATCAGAGCCTATGGCCACTATATCTAGACGCTTTCAGGGTGATTTTTTAATCAATGGTAAAATGAAATAGTATATCTATTGAGACTTTTCATCGCTTAGCACAAAGTCTTATCCGTGTTTAAATGAAATTTCATTTTTAATTAATACCTAAAAACAAGTTCGTCCGATGTTTTTTAAAATTGACTAATTTTCTTTTTAATCATTCAAATTTAAAGTTATTTTTTTAATATTTCAAATTTATAAAATATTGTTTTTAGTTCTTTTATACAATACGAGTCAAAAATAAGATATTTATAATTTGTGATAGTTTAAAGACTTGCCAAATTTTGTTTACCGTTTAAAATTTAAAGTATGTTTCCAATGATTAAAACTTGTCATGATCAAGTGTTCTTATCAAAATCTAGAAATTCCACGTATGAGGTAGACATGGCCAATATGGACTCTAGATTCTGCATGTCGGACAAAGTATAGACTTTGCTTAGAGGAGGAACCTGCAAAACAAAGGAAAAACACTCTGACGCTCAAGTAAGTATATCAATTATAGAAGAATAACTGAGTGTGGGAACTCAGTATAAGGTCTAGAGAATGAGTAACTTGAGTAATGCGTTCAAGTACTGTGTTAAGGTGTGTTTAGAGAGAACCTGTAAGGCTGTATTTATAGTATGGAGTGTGGGCTTTGGGCCTTTGTTTATTGATAATTTGTTGACAAGATAATAATAATAGATAATATCAGACAGTTATCTAATTTAAATATAAGATAATGTGTACCTTATGGATATACTGTTATTTGTAGATAAATAACAGCTTGTAGATAACTTTGTTGAGATATGATATGATAAGGTATTCGAACCTATTTGAATATTCAGGCATATTTGATATGTTGTTATTATAAGGATATGAGTAACAGATATTATTGTTACTGTAGCAGTCCATGTCCGTGTTCCTGTAACAGGGTTGACAAGGAACCCGGACAAGTGTGTCCGGGTTGCCACTTGGAGAGCACTATTTAATATGGCAATGCTGATGTGGAGGATGTTCACATGTACAGTGACCCCATAATGAAGGTCACGTGTCTTTTTACTATTTTGGACTGTACATAAGCCCCCCAGCCTCTGAGCCAATTTATGGGTGAAAGAGGATGGAAGAGTGTTGATGCAGAATGTCCAGTATCATAGTAGTATAACAAGTGTTGTCAGCCCCCAAGGATGGACGAATGGTGTCATGTGTCGAGGTCAACAGATTTGTTGAGATCGACCAAAACTTTAGACTTACGAACCATGACGGTTCAGCGTAGTTTGGATTTATCCCCTTGCAAGTTACCAAGGACGGACCTCGGACCAAGGGTGGACCTTGGATTTTGTAAAGTACCTAGGGTAGACCTTGGTTTTTTGTACCAAGGACGGGCCTTGGACCAAGGGCGGACCTTGGGTTTATGCCAAGAGAAGTTCTTGAGCTCAACGTGTCAATAGAGGAACGCGGACAAGGTAGTCCGGGTTGTGAATGCTGAGCTGTCCAAGGTGGACTATTTTGTCTTTTGGTGGATAAGACTAATGATGTGTTGTAAACACATCTTGATTTTAGCATTAGTTTTAGGTCAT
>CM023951.1:19133579-19171999 GCA_013407115.1 Glycine latifolia | reverse complement strand
TTTTTTTTTTTGTGAATAACTGAGGTTAAGAGTTTTCTCTCTATCAAAACGCACAGTATCACTAGGTTCATGGACTAAGCCCATGAACTCACGAATTAAGTCCACCAAGTCCGTGGGTTTCATGGATCAGGCTAAAAATCTCCTATGGTCATGTATTTTTTAAATAGGCCCATTATTCACTTGGTGTGTGGGCTTAACGAACTAGTCCAAGAACTCAAGCCCATAAACCACCCTATATATAGGAACAAATATAGTATTATATTGTATCTTAACTTTAACTTAGAAATCACATGCATGTATGTTTCAAAGAATGAATCGTACAAAAATGCACGACTCTAATAATACTAATTAACTTGACATAGAAAATTATTATAAATCTTCATCCACGAAAGAAAAAGAATGCAATGAGCTTTGGTGTAACTAGTATTGAAAAATTCATTTATTTTATTTCTCTTTATCAATCTACTTTTTAAAAAAAAATATTTGTACTTAAATCTTTTAGATGTTATAAATTATAAGTATTATATCACTATATTTAATTTTTAAATATGTTATTTATTTATTATAACTATTAAAAAATTGGAAGTTAGAATAAAAATATTAATCGTGTAACAAGGTAGTTGTCTTATATTAATGTCTTGCCTCGTTATCATCAATTTTCTCTTTGGTTATCATTTGCATAAGGATTGCATTCAATAATAGATCCATAAAGTTTCTTTAGAGTGGGCAAAATAATAGTCCATAAAATTTTTAGCAATGAAAAATATTATAAGCTTTTACAAAATAAACAATCTCATGTTAACAAAAGTCAAAATTGTTAAGCTTTTACAAATTTTGAAAAGATAAAATTGGTAAAATTAGTACTAATTTATTTTTTATTTACATTCTTATTTTAAAAAATAATTTTATGAGGGAAACACCTATTTTTTATGGGATAAAAAACAATAATTATTGAATATATTCATTTAAAACAATTTATTTAGTAGGGGAAATTGTCCAAATAACAAACTATGTAGATCCATCCCTGATTGTATCAAAACTAAATATATTTGTCTTTGTTGTAATGTGTCCCCCAATTTCATACTCAAGTGTCATATATCCAATGTTTAGAGGTTTTTGTTTGGTTTGACATGAATCATTCCTTTCATGTAGAAGCCAAACTAATCCAAAGTCTGATACTTTGGTGTGCATATCTTCTCCCAACAAAATGTTGGATAATTTTATATCTCTATGGAAAAAAGTTTCTTTTTCTAAGCAATGAAGGTAATATTTGACACCTCTGGCAACATTCAAGGCAAAATGGATGTCATGGATGTTCTTTATGATGATATTCATGCTTCAACATGTGACAACAAAGATAATATTGTTAATCGTTTCAATTGTTTGGACAACTGTAATAAGTGATAAAGATGTCAAGAATCTCTCAACCAGTGAGTTGCGGTTGAGAATGAAGGAATCTTACACCATTCCCTACACTTGGAAAATGAGACGATTGTATCTTGGCCTTCACACTCTGCACCACCAATCTAGGCACCTAGAATTTCTCTTGTGTCACGGGGATTAATTCTAAATTAAATTTAAAAATACTTTCTTAACTTTAACTTAAACATAGTATATTATTTATTTCTGAAAATTACTAATAAATAAAAATAAACTTTTAAAATCTAAATAAAAGGAAAAATTAAATGTATTTAAAAATAAACTCTGATTGTTAACTTATTTTGGGACTTTATCCAACCGGTGACATTAATGAGTTCCTGAAAAAGGTCACAAATTTGGGATTCATGGCTCCGACAAGCTGGAATGCAGTACAGTGGAAGCATTATATCCTTTGATCATGGTGGTGAGGATCGATATAAGCAATATGGATGGTCTTGATTTGTATGAGGTTTCCTTGGAGACTAGATTCAATGTATTGTTGATGGTTGTTCTTGACAACATTTCCCCGTTAACTCTTGTTGAGAAATGAAAATCACCTATAGAAACATTTGACAACATGTCTAGAGTTGACATAAATGAGACAATAGTACAATCATTCCAAAGGTTGTAGTATATTGGAGAAAATCATCCTCAGTGATTCATCAATTTGAAGTTGCATGTTCCTCTAAATCTTCATATGGACGATGAAGCTTGGGGTATGCAACTTGTGTTTGCTAACACTTCCAAAGCTCATATCATTCTTTTTCTTCGACAGGTGGGAATTTATAATCAGTTTTTTATGTCATGTTAATTATTATTATTAGATTTGTGTAATTTTGTGCGCTTTCATGCAATTCATTCTTCCAAATCTATATGCACATACATGCATGCTTCTTTATGTTAAAGTTAAAATACAATATAAATATTTGGTTTAACCTTATTTTTCAAAACTAAAGAGACATTGTCAGTTAAGTTCAAGTTATTTTTTCATAAGTGTCCTTAAATGCATAATCGCATAGTGAATGTACTATCAACTCTTGTTGAGAAACAACAGTCTCCTCTAGAAACATATGATTACATGTCTTGAGTTGACATAACTGAAGCAATAGTACAACCATTCCGAAGATTGCATGATAATGGAGAAAGCAACACCACCTTACAATCAACCTCAACATCCATTTGAAGTTGCATGTCCCTGTACATCTTCATTTAGACAATGAAGCTTGGAGTATGCAACTTGTGTTTGTTGACACTTCCAAAACTTATTAAATTTTTTTTTTTGCTTCGGTGGGTGGGGATTTATAATCATTTTTTATGTCATGTTAATTAGTATTATTAGAGTTGTGTAATTTTGTACATTTTTGTGTGGTTCGTTCTTCCAAATCTACATGCATGTTTTTTATGTTAATGTTAAGACAACATAAATATTTGTTTTAACCTTATCTTTTCAAAACCAAAAAAAAAAAATTGTTAATTAAGCCCAACTTAAGCAAACTTTTAGGACAACAATTGAACATAATATAATTATTGAGGAGTTATAACCTTACAATAAGAACGTAATGCAATTCTAATATTTACTTTATCATATCATATAAGGGGACCCTTTTCAAATAGAAAATTACTAGTATTATATGGTGAATTTCATCCTTGAGAAAAAAACATAAAAATAAAATAGTCATTAATTCATTTTCAAAATGGAGTTTTGTAGGAAAAAATATACATGTATGTAGTTAATTTATCAAGCTAAGTGATTTAGTGGTATTGCTAGTTGAGGAAAAAACAAGAGGTCAAGGGATATAATCCCACTTGGTGAGTGAGATAATATAATTAATTTTTATAAATTGAAGCTTGAGATGGACTTAAACAATGCAAACTTGTGTTATTTCCTTGCAGCAATAGAAGGCTATCCTCATTTTCTTGTTGATGAAATGAGGAATTCTGCTTAGTTATTTTACATGGTTCCCAAATCCTGACGAATTGAAATTGTGTTTATGACACTTGGATGCATGTGTTTGAATACCACTAGTGTATGTCTAGTGGTGAATCCATTTTTTTATAGTAGGAGAAAAAAATAGTATAATATTCTCTAAAAAAATTATATAAGCTTTGTTAAAAATGGTAATAAAAAATTAAAAACAGTAAAATTTAAAAGGATAAAGTGGGTAAAATTAGTATCAATTTATTCTCTTTTATCTTTTATAACTATTTACATTCATCTTATTAAAAAAATTATCTTGTGGGGGCAAGATCTATTTTTGTATGGGAGCAAAAAAATATTTATTCAATATATTCAAGTAAAAAAATTTACTTTGTGGGGAAATTATCCCCACTACCCTCCATGTAGATCCGCTATTGTGTATGTCACTTTGTGATCTCAAAAACTCACGAATGTGGTCAAATTACCATATTCTAAAATGATGTGTAGCTTTTCTCTGAAAGTATAAACATTTTTCTTTGGTAATATATAAAAAAAAATAAAAATCAATCATCTTAACCACTAGATAATTATGTGGCAGCATACTTGAATTCATAATGACATGCTATTCTTAAGAGTCCTGTGATTTGATGTTCTAGCTCTATATGTACATCAATACATGTATGTATAATATAAACACACATGCTCCTTTAAGTCATCAATTATGGCAAAATATAATTTGATTTAATATAATTTTTCCAATCACAAAAGTCAAGGACAATTAAATGCAATTTAAGAAATTAAATTTTTAGGACAATACCCATGCTCAAAAAATAAAAAATAAAAAATAAAAGAACTTTTTATTTTTATTTTGAGCACATGTTTTTCTAGTTTAAAGTATACCTTATTCTTATCACAAATTGTTTTTCTTGGTTAAAAAACTATTGTAGTTTCGCCAATATTCTAATAATTATATAATTATTGGAAAGATTTGAGAAATTTTATTCAGATAGGAAAACTCAGATGATAGTAGGAGAAAAGAGATATTACACAAAGTGTTAGTTTATTGTGAATAATAGAATTACAAAGAAAAAGTTCAAAGTCCTCTTTGAATTACGATACAAAGCTACTTATAAAGGAAATAATAGCTAATATCTAATCGAAAACAATGACAACTGAAAAACATAATATAATTATAGTTATGACACAACCTATGCTAATGAACCACCAGACTTGGCGCTCCACCAAATTACAGAAGATTGAACGATCAATATAGAGGACAAGAGTACTGGTCTAAACGCCCAATGTTGTCGTCCACCCTATCGTCCATCTTCCAATAATCAACAATCTCCACCTTGGTTCAATAGCATTTTTGAATTTTAGGTAACTAAGTTCATCTCCAGCCACCTATGTTAAGTAGATCCAAACAGTACATGAACTTGATTCTTGGAATAGGCTTCATGAACATATCAGTTGGATTCTCCATCGTATCAACTTTTTGGTTCTCGACCCTCTTCTCAGTACAAATGAAGAAGTGTTTGATATAAATATGCGTAGTCCTCTCATGATGGACTTGATCATTGGCTAAGTAGGTTACACTTAGATTTGTTGCAAAAAATGATAGCCTTTTCCTTTTGAAACCCAGGATTTCTAATCAAACCCTTAAGCCAAATCCCTTCTTTTTCTACTTCTGCCATAGCCATGTACTCTGCCTTTGTAATGGATAAAGTCATTGTGGGCTAAAGTGTTTCCTTCCAATTGACAGGAAAGTTGCAAATCGTGAACGTGTACCCAGTCACAGATCTCCTTCCATTCAAATATGTAACATGGTCATAATCTAAGTAACTAGCAAGAGCACAGGACACATGTCCATGGTAGACGGGTCCAATATTATTTGTACCCTTAAAGTATCTAAATATATATTTCACAGGTTGTCAATGTTCCTTCCTAGGATTACCTATGTACCTACTCACAATACTAATTGCTTGTGCTAGGTTCGATTTGGTGCATACCATAGCATACATAAGACTACCTACAACACTTGCATAAGGAACATGAGACATGTATTCTTTCTTTCATTCTAATTGAGTAATATTGAGTTCAAATAGATGAATGGATGTTGTTAGAGGGGTACATACTTGTTTTGCGAATGCCATCGCAAAACGTTTCAACACTTTCTAAATGTATTTATTTTGACCCAAAAAAAACATCTCCTGTACTCGATCCGTCTTGATCTCCATGCCCAAAATCTTTTCACCAGCTCCTATGTACTTCATCTCAAATTCTCTACCGAGTAATGACTCCAGCTTTTGAATTACCAAAAAATTTTGGGATGTTATGAGCATGTCGTCCACATAGAGTAATAGATAGATATGGGAACCATACTCCACCTTGCTATGATAGACGCATAAGTCATAGGGACTTCTGATGTACCCATCGAATTTGTTGTACCACTGTCTTGGTGATTGCTCCAATCCATAAAGAGGCCTCTTTAATCTACATATTGTCCTTTCCTTCCACCTCAAAACCTTTAAGTTGTTTCATTAGAATATCTTCCTCCAGTCTTCGATGGAGAAAGCCAGTTTTGACATCGAGTTGTTATAACTCCATATCCAAATTTTCCACAAGGGCCAACAAAATACGTGTGGAGGTGCATCAAACTATTAGAAAGAATATCTTATTGTAGTTCACTCATTTCCTCTAACTATAGCCTTTAGCTTCCAAACATGTTTTACAAAAGACGACTTCTTTAGTGGACAATCCATGTTTCTTCTTGAAGATCCACTTGCATCCCACTACTTATCTGCCTTCATGTAGCTCAACTAAATCCCAAGTATGGTTATTCTAAAGGGATTCCATCTCTTAATACATAGCCATTGTCCACTCCTCAACTTCATGACAGGAAATTGCTTCCTCATAAGTGGACGGTTTGAATGAATCAATGTCTTCTGCTACCTGTAGTGCATAAGACATTATATCAAGACATATCTTTCAAGAGCTTTGATTTGCCTATGTGACTTTTCGGGGTGTTATGGTTTTGGGATGCTTTGGATGGTTTTGACTTGTCCAGTCAGTCCCCTCAACTAGTGTTGTATTGTGATGCTGAGGGTGCATTTGAAGATCTTGCTCAGTCTCATCAAGTGCTTAAAATTGCTTCTGATCACTAATGTTTCTGATTGTGGAATTCTCAAACTCCACCTGCTTAGGGACATCCTCAGCCTTGCTCAAATCTTCACCTGATTTATAATGCAACATAGAGGTCATCAAAGACGACATCTCTACTCATAATGACCTTTCTTTCAAATAGAGACTAGACTCAAAATCATTTGACTCCATCTCCATAGCCCATAAAGAATCCCTTCTTTGCTTTGGGCTCCAGCTTAACTTTACTTACGTGATAGTATGTCAGACATCCAAACACCTTCAACATTGAGTATTCAGCTGGTTTGTTAGACCATACCTCAATAAGGTTCTTAAAGTCTATTGAAGTGGATGATGAGCGATTCATGAGATAGCATGTTGTGCTTATTACCTCAGCCCAAAAACTCATTTTCAAGCCTGACTTGGATAGCATGCATCTGGCCCTTTCCAACAAGGTCTTGTTCATTCTTTCAGCTACTTTATTTTGTTGTGGAGTATAGCATTCAATGTGTTGTCTTGCTATGCCTTCATCTTTACAAAATACATTGAATTTAGTAGAACAAAATTCTAATCCATTGTCAGTCCTAAGAAACTTTACTGTCTTTCTTGTTTGATTCTTCATAAGAATCGTTCAATGCTTGAAAATTTTGAAAGCTTTAGATTTCTATTTCATCATGAATACCCATGTTATACTGCAATATGTTGGATATAGGGGGAGCTGAAGAAGAAGATCAAGGATGAAGCCCTTTTCACTTGAAAATTTTAGCGTTTTACATGCCATTCAATTGAAGGCATTTGTAATTTGTAAAATGGTTTAAGAGGCTTATCTTGTGATCCTTGCATTGCATAAAGCATAAACATATTCATGCATACATGTTTTAAAGAAAAGAACTTAAGGTTTTATGTTTGCATTTGAAAAGAAATATTCCATGGCTTAGTTTTTGAAAAATTCATTTTACCCTGCTTTAATCGATTACACAAGGATATAATCAATTACCAGCTTCTGTTTAAATTCTGGAAAATCCATGTAGAACACTTTAATCGATTACAAGCTAATCGTAATCGATTACATAGTACAAAATGAAAATCATGACTATTTGTTTTAATCGATTACCACTCTACTGTAATCGATTACACAAGATCATTTCTAAATATTCCACTCTGTCTTAATCGATTACCACAATTTGTAATCGATTACCTAGGCTTATTCTGAAAATTGCATATGACTGCTTTAATCGATTACCACAATCTGTAATCGATTTCCAAGGCTTGTTGCATAGATGAGACTGACTGCTTTAATCGATTACTTCACAGAATAATCGATTACTTTGTTCATGAAAATTTTCCAGATGGTCTCAAGAAAATTTTAATTGATTACTTGGATAAATAATCAATTACATATCATAAAATAATCGATTACACATACGTTTTAATCGATTATAGTCTGTTAAAATTGTTTTCTATTTAAAGCTGCTTGGGTCTGCCATTTGATATACATCATATACTTCATTCTATCAGAAAATACGAAATACCCAACACAAGCTAAGCTCTCATAGTCCAAGAAACAGTTTTCTGAGTGATAGATTTCTTGCTTGAGATGAAAAGATCATTTGCTTCATAGTTGAAGATGAGTTAAGACAAGATTTAGAAAATAAGTTCAAGACAGCTAATTCTATGCTTTAACATTCTTGCAACCTGGAATTGATTAGTAACTTCATTCGTGCATTCATTAATCCATTGAGGATCACAAGTTGTGTCACTCTTGAATCTTTCTTATAGATTGTTTTTGTGTTTCAAATTTCTTTAGTAAGGCTAAGTTCAAAAAGGTTCTTTCAAGCTTTCTAAAGTAGTGTTCTCTAGGGGAAAGATTTGAGTAGGATTCTCAGAGTCTTTGTGATTTGATTTCTAATAGGGTGTTAGAATTTTGATTCTTTGTCTAGGGTTGATAAAGAAGATCATTTGTAATTGCTTGTAAAGAACACATTTCAATTAGTGGAACTCTAATATAGTTTGATTAGAAGAATTGGAAGTAGCTTCTCTTGAGAAGTGAACCAGTATATGTGCTTGTGTTGATCTATATTGTTCCATCTCTTCTTTCTATCTTGATCTCTTGACAATTATGATTTCTTCATTACTCAACACGTGCAGGTTTTTGTCATTGGAATCTTGGACTGAGTGGTTTGATTGAATTGAAGTCTTATTGATTTTAAAAGTAATAAAGATCCTTAAACTCTGATTTCATAAAGATTTTTAAAAGGTCAATATTATACCAATCCACCCCCTTGGTATTTGAGTGTATTCATATTGTTTTCACAATAATCATCAATGATGAAGAGGAAATACCTTTCCCCTCCTAGAGATGGAACTCTCGATGGCCCCCATTAGTCAAAATGAACGTTGTACAAAATGGCCTTTGTAGTGTGCACAACCTTTGGGAACTTTGTTCGGTGCTGCTTCTCGTAGACACAATCCAAACCTTTTTACTCATGTGACCCAGACGTAGATGCCATAGACAATTATATTGGATGAGCAATTGGACACATGGCTCCCTGATTATGAAACAGCAGAGAGCCTATCACAATCAACTTCTGAAGGATATAGAATTTTTCTTGCTTGGTCCCCTACATTACCATAGACTTCCCTTTCCCTCTGATATGTATAATTCCACCTTCAACCCAACAAGAAAAATCTTTGAATCCATGGCACCCAAAAATATGAGATTTTTATTAAGCTCTGGAATGTGACAAACTTTAGTTAAGGTTCTAGCAACACCATCATTCATTCTAATTTGTATAGAACCTACAACGACATATTTACAAGGAGCATCGTTACCCATGTAGACATTACCACAAGACATCTTCTCATATGTCACAAACCAATGTCTATATGGATACATATGATAAGAACAATTTGAGTCTAGTACCCATTGTTCAGAGTTTTGTTGTAGTTGTTCACCAACAACTAGAACCAAATCACTTTCCATTGAAGAGTCATTCTGAACAAGAGTAACAACAAAATCTTTCTTTGGACAGTCTCTCTTCCAATGACTCAGTTCTTTGTAGTAATTGCAAATGTTCTTAGGATCAACTTTACTCTTCTTGCCACCTTTGCCTTTTTTTCTTCTTTTGCCCTTTAGTAGAATCAGTCAACAATAATCCAGACACAAAGGCTTTATCACCATTCCCAGATGCCCTTAGTCGAAGCTCTCTAGAATAGAGATTGGACTTGACTTCCTCAAGTGTAATAGAGTCCTTTCCTAAACTAAGAAAACTCAAAAAATTCTCATAGCAAGGAGGGAGAGAGGCTAACATAATCATTGGTAGATCTTCGCCTTCGATCTTGACATCAGTGTCACAAAGCTCCATTAGAACAAAGTTTAGTTCATTAAGATGTTCCTTCAATAGCGTCTCTTCCCTCATTCGGAGGCCAAACAAAAATTGTTTCACAAGCAACTTGTTGCAAATTGATTTCATCAGGAAGAGTTTTTCAAATTTGAGCCAAAATCGAACAGCAGTCAATTCTTTAGAAACTTCATAAAAAACCTTATCAAACAAAGATAAAAAAATTAGTGAATAAGCCTTTTCCTCTTGTAACTCAACCACATACTTATCAATCTTCGATGGTTAACCAGAGAGAATAGCCCAAATCTCTTGTTCTTTCAACAAGGTTCGCATCTTGACACGCCAATGATTGAAGCTATTCTTCCCCATGAATTTCTCAATCTTGATTGTGTTGACCATCTGCTTGATAAAATCTTGAAGACGCAACATGAACAGATTACAAACATAATGGTTTATCACTAATGACTTGATCAACGATGAAACAGATCCAGAATTGGTCTTGAACTGAAGCTCTAAATACCAATTTATCGGAAGATTCAAGAAATTCTATTCAGATAGGGAAGTTTAGATGATAAACAGAGAACAAAGATATCATGGAAAGTGTTAATTTATTATGAATAACAAAATTACAATGAAATGGTTCAAATTCCTCTTTGAATCTAAGATTCAAAGCTCCTTATAAAGTAGACAACAACTAACTGTCTAACCAAAAATGATTACAATAGAAAACAATTATAGTTTCTACACAACCTATGTTAATGAACCATCAGACTTGATGCTCCACTTGATTACAGAAGATTAGACGACCAATAAAAAAGACAAAAGTATTGGACTAGACGATCAAGGTTGTTGTTCACCCTATCGTTCATAGTCCAATAATCAACAATAATCCTTGAGGAGCTATACACATGAAAAAAAATCTATAAAATATTCTAAAGTAAGCATATCATGCTTCTCTTAATAGAGGAACCCCTTCAAATGCAAAACTCTGTTGAATATATATGTTATATATATTAATAATAATATGTTCACATACAAGCCCAATAGGTTATTGTATGGTTGTATGGGCCCATATGGGCTGGAGCCCAATAGCTTACTATATTACTAGGATTTTCCCTATGCTGGAGGTAACACTGTTGAGCATTCCAAATTCTGATGTCTCTTGATGTAATACTTCAAGCACCCAACACTAAAAATTTCTCTCTCTCAAACCCCTTTACCTCCAATAATCTTGAAGTATTAGCTTCGTGTATCGGATTGAGCGAGTAAGGTGTTGTTTCGAAGATCTCATCGAGAGGAACTCAAGGGTGTGATCACTTTTGTGTTTCGACGGAAGGATTGACCGGGATCTAAGATTGAAAATTGTTCAGCCGCAACTTTTGAGGCTAGATCCTGGAAATTTCAACCACTTTCACGAGTTGAAACCTTGTGGGTTTTGTTCTACTCGTCGAGACGATCGTTTTGAGTGGTTGTTTGTGTAACACCCCAAAATTTTGGAATCACAGTCAAATATTGGGGTAAATGTTAATTAAAGCAGTAAAGAAGGATTTGGGGGAAAATGACGAAAATACCCCTAGACATTTTAGAAATGACCAAAATGCCCCTGAGTCAAAACTGACCAAGATGACTTTAGAAAATTATGGGAACCTGAGTATGGGATAGAACACCTTCAGAAAACACATTATTAACATGATTAGGGGCAGAAAAACCTAAACAGTAAGTTTTAGGAATTTTTATAGAAATTTTGAAAAGAGCTCAATTCAGGCTATCTTAAGCATCAGAAAAATGTATGGAAAAGATAGTCATAATCTTTGGAGTTTTCTCATAATTATGAGATAAATAGACTAATTTATTAAGTTAAATTAGTAATTTTAATAATTAAAAGTGAAACGGACCAATAAGAAAGTAATTAATGCGTAAAAGATAATTAAAGAAAAATCTTATGTTGTCTCTTGTGGTAAATACGTGGATAGCTAGGAATATTATTTCGACGATCCCAACGGTCAGAAGTTAGATATGTGGGTTAGGAGTATCCCTTTAAAATTTTAATCCAACGGTGAACGAATTCGGAATAAGTATTTCATTAGTACGGGTTTTGAAGAAAAAAATCAAAAGGCAACATTATTGATGCAAAATAAGCATGCCACGGTGAAAAGCAAAATCAATACATGGCAGCCCTCATATTCCACGTGAAATGAGGAAAGAAGGAAGAAACAAAGCAAGTAAATAATTGGGGGACCAAAGGAATCTTCCATTAATGCAAGGGAATATGTAATAAATGCATATGGAAAAATCTAATTGGGCTTATCCTCAAAGGAAGCAATCAGCCGTGCGATAAGGGTGTGGCTGCCTTGATGTTGTTAATTGCTATATAAGGGAATGAAAGAGAAAAAAAATGGGTCAGCCAAGGATGCAATCCGTGCAGGCTTTCCCTATTATTCCATTTGCCTTTGTTTTTAGTTAAGTGAATCCAAAAAGCCAAGGAAGTACACGAAGAAAAGGGAGCAAAGAAGCAAGCTTGTTCAATTTTAAGAAGCATTTAAGGTATGGGGGAGTTCTTGCTAAAACAAAATTTAAGTATTAACTTACTTCTAATTAATTTATGGAAATTGGATGAAAGCCTTTAATGTTTCATTATTTCATTTGTTCCATGAATTAGGTAGTGATTATGATAATTCAAACCTCTACAAATTCTAGGATTTTAGACTATGTTTCATATAGATGGCTGTTGTATATTTTATTTTTTTTTTTTTTTTTTTAAATTTAAATAACTTCTGTAGCTTAATTTAATTAGATTTGGAAAATTCTGTCAACGGAAAATTGGTGTTAGTTGCTGAAAAATAAAACTGTATGTTGTTGAAGAAATTAAATAATTTTGTATGGCTGTAGTAAATTTTGGTGGTAGTTGCTGTATATTTTGATTTGGTGGCTGCTGTATATTTAAAGTTTATATGGTTGTTGTATGATAAATTATTTGGGCACCTCTAGAATTAAAAATATTGTTGTAGGATAATTTCATTGGTTGCTGTAAGTTAATCCAGTAAAGCTGAATGCTGTTGACGTATTTATTAAAGCCGAAAACGTACTTAGTTAGTGCTGTATGCATGCTGTTACTGTATTTAAATTGTTGCATGCTGTTGCTGTATTTAAATCATTGTTTGCTGTTGTTGTATTTAAATCATTGTTTGCTGTTGCTGTATTTAAATGGTTATGGTGACATGAGTACGTAGGTATAATAATTTCTAAGTACGTAACCAAGATTTAAGGAAAGAAGTATTAATTAGTGTGATATACTTGTGTGATCCTTGATATAGGCTTGAAGAAACTAAAGTTCACAACTTGATGTAAAGAGTACAAATAATGACGTTGTAGTAAACAATGGAGATATAATATGATGATAAAACTGTAAACTTGTGATGCTAAAATAAGATTGTGATGATGATATGTGATGTTGAACAAATTAAGATGATGAGATGTGATTTAAGGGGTAATCATGTGATAATATGAATTTGAGAATCATGTGATATGATGATTTAAGAAAAGAGATGAAAAAGAGTATCTATACATGATTCAAAATGATTGAAATCATTTGGAAAGTGTATCATGTGATGATCTGAGATGTTGTGATGAGACTGTGACGATATAATGATGACCTTGTGATGTTGTGATGAGACTGTGATGATAATCATGTGATGATGGGACATAATTTGAGATAAGAACTATGTGATGATAATCCTGTGATGTTGTGATGAGACGATAATGATAATTCTGTGATGATAATCCTATGATAATGACCCTGTGACAATATGGAGATGACTGTATAATGTTAAGTGATGATGAAAATAATTAAAAGATGAAAAGTAAATCATTTGTGCATCTTCATGTGCATGGGACGATCCTCGAAAGAGGTGTATGAGACGATCCTCGTAAGAGGTGTAAGAGGTGATCCTCGAAAGAGGTGTATGTGTCAGATAACTAACTGAGCTCCATACGTGTTTTAAACTTGGGGGTAGTTGAGAACAGTGGGGAACCACACCACCATGATGATCACATGGATGGGAGTGAGGCTCCTACGCGACACTGGGCTACCCTGACGGGATGGATAGGTTTGTTCCACTAAGGTGAAGGTGGGGTTATCTGACAGTGGCCACAATTATTTAGATGTTGCTGAGATCTCAGTCATGCATCATATAATAAGATGAGCATGCATTTCCTTGCATTTCATGGCAAGTGTTTGTGTGAAGAAAAGATGATTTAATTCGTGGGTTAAAAAAAAATATTAGACTTCAAGGAAAATGTTTTATTTAAAATCTCTGTATTATTATTTATATGTAGTGTTGATATTTAAATTTTGTTTATCAAGACTGACCCCATTTTGTGTCTTGTGGTTGACACCTGTGATGACCCCAATTAATTTGGGTGAGCAGAGGAACAGTGATATGGATGTCGTACTAGAGGACATGAGGAAGCTGCTGTAATGATTCTCTGCTTTTGATGATCTATACTTTGATCTGTATTTGATGATAAATTATGTGAAACTGTACTTGGACTGTTTATGAATTTCATCTGTAGTAAAGGATTATTAATTCTATGAATCGTGGTGAGGGAAAGTCGCGGTTGTTATAAATAAATTACACCAGACTTGCAAGCAAGGGGAAAAGGAATTTTCGTGAAAAAATTTATAACTAATTTGATTCTAATATAAAGCAAACACAATATTTGATCTAAAATAAACCAAAGCACGAGAGGGTAAAGAGAGGCGTTACAGTTTGCGTAAGACGGAGGTCAAACGAAGGAGATATAGCCGTTTGAAGTTTCTGCAGTTTCTGGTGACTGGTTCGTCTTCTCCGGCGAACTTTTCCAGCGATCTAAAATCATTGTTCCTAAGGTTTTTGGGTGTTCCGGATCCATTTTTGGTGTCAAATTTGACAAATTTCACCTCTACAGTGCTGTTTTGAAAAGTTAGAAGGTTTGATATACTTTGGAGGACTTAAAGGTGCACTCTTTCTAACTCATTTACTTTGATTAAAATGGCAAAACATAGTTCTCATGATATCATAAAGCTAAAATCCTTTGATGTCACTGAATTTCATGGTTGGAAATTTCATGTTCAGTTTGGCATGAAGGAACGTGATATATTCTATACAGTATTAAGTGATTTTGCATCTACTGTTGAAAATGTAGATGAATATCAATGGATTAAAGATGAAGATTTTTGTAGAGATTACTTGTTAAACTCCTTAAATCCTCGTTTAGCTATGACTTATAGTGAGTATAAGACTGCAAAGGAGATATGGGATCACTTAAACAGTCAATTTCAAAAACAAGAGAGGCTTTCTAAGACTCTTCTAGTCAAGAAGTTTTTTGACTTTAAGTTCAATATGAACTCAAGCAGCACTTCTCAATTAATTGAACTTGAGAATATGAGGAACAAGCTAAAAGAGGATAATTTTGATTTGTCTGATAATCTCTTTGTTGGTCTTGTGTTGAGTAAGCTACATGCTGAATGAAATTCTTTTAAGACTGACATGCACAGACTAAAAGAACAGATGGGGCTGGATGAAATAAAAAGATATATTCATATTGAAGATCAAAATGTTTGTAGGAAGAGTTTGGAACAAGTAGGACAACAAAAGTCGGTTGCCAACTTAGTTTCACATTCCTATAAATATCAGAAAAAGTACAAGCCACCAAAAGGTGAATCCTCTTCATAGTTAGAGGCCAAAAAGACTGTCTTCAAGAAGAAGAAGAAGGGCAAGTGCCATAACTGTGGAAAGTGGGGGTCACTGAGCAGCAGAGTGTAAGCTACCAAAGATGTTAAAGAACAACACACCACAAAATGAGGCTAATATGCTAATTAGTGAACCTGAGCCTCAAGCCTTCATTGGGATGATGAATAATGGAAAGGCCAGTGTCTCTTATGAGTGGTGGTTGGATAGTGGTGCTACATGTCATGCGACAAATGATGGGAATCTACTCACTGAGGTCATTGAAGTGAAAGACACCGTGGAAAATTGTAATGGTAGTGAGGCAGGGGTGACTCATGCTAGAACTGCTAATTTGGTGCTTTCTTTAGGTAAGTTACTAACTTTGAAACATGTTAAAGTAGTACTCTTATTTAAAAGTAATTTAATATCTATGAGTTTACTTGATAAAGTTGATATGCCTTTTTTCAACTATAACTGATAGAGTAACTTTATCTGTTAACTCATGTTACTTTGGTTGTGCATTTATGATTAATAGCATGTATAGATTGAGTTTAGATATTGATAGCATAAACCATGTTAGTTCTACTTTGATTGATCCAAAATTATTACATAATAGACTTGGACATGTGAACTATAGGAAAATGCAACATTTATCTAAAACTCACAACATTCCATTAGATACTTCTATTCGATTTGACAAATGTGAAGTGTGTCCACAGACTAGGATCACTAGAAAACCTTTTAAGTCGATTTCTAAAAGCACAACACTTCTTGAGCTTATTCATTCTGATCTTTGTGACTTTAAAAACTATGTCACCAGAGGGGGACGGAAGTACCTAATCACATTCATAGATGATTTCTCTAGATATTGTCATGTTTATTTGTTGAAATCAAAAGATGAGGCTTTTGAGAAGTTTAAGGTTTTTAAATCTAGAGTTGAAAATCAACTTAATTTGAAAATTAAGAGGTTTAGGAGTGATAGAGGAGGAGAATATACAATGACTGGGTTCAAAGAATTTTGTGCTTTGGAAGGCATAATATTTGAAACTACTGCTCCTTACTCACCCCAATCAAATGGTGTTGCAGAGTGTAAGAATAGAACTTTAATTGAAATGCTAAATTCTATGTTACTTACAGCTGGCATGCCTTCCTCCTATTGGGGAGAAGCTATTTTAACTGCTAATCACATCTTAAACAGGTTGCCACACTCTAAATTGTCTAAGACTCCTTATGAGATATGGCACAAACGTCCTTGTAGATATGATACCCTTAAAACTTGGGGTTGTGTTGCCTATGTAAGGATACAAGATCCTAAAAGGCCTAAGGTGGGACCTAGAACAACTACTTGTGTATATCTAGGTAGTGCAGAAGATAGTGCTGCAAATAGATTTTTGGATCTATCTACTAATACAGTGGTAGAATCTAGAGATGCAGAATTCTTTGAGTACAAGTTTGTTAGCAATCTTGACTTGAAGGTTTTTGGATCTACAGATATGATTTTAGAATCTCCTGTAGAATCTGTAGCTTGTCCTTCTGACACTAATCTCACACAACTGGCTATTGAACCAATCCCAGTTAGAAAATCTACAAGAGATAAAGTTTCTAAGAGTTTTGGTGAGGACTTTGTCACTTACCATATAGAGGGTGATCCATTCTCCTATCAAGAAGCAATGAGATCTAGGGAATCCTTACTGTGGGCAGAAGCCATAGATGATGAAATGAGTTCTTTACTACAGAATCACACTTGGCAGCTAGTCAATTTGCCAAAAAGGGCTAGGGCTATAGGCTGTAAGTGGGTATTAAAGAAGAAACTGAATAGTGACGGATCAATAGCTAGATATAAAGCACGTTTAGTAGCTAAAGGCTTTAAACAACATATTGGAATAGACTTTTTTTATGTTTATTCACCTATATGTCATTTGTCAACTATAAGAATTCTTCTTGCTTTGGCATCTATTGAACACTTTGTAGTGCATCAAATGGATGTAAAGACAGCCTTCTTAAATGGTGAGTTAAATGAAGAAATATACATGGAACAACTTGAAGGGTATGTCATGAAAGGCCTTGAGAAAAAAGTTTGTAAATCAAACAAATCTTTGTATGGTCTTAAACAAGCACCTAAGATGTGGCATCTTAAGTTTGACAAGGTGGTAAAGAGCTATGGTTTTCAATTCAGTTACTCAAATAAATGCCTTTACTATCGCTTCATGTCAAATAAGATAGTTATCATATGCTTGTATGTTGATGACATGTTAATTCTTGGCTCCGATCATTCTATAGTGAGTGATGTGAAAACCACTTTAGCTAGAGAATTTGACATGAAAGATCTTGGTATAGCTAATAACATTCTCGGTATGAAAGTAAGCTTTGAACGACAAGTTATCTCCCTTAGCCAAACTCATTATATTGAGCAGCTACTTTCTACCTGGGGATACAGTGAGTGTAAACCGAGTGAGACACCATATGATTATAACAAAAGACTGAGTCCTAATGAAGGGACCAGTGTGGATTAGTTAAAGTACTCAAAACTGATAGGTAGTCTCATGTATGCTATGAGTTGCACTAGACCTGACATAGCCTTTGCAGTTGCCATGTTGAGTCGTTTCACTAGTGATCCTAGTAAAGAGTAATGGGATGCCCTCAGTAGGCTCATGAGATACCTTAAAGGTACTAAAGATTATGCTCTATGTTATTCTGGTTATCCTCCAACTGTGGATGGATATTCTGATGCCTCATGGTGTTCAGAAATTGGAAATAGTAAATCCACCAGTGGATATATATTCACTCTGGGTGGAGCTGCTGTTACTTGGAAATCCAAAAGACAGACTTGTATTGCTTTGTCATCAATGGAATCAGAACTTTTTGCTTTAGCCTCAGCTGGTGAAGAGGCTGAGTGGATAAAGAATTTGATTATGGATATTCCTTTGACTAAACTAAAGATTAATTCTTTAAGTTTATTTTGTGATAATCAAGCAGCAATCCAAGTCGTAAAGAATGCTCTCTTTAATTCAAAGAGAAGACATGTAAGACTGAGACATGCGTTGTTGAATTATCTGCGAGAACAAGGAGTTATCACTTTGGTTGATGTGAGATCGAAGGATAACATGGCTGATGCTCTCACAAAAGGTTTGCCTAAAGATCGATTATTCAAAACAGTGGGGGAAATGGGGTCAAAGACTATGTAGACAAGTCTTAATTATCATTTACTTACCTTAAATTGTGTGTTTTGAATTATCAAACCTTCTTTTGTTGGCCAAATGATAAGCACAATCTATATGTTTCATTGATGATCGTGGTTGCTAACTATTTTGAGAAGGGTGAGTTATCTCATTCCAAACTTGATGAGATGATTTTAATCCAATTCAAAAGTTCTATCTGGGAAGCTTGTGTCATTCCAGACTTGGTGATACAATCCTACCAGGTTGGCCTATCCTTTTTGGTTGAATGATCTCATTCCAAACTTGATGAGTTGATTTTAAACCAATATCTGGGAAGCTTGTGTCATTCCAAACTTGATGATACAATCCTACCAGGTTGGCCTATCCTTTTGGTTAAATGATCTCATTCCAAACTTGATGCTAGATTATTTGACTTTAAGGAATTAGTAACTGTGACATTCCAAATTGAAACATAGAAATAGTTGATTATATAAGAAGCCTATTGGTCTTGTTCTTAATTGAAACATGACATTACAAGACTAGGTTATTGTAAGTGATGTGACTATTAGTCTTATTCTGTGAAACAAGACAATCGTTACTCTCTTACAAATAAACTTATGTTGATGACTCTTTATAACTTAAACTATTTAGACCTTGTTCATAATTTATGAAACTGGCTTGATGCTTATGAACATGATATTATGATGCTTTATGACATTGATATATGTTCTTCTTTGCCTGATGATATGATGTTAAGTTCTTTTAGTAGAACTAGACATTTTTAGTAGTTTATTCAAATGATTGAATTCATGATAATATGAAATTCATATTTGATATTCTACAGGGGATGGTAGAGATGGAGGAGAGCTTAAGAAGTTGGATCCTTAGGAGGACGACCAACTTGATATACGAATATATCATTTAGAGTAGTAGGGAACTTGATAGTTCACTTGCTATTGCTCATTATGTTGGAGTCCATTTACTTGAGACTTACATTTTGTTATTTCTACTTTGTGAGTATCATGATTATTATGTTTCTTTCTTATATTTGTAAGGCCTTAGACTATTTTGATTGGCCTACTTATACTTGATTGTTATGCATATGTTGGTTGTGAACTGATTTTGAGATTGATTTTTTGGATGTTGGGATTTGGATGAGTTTAGATTTAATTTAAAAAAAACTCTTGGTATTTATATTGATATATTGATCTCAAAACATATTCATGAGAATGATGATTCACTAAGTTTGATTGCAAACATAGTATGAGTTTAATATTTTATTATTAAAACTCTTTGACCGATCTGAGTTGATTGTCTTGGACTGGATGTGGATAATTCATGTTTGTTTGAATATTACACTGACTACCTTATTGGATTGTGTTGTATGGTGAACATAGGAGGAGATTGTTGAATATATATGTTATATATATTAATAATAATATGTTCACATACAAGCCCAATAAGTTATTGTATGGTTATATGGGCCCATATGGGCTAGAGCCCAATAGCTTACTATATTACTAGCGTTTTCCCTACGCTGGAGGTAACACTGTTGAGCATTCCAAATTCTGATGCCTCTTGGTGTAATACTTCAAGCAACCAACACTAAACCTTTTTCTCTCTCAAAGCCTTTACCTCTAACACATACTTGGTTGAAATTATAGACACAAGCCAACAAGGACCTGCTCCTAGTAAAATGGGTACTTTGTCTGGTGGGTATAGGGTATGTATACACCTATTCTCAAGAAACTATATGGAAAACTCCTTCTCCCAAACAAATATAAGCAATTTCATTCATATGGCGAGTTTGTAGGGATATTCTGCCACCCAAATCCTACAATTTGTTTTTGGGATTGTCATATATTCTATGTACATGTTTTGTGGTCCTAGAAATCATGCATGGAAATATGTATAATTTGGCTTCCTACTATTTGAGGTACCTTTGTGGAGCATATGATATAAAATTCCTCTCTAGTGATGCTTTATCGATTCAAGTTGTCAAATAAAAGAAACCGTGAGAAGAAGAAGGAAGGAGCAAAAAACATAACAATTATGCATGTTCCAATATTCTGATCTCATTCAGGATCAGACACTGGTACTGCAAAATCCAAAACAAACGTATAATTAGGAACAAGTTGGATAAATTTCTCATAAACTCTGAAAAGGGTTTTACATTTCAAAGATTTCACAGGTGATTTTGTGTGTTTCTGATGTGATTTGGATAAATTAATTAATAGTCATAGTTTTCATCCTAAACATGATTTCTTGTTTCTAAACACGTGCTAAGAAAGTAAAATGAGTTGATTTATTTCCAATAAGTTCAAATTAATTTATGCACTCCAACTTTAAAAAAAAATTATGCACTTTAGTTTATGAAAAAAGTAGATAAGATAGTTTGAGGTTTTATAAAAATTAAGTTTATTTGGTAAAAAAAAATTAAGTCTATAGGTTGATTTTAATTTGCATTGTGGGAGAGATTCATTTCATTGTGGGAGAGATTCATTTTATTTTACTTAATTTCTTATTTTCTTCTTCTATAAATATGTTTTGAAAAGTTTGTAAAACACAACTTTAATATTCTTGCTGCTGTTATAGATTATTTTCTAATATATTGGACTTCCATTGATTTATTTAAAAAATTTGGCTGAACGAAGCCATTTTGTGGTTAGATAGAGTATACTTAAATGGAAAAACTGGATTGTATACATGAGGAGTGGCAAAAAAAATGCAATGAGAATATAAAAGAATTCACACTTGATATTAAATGTAATCATCTCTTTTGATTTAGATCTTTGGTAAAGCTGCAACAATTTCACAGTAATTATTTCACATGGTTAGTGGTAATGCAATTATCTCTATTTCTTACTTAACTTTATTTTTATCTATTTCACATCCACACATCTAAAAAATACATTCCAAAAAAATCTATTTCGTATGTACCAAAAAAATATATATTCAAAAATTAAAGGAGACAACTTTTTGTTGCAAACATACGAAAGGTAAGGCTCTCACCAAACTTTTTTTTTTTTCATTTTGATGTTTACAAAACATTTTCCATTATTAAAGGTATGTCCCTTTCTTTCTATAAATGCATACCTACCCTCATGTATTTTGGTAAAGGAAACTAACGATTCATTTCATTTAAGAGGAGAAAAACAAGAGGAATATGCTACTCTTACCATGTACATATGACTTTATAAAACATATTTAAGCAACAGTAATATGTCTACAATACCCATACAATTTAAACACAATAAAATTTAGACTAAAACCCTTCATTAGTTTTTGGAAAAATTTGTTTACTTATGAAATTGTTATCAAACTACAACAACAATAAAATGTTATCTCATTATGTGATATGGATTAAATGAATTATACCATATCGTTCAACTTAGTTAAAGATCTAATCTTTAGAAATATTATTTACCATGAGATTTATCTCAACATTATCTTCTAATGTCTTTTATAGTCTTCCTTTACTCCTTTTCATAGGACTAAATTTCATTCAAATTAGTTCATCAAAAATTTAAATTAGAGAACTAATACAGTAACAAAAACAATCTTTAAAATATTACTTTGGGAATAAAGTTCCAATTTAATCTTTAAATTTGTTTGGATTAAACATTTTAAAACTTATGAGATTTTATTAGTAAAGCCATGACCCAAAAAACTTTACATTAAACAGATTGGGCCAGAAGCCCAGCCCACATAAAAAATGTGCGCTTAGAAGAAAAGAAAAGTGTACTGCTCTATATTTTTTATTACATAAGAAAGAAGCTTAGCACAAAAACGAAAAAAGAAAATTGCTACTTGAAAGTTTTGGCCTTGGACCAACTTCATGAATGATGATGACCACCGTTTACGTATTCATAAACCTAAGGAGATTAGTTCTGATGGTTGATAAATAGTTGAACTTGACGTGTTTATGTATATCACATTAGGATTAAGTAATCCACCAAAAAATGTCACAACCGGGTCGAGGAAGTACGGCCAAAAAGTAAGTTAAAATCAGATAAGTGATTATCATAGTTTATTAAGAAAAATTAGGAAAAAATCTTTAAAATCAGAAAATGAGTTTAGAGTCAATTATGTGTAAGGTGTTAGTATCTTCCAACCACTATCCTAAGATTGTTATTTCTAATTAATTAAGTAAATTATTTATAACTTTTAAAATAATTATATTATTCAAAACTAATTAAAAAAAGGATTAGTGTGTATTTATTTTATTTTTGATGAAATTCAAATTCCATTTTATTATTATGAAAAATAATGATTAATGTTATTTTTCATTTTTGATTCGACATGTCATACTTATCTTCTGGTACAATAGAGAATTTAAGTTACATAGTTATTTTGTAAAAAATATTTGTGTGTTGATATTCTGTTTTTTTTTATTTCTGAAATTGTTAAATTTTAGCAATTTAATTGATTTAATGGTGTTAATTTAGAGAGAAGTTTTAAAACATCAAGTCGCCACATTTAGTTAATTTGTGCGTGTTCTAAAATCTCAGGATTAAGAAGATGTCACATTTAATTAATCCTTCCTCTAATTAAAATTTTATTGTTATGATTCAAATTGATCACGTGAGAAATTTGAGTTCACCAAGTTGTGATAACTTGTATCCCAAAAATTTGAGAAGATGAAAAAGATGTACATCCAATCAACCCGTTCCATTGACAATTAAAGTTTTCTATTTTGCATTAGATTATAAACACTGGATTTTAGAAATTTTACTTCACTAAAACTTCACCAATATTTTATTTGCATTTTTTGTAACTATTTCCTTCACTAAAACTAAAGCTATATAGTTTCTACATACGTAAATATATAATGACAAAAACATATTAAATATAATAAAATAACAACAAAAAATGAAGAATAAGAGAAAGAAAATCATAGGAATCGCATGGCTTCAGCACGCACCGGCAATAGACATTCCATATGCACACCATAGCAGAAAATAACAGAATAAAAGTGAATATAATAAAAGAGAAAAAGGATCCAAAACGAAAAAAGAGAAAAAAGGACGATGTAGCAGCAGAGATGCAGATTTTAGAATACACATTCCTCACCCTCAAGCTTTTAAAAAACGGTCCAGGATCGTAATTTAGGTTGTAACATCAAGATTTTTTAAGTATTCACGACCACAAATGCAACCATAATTGGAACCACCTATCTGTAATTTGTTGTGATATCAACAAACTAGACGAAACCACAATGCATCCGTGATTGATATTTAAAACCTTTCTCACCCTTTTTTATTTTTATGTTTTTATCCACAAATGTTAATTGTTAAGTTAGTTTTTGTTACACTCAATCCACTACAGGAAAAAGCGCCATTATTGATGGAATATTTCTCACGAAAAATATTCTGTCAGAAATATTAGTATTACAGACGGATTTTTTCGATAGAATATATTTTGTCGGATTTTTTTGTATTTTTGACGGATTCTACCAAAGGAAGATATGTCGTCGAAAATTTTTGAGTTAGCGACGGATTTTACAGATAAAGAGTATTCTTTAAAAAAAAAATTGAGCTGCGACGGATTTTACAGACCGAGTAGAATATGTCAAAAATGTTTAAATATTTATATTAAGATAGAGGTTGGCAACTTGGTAATGAAAATAAATTTAAATTACATTTATCTTTTTTTTAAAAGAAGCTTAATATGCAGAAATTTCTTAAATATATATTTAGATTATTTTTAAATATAACATTTTTATTCCACTAACTTTTTTTTAAAAGAAAATATTTCTTTTAAAAATTTAAGTAAAATATACATGAATCATACTTTCTTAACCAAATGAGTCTCCCTTAATTAATTAAGCTTGGTGTCAAAGTACGGTAAATTTCCAATACCACATTTAATTCATTCGAATAAAAAAATTCATACTTTTCACTTTTTTAAGAGATTGATCTTGGTTATCATCTCATGAATTTTAATATGTTACTAGTTAGCTGTCAATGGTGACATCCCATGTGGTCCTTGACATATTTGGACTGGATATAAAATATATATTTTAGTAATAATAAAAAAAATGGTTCGACTCACTCGTTGAACTCATGATGGGTCGGTTTTTTCACAATTTGTCTACGAACTAAAAAGATATTAGGTTATAAAACATTCTTTTGCTGAGTTCTAAGACAATTATTCATGTCTTATAATTGTTATTTATTAAAATTAAAAGACTTGAAATTCATCATAATTAATAATATTTGATGTTACAATTATACTTTATTTAATAAAATTTTGAATTTGAAGTATCATAGAAATTGAAATTTGTTTGTTTAAGAAGAAAAAAATATTTTAACATTTTTTTATATTAGATAGGTCAATTTGTTTAATCCATTAATTCATGGTGGTCAATGAATTCGATTTTATTTTAATATTAAAAACTTTATAATTAGTTTTTATTATCATAAATTAATTTTGACTTAATTGTATTCAGTACAAATTAATGGAAAATTTGAATTAGAATAGATTCTTATATATGTATGAAATAAATATTTTTAAAATTTGAGGACTTGGTATTAATAATAGTATTTTTTAATAGGATTTATTTTGACAAAATGTTTTATCCTTATTTGTATCGTACAATTAAAATTGTATCATTTAATCATTTAATTATTATTCAATATTTTCATAAGTGTTAGCTTATCTAATATTTGCAAACTTTAATTTAAGAATTAAATTAATTTAGAATGTGAAATGTTTACATTAATGCTTTTTTCATTAAGATAAATCATATTGCAAAAATTAAATTCTGAATTAAAAGTAATTAATTGTAAATTTTTTTACTAATTTGTAATATTCTATTGAAAGATTTTTAATAGAAAATGATGTAGAGTAAACAAATAATCTTTATAATAATAAGTGTATGTATAAAAATATAAAATTCTAATATTTCTTTTTTACATTTTAGAGTGAAAACTTTATGATTATACAATATGGATTTAATTAAGTTAAACATTAAAAATTGAACACTAAATTTATTTAAATATTTCTTTAGATTTTATTTAGTAAAAAAGAAGAATGATAAATTTATGACAAGTGAATCATATTTAGTTTGAATCAGGTAATTGTACAATTAAAATTATTTATATAAAATTAAAAATGTTAATGTGATAATAAAAATTAATTTTTTAAAAAATTAATATGGAAAAGTGTTTTCAAATTTTTATTGATTATTAATTTTTTTCTTAATTTTGTGTCAACTTATGGACAAAAAATGTAACATAATTTTAATACTGATTTGTTTTAATTGTCATGATTTTAGATTATTTTATATCAAAATAAAGTATCATAATTTTAGATTAATTTAGAATGTGAAATTTTTGCATTAATAAAAAAATTCATATGCCTATTAAGAAAAGAAAAATAAAATAAAATGTTTCTGTTTTAGTGTTGTAGTTCTATAATAATGAAATTTAAAAAATAAAAATTGGAAACAATTGAATCTTAAATCCAAATTGTAACTTAAAATGAATAATGTTGTATACTTTAATTGTAAAATTGGTAAATTTGTATCTTTTACCCCCAAATATTTTTTTAAAACAAACTCTGAAAATGAGTAGAAAGTACAATTAAATTGTATTGTAGAATATTTTTAAATATTTACTATTGTTGAGTAAATATCTATGAATATTAACAATAATAACTTAACTAATACTTAATGGACCTCATGCGAGTACATAACGATGACATGATCAATATTTATATGGTATGATTTCATGATGAGAATGTTAGTAATTTGTGTTCGTGGATTAACATAATACTTGAATTGGAGAATATATGAAAAAGAATGATATTTTTAATTTTTTAAAAATATATATTTGGTAAAAAATTAAAATATATTATTTTTTATAACAATGAAGTGTATAACTTTTTAACACTAAAATATATTGATAAATTATTCCTACTCTATCTATTAACTTTTTGAAAATTATTCTTCTCCTTAAAATTTAATGTTCAACAATAAAAATATTTAATTTTATAATAAAGATGAAAATAATAATTTCCTATGTCATATTCTAAAAAAATATACACAATATAAAAATGTTAAAATTATAGTATTGCATTAACATTAAGATAACTCCAGAGAATTGAATAATATTAATAGTATAAAAAAAAGTATCTAAAAAGTGAAAACCCATTAGCAGGCACGTGTTAATTTGAAAACTTAAAACTCATTAATTCAAAGATTGCATAAACCACATGTTTCATATATTTTAGGATATTGAAATATAAGGACTTTAGAATTATATACATTTAGTTTAAATGATAAGTTGGTAATTGTACACAATATGTGTAACACTCTGAAATTTCGATAACTTAAAATATATGTGTGATGTATTCCTTATATAATTTGATTACTTTATTAATTAGGATTAGTTGAAATATTATGTGAGTTATTCATGTGCAATTTCTTGGTGTAAAGGTCAAGTTATGTGGAGTTTGTTTGAGATACGTTATATTTGAGTGATTTCGAGTTTGATCCAAAACATGTTTTAGTAAAATCATAATTATGGATTGGTTAACCGTTGGATCGTCTTCAAAGTTTAAAGGTAGGTTCTTAACCCATATATTTAATGTTAGACCATTGGGATTGGTGAAATAATATCTTAAGCTTGATATATTAATTTTTCACAGAAGAAGAAATTTTAAAATTGGGTCAACTAGCCCAGGCGAATTTTGGAAGGCATTTTGGCTCGCCTGGGCGAGTCAAGGCGATTTTAAAAGCATGCAGCAACCTCAAAATCATGAAAATGGTGGTCTTCTTCCCCCAAAATACCACCCAACCCCCTCCCTCTCCTCCTCCACCACCCACGGTCACCAGTGACCGCCAGGAGCTGTCGTTTCTTGCCGTTGAACCACTGCACGGAGATGAACACTTTAATTGGAGCGAAATCTTCAAAACTCAACCCGCGGATTTAGTAGAGAATGGAGCCTCCATCCCACTTTCTTGGTTTCTTTGAGGTAACCATGGTTTCCTTGTCTTCTTTTAGCTAATTTGAAGCCTCTATTGATATCTCTTGCGATTCGCGTACTGTTTTTAGTTGTTTCTATACTTCCTTTGAAAATCCTTTGAAAATGAGATGTTGTAAAAGTCTCTTTTTTATGAAATTGATGTCATTTATTTGATCCTTGTGAAGCCCCGGTCACATTAGTGTGATCGGAATTTCAAAATGATGTCTTTCAGTGTGAACTCCCAAAACACCCTTTTAGCCTCCTTTTAGATTTGAGTAGGTATCTGACCCCAAATTTTAATTTTTACCTTGCCTTTGAAATCTATACTAAATTATTTTCAATTTGGTATATAGAGCTCTGCGTTTGGACCAAAGCACGTGAACTTGAGAAATCTCAAAACGATGTTTCAAGGAGTTAACAGATGGATATACTTAGGTAAGAGGAGTTTATTATTTAGTTATAGTTTGGTACCATAGTTGGGGCTAGGGAGTCCAACTATGAGGATATCTGTCTGTCCCTATTGTGTGCTGATTTTCAAGAAATACTATGTTTTAAACTAACGGGATGCGATATATTTATTATTGATGTGTGTTTGTTCCTGTGTGTGCTCGTTTTCAAGAAAAAATGTGTTTTTAACTAATGAGATGCAATGAATTAGCTTGTTGATGGATAAAACTATGAATGATGTTGTTGTTGTAATGATTGGATTTTTGGGAAAAGTCTTATTACAAAGGAGACTCTGCCCAAAATTTTATAATGAGTCCTCCTATTTAATTCTTTATTAAATTTTTAAATGGGCATAAGAGTGTGTTTTCTATATTGTAGTCCTTCTATTTAATTTAGAATTTTCCTAAAATACCAGTCTCGTGGTAATATGGATTGTGAATGAATGAGATGATGTTGAAACAGAATAATGTGATTGGGTTGATGATTATGTAATGAGATAATGTTGATATAGTTGATGATGTTGAATATTGATGTTTATGATGATGATATTGAAATAAAATGACGTTGATGTTGTTGATGATATTGAAATTGAGATGTTATTGATGTGGTTGGTGATGTTTAAATGACATACTGATGATGTGGTTGACGATGTTCAAATGAGATAATGTTGATGTGGTTGATGATGTTGAAATGAGATGATATTGATATGCAAGATGATAGTATTGAGATGATATGATGTTGAGGTTGATAATGACATTGATGAGAGATGTTGATGTGAACAATGTCATTGTGTGATGTGGATATACATGGATACCCATGGGGGTGCATGACTAGTTACCCTTGCGAGGAAGGTGTGTTCTTAGCCAGGTCATGCATTGATGGTGCCCATGGTTGTATGCGATATATGTCCATGTGGGGTGCAGTGACCAGTTGGATATCCTTGCGATGAAGGGTTTACGAATTTTAAGCAACCCAGGAGAGAAATATATTGTTTAAAATCTCGGTCCCTAGCTATCCATGGTCTATGCATTGGTGATGTTGTATATGTACATGGGGGTGCATGACTGGATAGCCTTGCAATGGAGGGTTTACGAATTTTAAGCATCCCAAGAGAGAAAGAAATTGTTTAAAATTTCAGTCCCTATCTATCCATGGTCAGTGCATTGATGGTGCCCATGTTTCATACTTCATATTTGCATGGATGGATAGTAAGTACTGGGGGTACTAGGGGGCAATCACACTATTTAGAACTCCCTTGTGATTCAGGGCTGATCACCATATGGGGGGGGGGGAGGGGGGAGTGACCAATGCACGACAGGGTGACCTCGACTAGCTACTGCATCATTTTCCTGAGAGAGGCTATTTCCATGAGGATGGTACTACATTGCATTCTGAGATATGAGTCAGGTGCATGCATCATTCTAAGCATGGTTGTTTGAGTTGTGAAGTGAATTGGATGATGGGTTTGTCAAGTGTGTATTGGCTTGATGGACTTTTGGTAATGATAGTGGTTGTTAATGTTGTTTCCTTTTCAATTGTTGTTGTCTGATGCTTGTTGGTTTTATATAATAAACTCACCATTGTATTTGTTGTACCGTGTGATTAGTACTTGTGATGATCGTGAACTTTCGTTCGTGTGAGCAGACGAGCAGCAGTAGGTGACCTTGGAGGGATATCTTCTTTTTGTTGAAGCCGCTAAGCCCACGTGCTGACGTTGGAATTCTTTTTGGAAAAAGTTGTGTTTTGTTAATCAAGTCTTTCATAGTTAGTCCCTTAATTCTTTTTGTGGACATGTATATTTTGAGTTCTAAATACATGTAAAACTAATTTAAGTTCTAAACATGTGAATGATGAGTACTGATTTAGAATATGTATACATATGTATTTAATGATATACTTGTATCGTGTATATGATAATTGTATTAGTGCGAAAAATTTACTATCATTTTCATAATCAAATTAATGGAGTTTTTATTAAAAATTGAAATTGCACGATCAGAGTTAGTAATACTGTAACGACGAGGTGGGTCGTTATAGCGTGCATGACATATGTTACATAATGCAATTATTGTATATATAATTATGCTAGAAATAAATTTGCTTCACACTATTTTAAACATACCATAACAACAAGATTAAGCACATATTTTACAATTCGTTAAAATTTATTAAAATATAAAATTATGAGAAAGAATTAATCATTAAATATGATATGAAATCTATCAAACTTACCAAACTTTCTTTACACGAATTGCCAATTAACATTGCATCACAAAAACATTTCACTAGTACGTTGTCACTTAAACACTTTGCATCAAACTAATCAACTTTTAAGTAATTCATTAAAGTTTTATAATTAATACCTTAGACCAATATGTTTGAAATATAGTTTAATATATTTCATTGAGTCATTAACCGTTGTTTTATTTTCCTAATTTTTGACTAATAAAACTATTTATTAAAGTTTTATAATTAAGTAACTAGTACGTAACATTTTTAAAAAAAATGTGGAGTATTTTCTACCAAAAGTTATCTTAAAAAAATGTTTCTATTTTACTCTTTTAGTTCTATAATAATCAAAATTCAAAAACAAAATTTTGGGTGATTGAATCTTTAATCCAGGTTTTAACTTAAAATGAATAATCTTGTACATTATAATTGTATAAAATATTTGAAATTTTTTATCTTTTATCGATGGACATTTTTAATTTTTTAAAGAAATGGGAAGATTTTTAAAATTATTTATTATTTTTTACTAAATAACTATGAATATTAAAAACAATGACTTAGCTAATGTTTAATGGATCTCATACTAGTACATAACAATCACATGATGAATATTTATATGACAGAATATGATAATTAATGTATAACTAATCTGTGTTTGTCCTATCACATTGTTATCTATCGGAAAATATAGTTATAAGAATAATATTTTAATTATTTTAAAAATATATATATTTGGTCAACAATTAAAATATATCATTTTTTATAAAAGTGTATAATTTTTTAATATATATATATATATATATATATATATATATATATTATTCCTACTCTATCTATTAACTTACTGAAAATTAATTTTCTCCTAAAAAAAATTTAATGTTCCAGAATAAATCAATTTAATTTGATAATAAATATAAAAATATTAACTCCCCATCTCATGTTCTTAAAAAATATACACAATATAAAAATCTTCAAAATATAATATTGTATTAAGATTAAGATAACTAGAAAGAATTGGATAATAATAATTTTAAAAAAGAAAATATAATACTCAAAAGAAAGAGTTTTCAAGGGTGAAAAAAAATTGAAACAGATTTAGCACGTGAAGTAATCTTTCTTCACAATTGACATAAAATTTTCCGTTTCCCCCTTTTTCTCAAACCCTACCTCCCTTTTCCCCTCTTTGCGCCATTTTGCCACCAGCGCTTTGTCTCCTTCAGCACTTCCTTTGGTTTCATTCACTACATTGACTTCCTTCAACACTTCCTCAAATTGTGGTCGACGCAGCTAAGAAATCTTGCGAGGTTACTTCATTTTCATTCTATGCCTGTCCATTGATTCGTTTTCGCTTTTCTGACTCTCTTGTAATGAATTGTATTGTATTGATTTCCATTTTTCCAGATTATTCGAAAAGGCTTCTACCAGACCAAAAACGTGGAACACAAAAGACAGGTTTCCTTGCATTCTCTCCTTTTCAATACTGCATGTTTCTACCTACTTTTGCTTTAGTATTTGTGTTAAAATAAACTTTTAGTCAGTAATGAAGTTTTCAAATCAGGCTCAACAATGTGCTTGGGCATTCTCGGCATGCCCCTCACTCTCCTTCACGTGGTTCAACTATCGTGTCTTTCCACTTCTGGTGCCTATGTGTTATATGTTCACAATAAATTTCTATATAACTTCATTAATTTTATAAAATGTTATAGTTTTATATTGAGGGATGTTGATAAAATTTAGCATTTGTAAAAGATTATTAGCAATATCAGTTTTGTTATATTTGATGACAAATAAATTCATTTAATGTCATTTCAATTCCATTGCACAGACTTAATTTGATGCATATTGAATATTATGAAAAACAATTTATGTAGAAGAAAAAAGTGTTAGTTTAAATTCATCTTCTATCATGGTGAAGGGGCCGGTAATGAAAAGGAAGAAAATTTTCTGATGATTTGGAAAAATAAATCAATTAACTGTTAAGCAGGAAATGATGTTTTAGCTCCTCCCTCTCTTTCTGGGTATGTTGTTGTGTTTCTGTATTCTCAGCATCTATGAAAACCAGTGAATTACTTGTTGTCTGCTTTGCCAATTTATCCTCATTTTTTGTCTTAAAATACTATCATTTATACATAATTCATTTAATTAAGTTATGCATATTCATTTCCGACAGACAAAAAAAGACCGTCGATTAAAATTCCAATGATTGTTTTACCGATGAATCTTTGTCCGTCAAAAATTTGAAGTTACCGACAAATTTTTTTATGTTAGAGACAGATTTTGACGGTATAGTGGCCGTTGAACTTCAAGGGTTGGCATGGAGAAGGTATATAGATGAGTGTGGTTTGGTTGATGGATAAAATGGTTTGTGCTGGTTTGGACCAAAATGGGTTGGTGCAGGAAACATGGAGAAAGGTGCTTTGGGAGCACTATGAGAAAAGCCCTCCAAGTGATGCTGCATTGTGCTGTTTCTTTTTATTTTCCTTTTTTTTTAATCTGAAGTCCCGTTTTTGTATTTCTTTTTCTGTTTATATTTTTGTATTTTTTTAATAAATCTCATTGAGTTGCAAATTTTGGAAATGGAAAAGAAACAAGATTGGATTTTGAAATTAAATTACTCGTCTTTTTCTTCTTCCTTTTTTGCTAATTTTCTTTTTAAATTTTCTCTTTGCACATTTTTTTTAGTTTGTCCGAACAAAAATGAGTATCTACATTAATAATAGAATTAAAAAAAAACATTACCGTTAAGTAATGATATAATTTTTAAAAAATTATAAAATTTATATAAATCAAAACCAATAAAAATTATTGAAAGAATAAACTTAGATTTAATCATATTGTCATAAACTAAAAACATTTGGTAAAAAATAAACAAAAAATATATTTAAATTTTATTAATTTAATTTTGACTTAATCATAATTGAATCAATAATAATTGAATATATATTTTCAATATTATACAAAATATTAAATGCAAAATGTGATACAAATAACAAAAAATCAACTTAAGTAAAATTTTAAACTAACATAAAATTGTCATATTACTAATCATGTTTGATATAAAATTAGTAGTAATAGATTATATTAATAATTCTAATGTACCTCATGTACGAATCTCAGTATGATATGTTGTTCTCCTTCGTATACAGTGAGGAATAATTTTATGATCAGTTTTTCAAGCCTAGAACTTGCAAAAATTGAAATGAAAATGAGATTATCTAATAAATCACATCTGGCAAAAATTAGTAAAATTCTGTTGTTACTTAATTTGACCTATTTTACGTGAGGAATTTGACAAAATTTTAAATTATCAATATGTTTTTCATTTTTGTGTTAATAATCTAATGATAAAAAAGAAAATGAAACTCAGAACCCAAATAAGTAAAAAAGGAAAGTGACCAGATTTGGACTTCTCAATTGCAGTAACTTTAAGTGTGTGTTTGGAACATATTTAACATGGATATATCCAACTTTTTTAACCATGTGATCTAACGTAGAAGTCATGTGTATTATTAGCTTCTGATGGACGTGGATTAGTTTTGAACAAACGTGTAAAATCAAACATGTTGTTAGTTGTGGGTCTGTCTAAAATAGATTGTGTGTATTGGTTAGTAAATTTGATATGTGCATTATATCACATGACAAAAGTAAAAGTTTAGAAAATAGTATGTATCTCAAGAAAATTATGTTGTCAAATATCACTTTACTCACTATTATTTACTCAATGAAGTGGAAGAAAAAGAGATTACAAAAGAAAATTAGTAATAGAAATAGTTAAAACTTAAAGTAATAAGTTTATTACTTTTATGTCTAAAAAGTTTCATATTGCGAATAACAAAATATTAATTTTATATTTAAAAGTAACAAGATATATGAAGACAAACTTTTCTTCTTTAATTGTAGTCTTATAGGTTAGTAAAGCACTATATGTGATGCAACGAGACACCAATAGTTTAAAGATTGATACATGCAAGGTGATGTAAATGGTATCTTTGGCGCTAGAGAATCTTATTATATGTTAATTACATAATTGTACTTTTTCTAAATTTCATTTTATCTTATTATATATAATTGTACTTTTTTCTAAATTTCATTTTAAAAAATGAAATTATGATTCTTTTATTTTTAATGTTTTCTTTTTGTAGAATTTGCTTGATCAACATTGTAGAGAGAAATAGATTTATATCAGGCTATGTTACAATTCTAGGACAAAAACCGTAAGATAACCAAGAGTTTGTTGGAGGTAAAGGGGTTTGAGAGAGAGAAAGATTTAGTGTTGGGTGCTTGAAGTATTACACCAAGAGACATCAGAATTTGGAATGCTCAAAGTGTTACCTTCAGGTAGGGAAAATCCTAGTAATATAGTAAGCTATTGGGCTCTAGCCCATATGAGCCCATACAACCATACAATAACCTATTGAGCTTGTATATGAACATATTATTATTAATATATATAACATATATATTCAACAATCTCCTCCTATGTTCACCATACAGCACAATCCAATAAGATAGTCAGTGTAATGTTCAAACAAACATGAATCATCCACATCTAGTCCAAGACAATCAACTCGGATCAGTCAAAGAGTTTTAATAATAAAATATTAAACTCAGACTACGTTTGCAATTAAACTAAGTGAATCATCATTCTCATGAATCTGTTTTGAGATCAATATATCAATATAAATACCAAGAGTTTTTAGATTAAATCTAAACTCATCCAAATCCCAACATCCAAAAAATCAATCTCAAAATCAATTCACAACCAACATATGCATAACAATCAAGTATAAGTAAGCCAGTCAAAATAGTCTAAGGTCTTACAAATATAAGAAAGAAGCATAATAATCATGATGTTCACAAAATAGAAATAACAAAATGTAAGTTTCAAGTAAATGGACTCCAACATAATGGGCAATAGTCTTAAGTAAATGGACTTCAACATAATGGGCAATAGCAAGTGAACTATCAAGTTCCCTACTACTCGAAATGATATATTCATATATCAAGTTGGTCGTCCTCCTAAGGATCCAACTTCTTAAGCTCTCCTCCATCTCTACCATCCCCTGTAGAATATCAAATATGAATTTCATATTATCATGAATTCAATCATTTGAATAAACTACTAAAAATGTCTAGTTCTACTAAAAGAACTTAACATCATATCATCAGGCAAAGAAGAACATATATCAATGTCATAAAGCATCATAATATCATGTTCATAAGCATCAAGCCAATTTCATAAATTATGAACAAGGCCTAAATAGTTTAAGTTATAAAGAGCCATCAACCTAAGTTTATTTGTAAGAGAGTAACGATTGTCTCATTTCACAGAATAAGACTAATATTCACATCACTTACAATAACCTAGTCTTGTAATGTCATGTTTCAATTAAGAACAAGACCAATAGGCTTCTTATATAATCAACTATTTCTATGTTTCAATTTGGAATGTCATAATTACTAATTCCTTAAAGTCAAATAATCTAGCATCAAGTTTGGAATGAGATCATTTAACCAAAAGGATAAGCCAACCTGGTAGGATTATATCATCAAGTTTGGAATGACACAAGCTTCCCAGATATTGGTTTAAAATCAACTCATCAAGTTTGGAATGAGATCATTTAACCAAAAAGGATAGGCCAACCTGGTAGGATTGTATCATCAAGTTTGGAATGACACAAGCTTCCTAGATAGAACTTTTGAATTGGATTAAAATCATCTCATCAAGTTTGGATTGAGATAAATCACCCTTTTCAAAATAGTTAGCAACCACGATCATCGATGAAACATATAAATTGTACTTATCATTTGGCCAACAAAAGAAGATTCGATAATTCAAAACACACAATTTAAGGTAAGTAAATGATAATTAAGACTTGTCTACATAGTCTTTAACCCCATTTCCCCCACTGTTTTGAATAATCGATCTTTAGGCAAACCTTTTGTGAGAGCATCGGCCATGTTATCCTTCGATCTCACATGATAACTCCTTGTTCTCGCAGATAATTCAACAACACATGTCTCAGTCTTACATGTCTTCTCTTTGAATTAAAAAGAGCATTCTTTATGACTTGGACTGCTGCTTGATTATCACAAAATAAACTTAAAGAATTAATCTTTAGTTTAGTCAAAGGAATATCCATAATCAGATTCTTTATCCACTTTGCCTCTTCACCAGCTGAGGCTAAAGCAAAAAGTTTTGATTCCATTGATGACAACGTAATACAAGTCTGTCTTTTGGATTTCCAAGTCACAACAGCTCCACCCAGAGTGAATATATATCCACTGGTGGATTTACTATTTCCAATTTCTGAACACCATGAAGCATCAGAATATCCATCCACAGTTGGAGGATAACCAGAATAACATAGAGCATAATCTTTAGTACCTTTAAGGTATCTCATCAGCATACTGAGGGCATCCCAATGCTCTTTACTAGGATTACTAGTGAAACGACTCAACATGCCAACTACAAAGGCTATGTCAGGTCTAGTGCAACTCATAGCATACATGAGACTACCTATCAGTTTTGAGTACTTTAACTAATCCACACTGGTCCCTTCATTAGGACTCAGTCTTTTGTTATAATCATATGGTGTCTCACTCGGTTTACACTCACTGTATCCCCAGGTAGAAAGTAGCTGCTCAATATAATGAGTTTGGCTAAGGGAGATAACTTGTCGTTCAAAGCTTACTTTCATACCGAGAATGTTATTAGCTATACCAAGATCTTTCATGTCAAATTCTCTAGCTAAAGTGGTTTTCACATCACTCACTATAGAATGATCGGAGCCAAGAATTAACATGTCATCAACATACAAGCATATGATAACTATCTTATTTGACATGAAGCGATAGTAAAGGCATTTATCTGAGTAAGTGGACTGAAAACCATAGCTCTTTACCACCTTGTCAAACTTAAGATGCCACATCTTAGGTGCTTGTTTAAGACCATACAAAGATTTGTTCAATTTACAAACTTTTTCCTCAAGGCCTTTCATGACATACCCTTCAGGTTGTTCCATGTATATTTCTTCATTTAACTCTCCATTTAAGAAGGTTGTCTTTACATCCATTTGATGCACTACAAAGTGTTCAATATATGCCAAAGCAAGAAGAATTCTTATAGTTGACGAATGACATACAGGTGAATAAACATCAAAAAAGTTTATTCCACTCTGTTGTTTAAATCCTTTAGCTACTAAACGTGCTTTATATCTAGCTATTGATCCATCACTATTCATTTTCTTCTTTAATACCCACTTACAGCCTATAGCCCTAGCCCTTTTTGGCAAATTGACTAGCTGCCAAGTGTGATTCTGTAGCAAAGAACTCATTTCATCATCTATGGCTTCTGCCCACAGTAAGGATTCCCTAGATCTCATTGCTTCTTGATAGGAGAATGGATCACCCTCTATATGGTAAGTGACAAAGTCCTCACCAAAACTCTTAGAAACTTTATCTCTTGTAGATTTTCTAACTGAGATTGGTTCAATAGCCAGTTGTGCGAGATTAGTGTCAGAAGGACAAGCTACAGATTCTACAGGAGATTCTGAAATCATATATGTAGATCCAAAAACCTTCAAGTCAAGATTGCTAACAAACTTGTACTCAAAGAATTCTGCATCTCTAGATTCTATCACTGTATTAGTAGATAGATCCAAAAATCTATTTGTAGCACTATCTTTTGCACTATCTAGATATACACAAGTAGTTGTTCTAGGTCCCACCTTAGGCCTTTTAGGATCTTGTATCCTTACATAGGCAACACAACCCCAAGTTTCAAGGGTATCATATCTACAAGGACGTTTGTGCCATATCTCATAAGGTGTCTTAGACAATTTAGAGTGTGGCAACCTGTTTAAGATGTGATTGGTAGTTAAAACAGCTTCTCCCCAATAGGAGGAAGGCATGCCAGCTGTAAGTAACATAGAATTTAGCATTTCAATTAAAGTTCTATTATTACGCTTTGCAACAACATTTGATTGGGGTGAGTAAGGAGCAGTAGTTTCAAGTATTATGTCTTCCAAAGCACAAAATTCTTTGAACCCAGTCATTGTATATTCTCCTCCTCTATCACTCCTAAACCTCT
>CM023951.1:19086250-19133479 GCA_013407115.1 Glycine latifolia | reverse complement strand
TTGTATATTCTCCTCCTCTATCACTCCTAAACCTCTTAATTTTCAAATTAAGTTGATTTTCAACTCTAGATTTAAAAACCTTAAACTTCTCAAAAGCCTCATCTTTCAATTTCAACAAATAAATATGACAATATCTAGAGAAATCATCTATGAATGTGATTAGGTACTTCTGTCTCCCTCTGGTGACATAGTTTTTAAAGTCACAAAGATCAGAATGTATAAGCTCAAGAAGTGTTGTGCTTTTAGAAACTGACTTAAAAGGTTTTCTAGTGATCTTAGTCTGTGCACACACTTCACATTTGTCAAATCGAATAGAAGTATCTAATGGAATGTTGTGAGTTATAGATAAATGTTGCATTTTCCTATAGTTCACATGTCCAAGTCTATTATGTAATAATTTTGGATCAATCAAAGTATAACTAACATGGTTTATGCTATCAACATCTAAACTCAATCTATACATGCCATTAATCATAAATGCACAACCAAAGTAACATGAGTTAACAGATAAAGTTACTCTATCATTTATAGTTGAAAGGCATACCAGCTTTATCAAGTAAACTCATAGATATTAAATTTCTTTTAAATAAGGGTACTACTTTAACATGTTTCAAAGTTAGTAACTTACCTGAAGAAAACACCAAAATTAACAGTTCTAGCATAAGTCACCCCTGCCTCACTACCATTACAATTTTCTACGGTGTCATTCACTTTTATGGTCTCAATGAGTAAATTCTCATCATTTGTTGTATGACATATAGCACCATTATCCAACCACCACTCAGAAGAGACACTGACCTTTTCATTATTCATCATTTCAATAAAGGGTTGAGGCTCAGGCTCACTAATTAGCATATTAGCCTCATTTTGTGGTGTGTTGTTCTTTAACATCTTTGGTAGCTTACACTCTGTTGCCTAGTGACCCCACTTTCCACAGTTATGGCACTTGCCCTTCTTCTTCTTCTTGAAGACAGTCTGTTTGGCCTCTAACTGTGAAGAGGATTCACCTTTTGGTGGCTTGGACTTTTTCTGATATTTATAGGAATGTGAAACTAAGTTGGCAACTGACTTTTGTTGTCCTACTTGTTTCAAACTCTGCCTACAAATGTTTTTATCGCCAATAAGAATATACACATATTTTTTTAATTCATCCAGCCCCATCTATTCTTTTAGTCTATACATGTCAGTCTTAAAAGAATTTCATTTAGCAGGTAGCTTACTCAACACAAGATCAATAAAGAGATTATCAGACAAATCAGAATTATCCTCTTTTAGCTTATTCCTCATATTCTCAAGTTCAATTAATTGAGAAGTGATGCTTGAGTTCATATTGAACTTAAAGTCAAAGAACTTCTCGGCTAGAAGAGTCTTAGACAGCCTCTCTTGTTTTTGAAATTGACTGTTTAAGTAATCCCATATCTCCTTTGCAGTCTTATACTCACTATAAGTCATAGCTAAATGAGGATTTAAGGAGTTTAACAAGTAATCTCTACAAAAATCTTCATCTTTAATCCATTGATATTCTCCACATTTTCAACAGTAGATGCAAAATCACTTAATACTGTATAGAATATATCACGTTCCTTCATACCAAACTGAATATGAAATTTCCAACCATGAAATTCAGTGACATAAAAGGATTTTAGCTTTATAATATCATGAGAACTATGTTTTGCCATTTTAATCAAAGTAAAGGAGTTAGAAAGAGTGCACCTTTAAGTCTTCCAAAGTATATCAAACCTTCTAACTTTTCAAAACAGCACTGTAGAGGTGAAATTTGTCAAATTTGACCCCAAAAATGGATCCGGAACGCCCAAAAACCTTAGGAACAATGATTTAAGGTCGCCGGAAACTTGCTGAAAATTCGTCGGAAAAGTTCGCCGGAAAGTCGCCAGTCATCGGAAAAGTTTGCCGAAGAAGACAAACTAGTCGCCAGAGAGTTCGCCGGAGAAGACGAAACAATCGCCGGAGAAGATGAACCAGTCCGCCGGAGAAGACGAACCAGTCACCGGAAACTTCGTCGGAAAATTGCAGAAACTTCAAACGGCTATATCTCCTTCGTCTGACCTCCGTTTTACGCTCACAACCACTCAAAATGATCGTCTTGATGAGTAGAACAAAACCCACAAGGTTTCAACTCGTGAAAGTGGCTGAAATTTCCAAGATCTACCCTCAAAAGTTACGGCTGCACAATTTCAATCTCAGATCCCGGTCAATCCTTCCGTTGAAACATGAAAGTGATGACACCCTTGAGTTCCTCTCGATGAGATCTTCGAAACAACACCTTACTCGCTCAAATCCGATACATGAAGATAATACTTCAAGATTGTTGGAGGTAAAGGCTTTGAGAGAGAGAAAAGTTTAGTGTTGGTTGCTTGAAGTATTACATCAAGAGGCATCAGAATTTGGAATGCTCAATAGTGTTACCTCCAGCGTAGGAAAAACCCTAGTAATATAGTAAGCTATTGGGCTCCAGCCCATATGGGCCCATATAACCATACAATAACCTATTGGGCTTATATGTGAACATATTATTATTAATATATATAACATATATATTCAACAGTATGTATGTAGACTTTACAAATGGGAAGATATTTCTTGAAAAATAATGTTTCTTTCATTCCTTTTTCTTCAAGAAATCATTTTGACCATAGACTTTAATTGAAATTCAATAACTTTAAATTAAATTTTACTTGAACTTTCCTCCTATATATTTATTATGGATCTAATTCAATTGATTAAATAAAATAATGTCCATGAGTTATTGTGAATTTTCTATTACATGAGTTTGATTCTTATAGATTAAAAAAATAGTCTAATATATTTAGGATACTATTCATCTAGAATATGAATTTTTCATACAAATGCATTTTTGAAAAAAATTCAAGCTGTCATGTAAGTAAATTAACAAATAAAATAAATAGCAAATTATCTCAATTTTTTTTGAAGCAAATAAATTAAATGTGAAGCGGTTAAGATGTTCCTAAATTTACTGGCATGTGCTCCATATTAATTGATTAGACTTTGCCTCATGAAACAGTAGGTACCCTCAGCACAAAAAAGAAATAAGTCAAATTAAATCCCATTCATAATCACTGAAACATAAGTTGTTAGACCTGAAACGTGCACGTCATTATAGGCTTCACCTATTGCATGAAAACTCAATTTTCACATCATAACTGGAAAATATCTGTTACGGATAGACCCAATTATGAAAGAGGTCCAGTAAGGCCAAGTCAGTTATCCCTAACCACAACAACATAATATTATAACCGTCCAATATAATGATAACTATAACAATATCACAACCACCACTATTCAGTTAGCCACGAATCTCAGCCGAAGATTCTAGGTCAGTATTTATTAGCCTATAAATAAGAGTATCCTTCATGGAGAAAGTAAGGTACACACATTCTTACTCTCTCTTTTCCATATACACAGAATACACACCGCACACCAGTTGTGTCGTGTACTCATCGGAGTTCTGTGATTACCTTCCCTGAGGTGTTTTTATCATCATAAGCATTCTCAGAGAGAGAAAGCCTAATCCCCCATATTAATTATCCAACAATCTTTGTTGGATATTTCTGTTCACCACGAGCAGAACAATATCATTTATCAAATCATGAATACCAATTTTCCAATTTTCTTTGCTACACCGAATGTACAAAATGCTAAAAATAATCCACTATTTAAAACTTTTTAAAATACATTTTTTTTTGTTTGATAAACTTTATGTAAATTTCATTCAATTCCTCGTTTGGCTCATTAATTCTAATCAATAGGAGTAAATGTATTGGTAAAGTGTTAAAAGACTATGTTATTAGTACTCTTCAATGAACTAAAAGCACACTTGACTTGTTTTATCATATTAAACAAAAGTAGGAAAATGTTAGTTTTTTTTAATTTAATAACAATGAACAGAGTAATACTAATCAAATTGATTTAATAATTTTAACAACTCTTAATTTATGAGATATATGAAGCAAATATTTCAAGCAAAAACATCTCTCATGAATATAATTATTAATTAACTTGGATTGAAGAAAAGTAGCACCACCACACACAAGATAACACATAACTCTCTCCATATATGTATATTATATGCGAAGTGACCAGCGGGTGCTATATAAACACCTCAGCTACTTTTTAGACCAATAAAATAAAAAACACTGGCCTTTCAGAATCACAGTTACAAGAATCAATACCTATTAATGACACTTTTAATGGTTCTTCCAATGAGGTGATTAATAATAGGTATACAAACATTTTTTTTTTTGTTGCACTATTTTCTACCCCCCATTATAAATTTGCAATAATGTCTTTAGAATTGGCCTCCTTGGAAGGTCTGGCCAAATTGCCAATTGGCTGGTGCCACATTGAAGCTTGTCACAGTTCTGCCATCACTGGTGGTGACTTGAAAAGAGAGGGATTGTCCATTGAGGTATGAGTTGCTCTGCCAATTTTGCCCCCAATTCCTTGACATGGGTTGCCACCCAGTTTTGGACCCTTTGATGGACACTGAATTCACATCACCAGCTCCACCGACATTGGTGATCAAAACTAGGTTGAAGTATGAGTGGCCATTGATTGTGAACCTTATTCCTCCCTTTTTCACACAAGATACCCTGCCATCATCACCAATAGTACAGTTCAGTTTTGTAGTAGTTAACCATATGAAAATTGAAAATTGAATATCCGGGATAAATTAAGTAATCTCAATCATATAGTAGAAAATTAATAGTGAGTATTACGTGCACATGCATAACAATTCATGATGGTGTTAAATTATCAGAGTTTTTCGACAATAACTAAGATTATTTATTTTATTCTTATTCACTTTAAAGGAGGTAAATCTGAATAAAAATTATTTATATACATAAAGTAGTTATGTTATTCAAGTCTTTTAAGTTGAAATTAATTTGATACATAAGCTAGAAGGTGAAGTTTGGTAGGAGTTACACCGATTTTCATATGGTCATGAATGAAGGCCATGTGCTAAAATGAGAATAAGTGCTATACTTTTATGAGGTTTTCAACGAGGGAGGAATTAGTTTTCAACATTTAACCTCCTAACTTTTTCATAAATTAGGTAATATGGTTGTGTATGAATTAAATGTGACCTATAAGCTTGAAAGCATTTCCAAAATTTATGTGGCTTCAATTACCTCCTAAAGGCAACAGGCACAATTCCAGCTCTATATTCAGCAATTTGCAAGAAGGCAGGTTCAGCCATATCAAAGTGTTGCAAAGGAGGGTTGCACCAACCCCCATTGTTGTTAGGCAAAGAAGGGTTTGGGGGGCAGAAGTTAGTGGCAGTTACAGTAATGGAGCCAGGTTTGCACCATCTTGGGTCATCATCACATCTCATTTCATAGCAAGATCCACAGCTTAAGCCATTGTTGAACAAAGCAGTGCTTAGAGCCACAGTGTCAGTTCCATATCCCTGGCTATACAAATTTCCATACCCACATGCTCCACCTGCATGTATAAAACACAAAGCATAAACATAAAACTCATCAACTCAACTTTCAATAAACGTACTCTAACCAGAAAACAAATAAACAAAAGAGTTTCATGATCAAAGATAAAAATGAGTAGTGTTAAAACCTATATGTAGTAATGTTTTATTTTTCCTCATGCACATATAGGTATGACTAGAGCAAACAATTGCAAGGAACTTCACATAACTGAAACCTTTGACATGTGACTGACAATTTATTTATCATTTGAGACATAATCCAAAAATTATACTAAATACTTCCATATTATATAATTTAGTTTTTAAAGTGTTGCTATTGTTAATGTCGGCACGAGTAAATAGTAACATGACACCTAAGGGAGTAGCTTAAATAAAACGGGCCTAGTTCAAGATGTGTACAATTTCACTAATACCCCTATTTTCTCTACACCTAAAATTGCAACTCTAGGCAATATTGAATATTGATGAAAAAAATACAATGAAGTGAAATCTAACCAAATGATATTTGCTTTCATTGTTTGGCTTCTTTATAGTAAGATGCATGGAATGGAATTTGAAGCAATACATTTCAAGCACTAATTTTTTTTCTTAATTTGAAAGTATATATGGAACCATCTTTTATTTTACTAAATAGAAACATCAAAACTCCATTCCCTCCACTTGTTTTCCTTTCATCTCATTTCATTCCATTTTCTTTAGCATTTGTTATCAAAACATGAAAAATAATGCGTGAACAGTCTATACTAGTAAACTCTTAAAAAATACTAAAGACAAAAATATAAATGTTATATAATGTGACAAGAAAAGAAATAAAAAAATTAAAGTGTTAAGAAAATATTAGCATTATTTGGTGTCTAAAAAATATAATCTCAAAACATAGAAATAGAAAAAAAAAGAAATGAGAGACTAAACTCACCCATTGTGCCAGAAGCATCACCCCCACCGTAGAAAGTTGCATGAGCACTCTGCCAACCACCATAGTCAGCAGTGGCACCTTGAATGTTCATGTTGACAAAGAGAACAACAATGAGAGTCACTAGAGCAATGGAAAATTCCTTGTGTGCCATTCTAAGCTTATGAAAAGGCCTAAACAGGGGAGCAAAACAGAGGAAGTTGCACTTTCTTTCTTTTGCTCTGCTGTGAGGTAAAGTGCTTCAAGGGGGGCTTATATTTATAAGCAACATCTAGTTTTTTTTTTTTTCTTTTCTTATTACTAACTTCCACATAAGCGTGTTTATTTTTTTTTTTTTTCTTCCGAAAGCCAAAGAACAAGTGACAAATCAAGTGCACATGCGCTGGTTCTAGTTGGGGTTCCTAACCGCTAATATTGTGGGCCACACCCCTCCACATGCAACCCCAACTATCTTTCTTCCCAACTTTATAGACCATCACTAATAACTTTTTTTTGTGACCAATAGTTTAATCAATTTTTTTTTCTTTTTCACCAGATTATCTTTTTCCCTTGCAAAATGTTAGCAACACAGTCTCAAAGACATTTTTTTTTTTCTAATATATTATTTATTATTAATTAAAATTTATTTAAAATTATAAAATCATTAATGTGATCCATTAAATAAGACAAGTTTTTTTTTATATAATTTTAAATAAGTTTGAATGAATGATAGAGTGTGTGTTTTTAAAAAAATATGTTGTTGGCATTTTTTTCCATTTTATATAATGGATAAATGGATAAGAGCATAGGTATGATTAGCTTGTGCATGGTGTTAGGAGTCCCAATGATAAAAGAGTCAAAAGCTAAATTGCACTTTGAACTGAAATGTGTAGGGTCTTAAGAAATGATAAACAGTATCTTAGCACATGGGAAAGTATCTGTCTATCTGCACAAAATCAAAAGTACAAGCTACTTAGGACATTTGCATGGTGCAGCTCCCCTTTTCCAATATTCAAGGGTCTAAAAGAGAGGATAGTATAGTATCTTCTCTGTGCTTGAGAATGAGCCACATAGGAAAGATCACAAGAACGTGTTCATTTGTTTTCCCTTTATTTTTTATTTTATTTTTCAGTTCTTGAATATAATTGAAGAGTTTGGTTGATAATTTAATAGAAACAGCCTTGCATTTGCTTCCAGTTGTACAAAACTGTGTATGGTAATTGGTAGCAATGGTTTTCACACACAGAAAGGTAATAACCCTTGTGTGTTAATTACTTGACCATTCCCACTGAGAATTTTTTAATTACATTAAAGTGGGAGCTTCTATTTGGTGGAAGATCATGTCCAAATTAGGTGCTGCATATATTACACTCACTAATTGAGTTTGTTTTTGACACACAAAACATGTGTGGACAAAACCATTATATGCAGTCTTATAAGTATTTCTTAAAACCTTTTTAGAGAAGTCATATATGTGTAAATAAATTATTAGAATTTACTTAATAGGAATTAATGGAATTAAGAGAAAAAAAAGGGTTAAAAGTGATAAATGAAACTAATAGCTATTTTAACAACCACAGCAGCAAATTCTAAAAATCAATGTGGCTGTTTCTTTTTCTCCCTTCTTGGGGACATGTCCTAGTTCATAGGTTTCGGACCTGGCACTAACTTTTAATTAACAAAATTAACATTAATATATGATTGAATTTAGACTCTTCTAAAAATTTATAATTATATCGAAACCAGGTATTCTTGATGATCTTGTCTGACAACATGTTCACGAGTATGCGACCATCATATCTCGTGTCAGTAATTTGTTAATGAAAGAAAATTAAATTTACATAGGAATCTGGAGATGGAGGATATCTAAGGATCTTTATTCTTGTTCTTAGTTGTTTTTTCTTGTGTTTTTTTATTTTATTTTCTAAAGGGTTCTTACTAAAGTGATGAAACAAATGTATGTGACACATGGGATGAGGCAAACATTGTGGATATGTTTTGCTGACTTTTATGTATTTTATGGTCACATGCAGTGCAATGTCCAGAAGAAACTAGTATTGACTATGTTGAAAGCCTACATTGCCGATGCTATGCTGACCAGTCCAAAACAAGATAACATGGCATTTTTAATATCACTCTCATAATCTGTTTTTCTTTTTTCTTTATATTCTTTGTTAGAGATAAAGCAACTTTTCATTTTCTTTTCATGGTTTGTAGAAGAATCAAATTCAATGTCTATCTGTAAGTAGAGGAGTTTGAGTTTTAGAAAAATAAAGGATTCTACTATTTTCTTTATATGCTAGAGCTTTTGGTGAATTCATCCATGTACTTTTTCTTTATACTATTAATCCAATCACTTTGAATGTTATCATTGGTGATGCGTATTTATTCTGTTCATATTCAATCATAACGCATTCAAGGTGCATAGACACACCCTAACTTGAGGGTGTATTGTATTAATTTTTTTTTAGAAAAATGGTTCAAAAGATTATGAGTTATTTTATATTAAAATTAGTTTATGCTTCTTTTTTGGTTTAATTAAAATCAAGTTGATCATATCAAAACATTAATTTAATTATGAGAGATTATTTTGGTCTGACATCAAGAAGTGACACGGATGAAAGATAAGAGTAAAATAATGATTCAAGAAATGGATTTTTATTTTGGTTTGGTTTTCAAATTACTAAAACGTCCAAAAGCCATAACCCTAAAAAAAAAATATAAGCTAACTTTTGCAGTTCAGGTTCAACCGCATCTTTTTCAATTATTAGTTAGGTAGTTCAGATAATTATATTCTACAGAACATTTTTTAGTTAAGAACAGGATCATTCCAAGATACTTCCTTTGTATTCACCCAAAAAAGTCACATAATATTATTAACGACCGACGAAGTACAGGTGGGTAAATTTACTCAAAAAAGTATACGTTTAGCAATATCCTTTCTTGGCTGTAAAAGAAAAAAAGAAGAAATTTCCTTTGAGAACACAAAACTATAGCATGTCGGTCTATTTCAAAAGCTTTTTTTTTTTTTTCCTTTTGTTTGATCCATTTATTCGGTTATTTTATTAGTTAAACTGTGCTATTCTGTTCATAACGGTTAATTAAAATAAGCTACGATGGTTGCTGTCTTAAAGTAGTTAGCTTCACTTTTAATAATGAGGTAACCAATTTGTAAACCGTGTTGATTATTAATGAATAATCAATTTTCAATTGCTACAAAAACAGTATAATATTATGTAAGCATGGGGGCATGATCACATGATATATTTGAAAATTAATGTATAATACATAATTCTTCTTTGTTTGCTCTAAATGACATTGAAAAGGACAGTGCAATGGCTATTATTGCATAAAATGCTTTGGAGAGTGTCATATTTGCTTTCAAATCAAATAAAAGAGAAAATAGCTTCTGACCTGTGTGAGAACTCTTTCACATATTTGTCAATTCATTTTCATATCATTTTCGTGGTAACAACTTCCTTTGATAAGGACAGAAGAGAAGTGAATCAATCTCACATGGATGCTTACACTCATGAACAGAAAGTCTATTCATCTCGTGCTTCTTTTTCTTTTTCTTTTCACTTTTAATGAGCTCCAGCTGAATAATAGAAATTAGTAAACAGTGTATAATGAGAAACCATACTCCATTCATGTGAGCCTGCATGTTCGAATTCTGGAGAATTTAGAACATGTCCATAAAGTTTTCTCACTTTTTATGTTATAATTATTGCGTTATCATGAAACTGATAATCTATGCTATTGTTATAAGACTGTTTTTTTTTTTTTTTTATAATAAGATTCTGTTTCTTTTTAAGTAGTTAATTAATGAATTTAATATAAAAAAACTGCCCACTTCAATTTCCAGCTATCCTAGCCACTTAAAAAAGCTTCATTTATTTTATTTATTTATGACTTAAATATATTTTGTATCCCTTAAATTTAAATTTAGGTCATTGTTATTTTTGGTCCACAAATTTAAATTTGTTCTAAAGTCTTTCAATTTTAAAAAATATTTTTTAATTAGTCTTTCTTGTATTCAAAAATGGCTACCAATTGTACATCCGAACTACTAAAAATTAGTTACAAACCACTAAAAAGAGAGTTTTTTCAAAATTAAAGGACTAAAAAAAGAAAATTTAAATTTGGGGACAAAAAATATTAGTGTTCCAAATTTGAGGAAACAAACCATATTTATGTTTTTATTTATTTAAACTTAGGATATCTTTAGTCAAGAGTCAAAAATTAATATCTCAAGATATTAATATTTATTTAAAATGTTGATCTCTTTTAATCAATATCTTTTCATGCTTATAAACTTGAGAATTAAATTTGAATCACATACTTAAAAGATAATTATTTGTAAATCTTATTATACCGTAACAGTGCATAGATTATTTTATTGTTCTATATACTTTGGTAGATTATGTTTCAAAATTCCTGTTAGGCCCTTTATCAACTCAATTGGCGCATACTCATTTCTGATATATGATCATTAATCTACATAAAACAGCCTTTGTATTATATTTTTGGTAGATTATGTTTCAAAATTCCTTTTAGGCTCCCTTTATCAATTCAATTTGCATATCATTATTAATTTCTGGTGTACCATCATTAATCCACATAAAACAGCCTCTAAAATATATTTTACGTGACACAATAGATAGGGATTTGTTTGTCATGTTATTATTAAAGTCCAGCTTAGAATGGATATTGGGAAGAAAGCCAATGCTAATTGTCATTTCTCATTTCTAACTACATAAAGTAGAGAAAGAAAGCCCACAGTAGCTGATGAAATTATACTGGACCCTACCATGTTAGGGGCACATGCAAGTTCCGGTTTGGCCTTCTCTTAAATCTTAATCCGTGTCCTTCTTTACTATTTTCTTTTTTTATTTTTTCTTCTAAGATTTTATGGACCAATCAATCATATATGATAATAAATTAACTAGTACATATGTACATGAACTTGACAAAGAATCCTCCCTAACTTTGGAGCCACTGTAATATATATTTTTTCCCTTTCAAAAAACCAATTTTGTCACATTCACAAGGAATATGCCCCCTTTGGTAGGTTCATTTGGATCTTGAATGACACCTTCCCTAGGAATTGATTACATACGCGTAACGTAAAGCCAATTTAAAAGGCACATGCAGCTTACTATAAAATTAAAATATTAAAATTTTCATTTCCTAACAACATATATGAAATGAACCTTCCATGATGATGCAACGATATTTTTTATAGTCCTAGTGTAAGGTATAGGTATGGACAATTTTGAGACATTAGGGGAGGGAGGGCGATTGAACATAAAAGATAATAATTAGCAAAAGATGGGGAGAAGTAGGCTAGAAATGCAGTAACGAAACTAGTGATGAAATAGCAAAGTCTAGTATTAAATTATAAAAGAAACTCAATATAAGACATACCAGATTTGTTTGGTTTCTGCTGTTGGTTTAGGGATCAATGAAAGTTCCCTTCACAAGGGATTGTCCCAAATTCGGTCCCATTTTTATGGTAATGGAACTTGTGGATGACCTTGGTGCATGGTAGTGTTTTGGTCAAGGACGGTTGAATTATGAACGCACATATGGAACCAAATTGGTTCGGCTCTCCTCTCACACACTGAGGAAACTCCAAATATGTGTATACTTTTTAACCCTTGGAGTTTGTAAATATGATGAAAAATTGTAGCAATAATATGTGGGTCATAGTCAAGCAATAGAGTGAAGGCATTAATGAAATTCAACAAAAGTATCTTAAAAATAAATTTAACATTTGTGTCTATGTAGGTAGAGGAAAATAAAATCCAAAGTTTGTATCATTTATGTCCACAAAACTAACCTAGCTGTTTACAATTAAAAAATAAATAAAGTTTTTCCCTGTTGAGGAATGAGGGGAGGAGAAATATTATTCGCACCAAGCTTCTGTGCAATGTTTTTTGGTCGAGTTTTCTCCCATGATTGCTAATGCGAGTTCAATCTTAGCACATAAACACAACAAATCACAAGAATTATTCGTTTTTTTCTTTTAAGGAAACCACAATAATAACAAAGATCTATTAATTTGAAGTTATACTAACCAGTAACCAATGGCAACATTGAATGTGTTTAGTGTGAAAAAAAATAATATTCTATTAATCTTTAAAAATAAAAAAAACAAGGTAATGTACTTTTGTAATTTTTATTGAAAATAAAATGTTTTTTTTTCTAATCATATAATTTCACCATCTTATTTTCGTCATTCAAGTTTGATTAATTTGAAATGGTCATTTCGTTTTTTTAAAAGTGAAACAATATTTTTATCTAGCTACTAACGAATTTATAGCATGTGAGACAAACGTGAACTGATCGATATAAACTTGTCAATAAATTAGATAGAAATATGCATAAGAAAACCATTGTACAATTAACCCCGAAAAATGATGACTTCATAGTAGAAGTAAGCACTCAAATTAGTCCTCCTAAGACATAGTCGATCCTCTGAAAATTTTAAACATCAGTTTTAGTCATTTAATATTTAAACTGAACATCAATTTAATCTTGTAATGTATAGTTGAACATCAATTTAGTTCTTCAATTAATGATTATTTCATACTATAGGTGACTATATTAACTTCATGTCACATGTATTTTTTGAGAACCACATTTACTGTAAATTAAATGAAACTTAAATAAAGTGTAAGATAGACACATAATTTTTAATATCTAAGCAGTGTCAATGTAAAATTATTTACACAATCAACAAATTAAAAATTACAATTTTTTTTACTTTTTAAAATATTTTTTTAAAATAATTATTATAAAAGTTAATAAATCTAATATATATATATATATATATATATATATATATATATATAAATTTATAATTAAATAAAAATGTAAATATCTTTTACATTATCAATACATACACGGTTTATTCTTTTAAGTAAAATAATACATGCTATATATAATGGTTGGTAAGTAATACAATTATCTAACTCATTTAAGTTTCTGAACCGGGAGAGCAACAGTAGTGGTTTCCATAATCTACCTGGCAGTGCCAATCATCAATTGAACTAGAGAGTTTTGCCATTTTTTTGCAATATTCCACATGAAACCGTGAAAATTAAGTTCATCTTTGATGAGTAATTATCATATTAAGAACATTGTTGTCATATAAAAGGATTGAATAGAGATTATTTTCAAGCACCACTTCTCAATTCAAAACACCTATCTAAACTTACACGAAGGTAGCACAAAAACAAATGTAAACATGAAATTTATTATGTAATTAAGCATTTGCTTTTTTTTTTTTTTTATCTTTGAAATCTTTTTTTCTTACTGATTGAAAACTATTTTCTATTTGGCTTAATTGTATCTTTATTTCAAACCTTATATTTTTTTCACAAATTTTAGCTTCAACAAATTAATGAAACACATTTTATCCATAACTTTTAAAAAGAATCTAAATAATTCTTAGCATTAAGAAATCTAGATAATAGTAATAAAAAAGTATTAACAAAATGTAGAAAATAAGCCAAAAAGAAAACTCAAATCACACATACAAAAACATGGACAAGAGTTATTTTCTGGAAAAAAAATTAAAATATTATTTTTTTAATAATTAATTATGAATTTATTGTACTTTGCAAACTATTTCCGCATCTATAGCAATGAGTCACGCCCCACCTGGACGTGACCCATTCCATCGCTAATTCGGTCGCTAACACTTTTTGCGATAGAATATTAGGCATGACCACAATATTCAGTCGCAAAAAATGTTAATGACTGAAATAGAGACCGAGATTAGCGTACGACTTTAAAATCAATTTTTTTATTTACAGTATAATTTTTTTTTCAATTTTTGAAATTAGTGTTGCGACCACAATATTGTGATTAACTTAACAGTCAACGTTTTTTCTTTAACGATTAACTTAATCAATTTATTAAAGCAAATGAATTAATATAATAATTATCCGAAAACAAAAGTTGCTTTTATAAATTGTTATTTAATATTATAAATTGTTATTTTTATCTAATTTTAAAGTATTATTAGACCAATCTTCATCATTGAGTTTTAGACCGACTTTGAAGTCGTATATTAATAATAATAATAATAACTTAAAGTTGTAAAAAAAATTGATTTTAAAGTTGTATGTTTTAAAAAAATTATACTACAAATTTTTTAACGATTTCAGTTTAAAAAATCACAATATTTTGGTGGTAACACTAATTTCAAAAATTGAAAAAAAATTATACTATAAATAAAAAATTGATTTTAAAGTCGTACACTAATTTCGGTCTCTATTTCAGTCGTTAACACTTTTTGCGACTGAATATTGTGGTCAAGCCCAATATTCTATCGCAAAAAATATTAGCGATAGAATGGGTGACGCGACTTGTTGCTATAGATGCGGAAATAGTTTGCAAACTACAATAAATTGGTAATTAATTATTAAAAAAGTAATATTTTAATTTTTTTGTCATTATTTTCTAAGTCGTAAAATCATGTTTAAACCCAATTTCGAACTTTAACATACAGTCCATGTCTAAATTTGTTCTCTCAGCAACTGGACCCAGCAAATTTTATGCATATAGATGGGTCACTGCATATCTGATTTGGTAATAACGCTTGGAGTAGAACACCTTATCATCTCACTTTACAAAACAATAAAGTGAGGTGACATAATCAAACTACAAGTGTGCCCACGAAGTATAACAAATGATTATCAAAATAGTGAAATAAGCTGATGCTAAGTGATTATTTTTAGGTTTGCAGTATTATACCAGATTTGGATCGTTGAGAACAGTAAACTGAGTGGAATTTCTAGTAATCAGCTGAGTAAGAGTTACATGGAAAATTGCAACTAACTATTGACCAGGTACACCAAATTGAATCATGCAAGAACCCAAACATCATTGTCCTCAAACCATACACCAAGGTAATCTATGCACGCATACAGGCAATTTCTAACTACCACCATATGAAAAGCATTGCTCGGATGCCAGAAAACTTGTCTTTCCTCAAACATAGTAAATCTTGATTTGTTTGTAAAAAGCAAATACAAAGGCTATGAGCTGTAACACGATCCCTTACAAGCATATGAATGACAATTTTTATATTATGTACTGATCAGAATAGAGAAATGTGAAAACGGTTAGATATCAATTTATCGGCCCAAAAATGTGACACGATCCTTTTGTACTGCCTGTGTTAGGTTGATATCGAAGAGCTCACAACGTATAGGCATCTCCATCTCATAGAACAGATTCTTCAAAACATAGTTCGCGTACAATTCATAGACAAATTTCAATAAACGTTCCATGTGTTGTGCTCCAGGCTCAGAGACCACAAATTTTTTTGTCCCTGTATGGAAGAAGAACCAATTTTGTTAATATCAATATTAGGGGAAACAAGGTGAGGAGTCTTCCATGTTCATTTTGCCAGAAACTGAATATAGAACTGCTAAACAGGAAAGATAGCAACACTAAACTAACTAGTCTCAAACATAAATAATAAAGCAACACATGGAAACACTTAACCTGCAGCAGCTAAACATCTAGAACAATGTTAACTCTCATTCAAGTTCATTGATCCAAATCAATCACAAGGTGCATGCCTGACCCAGAGGAACGAGAAATTTTCTGTCGTGCATAAAAAGTCAAAAGAGTAGATTGCAAGAAAATGAAGCAAGCAATGGGTGATCATGATTCATTAATCATTACTAGGAAAATGACAATGTAAGAAAGAAGTATGTAATAACAAAAATAATAATAGTAACCAAATACACACAATATATTGGGTCCCATGAAAACAGCTAGTTGCATTGATTGCAACAATAGCCCAGCCTGCCTTCCAACTTAATGCTTCTGGGATTTGTTTTACTCTAAAAATCAGACAACCATGAAAACAAGTTATTCTAAATTTGCAATACATACAACTTTGCTAAAGTATTCGCTGGGCTTCACCTTATAATGGGGTTTAGCTGTTTAGCCTATCAAGAGATTTTAAGATGGAATCAAGATAATCCCAAAGCAATCATGTTCATATTTTGAAGTTTGAAAATCAACTTATATAAGCAATACGTATGTTCCCAATAATTATCTAGAGCTTCTGGTATACTCAAACCATCTTTAATTGAAACCTAGCCATACTACCACCACATGCAAGCTGGCCTTAAACGTGTGTGCCTGGAAAACAAAAGCTAGTAATGAGTAAAAAGTAAAGATATTAGGCATAAACTATTCATTTTATTCACGGAGTAAATTATAAAGCTAATGTGATCATGAGTTAACGATTAATGCTTAAAAAAATTACCTGTCAGTGATTGAAAGCATTGAAGATCAAATGTATCTGCTTGGGAAGTTCAATTCCTAAACAACCTGAAACAGGTGATAACTGCTGAAAGATAGCGTGCATTGAGTGCCATAAACTCGCCACCCGCAAGCTATCATTGGTATCCATTCGTCCAGCAGACCCATAATCCTAAATATTTAAAGAATTAACATAACTCTAACAGATTCCATGCAAAAGGAAAAGCTTAACTACAACTATAACTGAAGTATCGAAAATTAAGCTATCATTGCTATCCATCTTCCCACTAAGGTCGTATCCTAATTAGCATAAGATTCAACATATGGCTGAAGATCAGTCTAAAATATGAGACCTAGATAACAATGCAAGAATTTTAGTTCATCAAAGAGCAAGAAAGAAACAGTAATAACAACAATAGTGCTTTTCGGCCATCGATTTCAGAGGCAAATATAATAAATTTCTTAGAAACCCAACAGAAAATAGTCTATTAAAGACAAACATACCTTATAATAGATTAATCCACCAGATTTATTGATGATGTAAAGACTGTAAATTGCGGCCATTCCAGACAATCTGCAATAAGGGTGAGGGTGGAATTTAATAGGGAAATTTTCAAAAATTAAACTCTTGTACTTAACGCAATCACACTATCCGGGATTTTACAGTACAATTAACAATCAACCACACTAATCAACAATTAACTTAAAGAGTTAAATAAAGCACAGTGACAGTCAAATCAAATGGAAGGAGAAACAGAAAATTAAGTCAACAAACTTCAAACTAAGGAATTTCCAGCATACAAAAAAAAAAAAATCAGTGAAGCAAGCAAAGAATGAAAAATCATAAAAAGTAAGCACCTTAATAGATCTCTGCAATCGATGACCGTAAGCCACTGTGCGTTTCTTCTTTCAGATGCAAAAGGAATTAGGTGTTGCAGTATTTTCAGGGAGATCAGAGGAGAGGACGACACGTGCGAGCGTGAGAAAGAAGAAGTGTTGGTAGCTTTCGGATGGCCCCTACATGATGGGGTTGCCACTACCAAAATTGGTATTGCCACATAGCAATTTGACCATTTTATCTTTCTCTCTTTCACAACATTCCCAACCTTCTCACTTCTTCTCTCATTTCACCGTCACTTCTCCATCTCTTCTCTTCTCTTGTCAAACTATCCAACTTAGGTTTAAAAAAAAATTACACAATAAAATAATGATTTCGTTGTGTTAAAGACACAATAGAATCACAATTTTGTATTATTTTTAATTTTTCAAACACGCAACAGAATCATGATTCAATTGTTGTTTGGATCTCGACACACAATAAAATTATGATTCCATTGAATAGTTTTTTTTTTTGTTTTCTCTTGTTGGAATATTTTTGTGTCGTATTTTTGATTTTTCTTGAATGGTTCTTTACATAGAATACATTGATTGGAACACTTTTTTTTTTCCTGATGAAGTTACAATGCCTCTTGATTTTGGAAACATGTATGATAATAACTAAAATGATTTCTACCATCTCAATCAATAAGATGAAATGCTTGCAGATCATGATGGTTTTGGAAATTAGCATGAAGATCTTGACAATGGTTTAGAAATTGACCCCCCAACTTGATTACACTGACTTTTCCAATCATTTCACAATTAATGAAGTATGTTGATTAGTTGATGATTGATTTTATAATTTTATGTGTGTGTTGCTTAAGTGAAGAAAAGTATTTTGTTTTTAGGTTTTTGAAAATTAGATGATTCGGGGAAGAGTCTTGGATTTGTTATTGTCATTCATAGGTAAGAAAATGGGAGGAAAATCTACGTTGTAGTGGGTTGTGAACATAGCAATAATTTTTTTTTCTCTTTTAATGCTTCTTTTTGTGGTTAAAACATTAGGAATTTAGCTTCTTCTTAGTTTTTATCCAGTAGATGCTAAAGTTAGTTGATTTATAGTGTGTTGGTTGTATTTTTTTTTTGTAGAAATAACACAGTTCGATGCTAGGAAGATGATTGAAGAATTGGAACAGTGCGCTCAGCGCAACAAACCCGCTTAGCTGAAGAAGCCAACTTGGAAAGTCAGTTGTCACGTGCATGCGCACTAAACACACATCTAGCGGCTTAGCACGTGGCCACTTCAGCAGGACTCTGCATGTGCACTTAGTGTGCACTTGCAGGCTTAGCGCACAATTAAGATAAAATAGGGGGGAAACACTATGTTATCATCAGTCGGTGAGAAGAGAAAGTTAGGGCACAAAGGGTAGAAAAACCCACTCCCTTGGAGCTTGCTTTCTCCCATTTTCTTCCTTCTTCTTCCATTTCTCTTGCCTCTTTTTGTAATTTGTAACCCTCTCATGAAAATGAGAGGCTAAACCACCCATTGTTGGGAGCTCAGCAGCCAAATACTCTTGATGTAATGATTATCACTATCTATTTAATGTTATTTTGGCATTATTGTTTCTTTTTTTACTTTACTGTCATGTTTGTAGCCTAATCATCTATGCACATGTAGTGTTGTAGGGATTATGCATTGAAAAACGTTTAGATCATAAAAAACATGAAAATAACATATAGGTAATCCATATCTAGGGATATCTAGAATAGTATTATTTAACCTGAAGTATGCATCTTTACTCTTACTGCAAATTATTTGAAGTAACTCTTAAGGGATTAGGAGTGAAATTAAGTAATTTAGGTTCTTCCACAATGAATCATGGTTAGAGTAGGCTAGAGGATGAAGGTAATATGCGGAATAATGTTAAATAGCGAAAAATCTTCAATATTACATCAAGAGTAGTTTCAGTAAGTTGAGCCCCCAACATGTTCCATAATTATGCATCAACTGTCAACTCATCTCTCTGAGTGTTTGTGTTTTCTCTCTTGCACATGCTCTGTTTCATATTTTAATTTACGTTGAATTTATATGCATGCATCATTACTTTACAAATATCAAATTTAGTTTGTCATTTCCTTAAAATTAGACATATACAAACTCAGAGTATAGTCAAAGTCCCTGTGGACTCGACACTCGAATTCACCGTTTTAATACTACTTGGAAAAATTGGTGCACTTGCCAAGGAGTTAACAAGTTTTTAGTGTTGTTGTCGAGGACTTTGTTCCTTGTACTCGATAGTTTGCATAATCTAATTTTAAGCATTCATTCTTTATTCCTTGATTCTTTATCTTAATTTTGTTTTGCATTCAATTCTTGAACCTTGTTAATTTGTTTCTCTAGTGCTCTTATTATTGTATGCGAGGTAAAACTTTGGAGAATGATCTTGTTCCATTGAATCTGAAGGTTGAAGCTACCTGTCAGAGTAACAATGTCTCAAGGAGGAGACAAGAGCAACACGAGAGGCAAGCTAGATAAGGAGAAAAAAAAGCATCTTCCTCTACATCATCTTCGTCTCATCCTCTTACCTTGGAGGAACCAACCGTGTTCACCCCTCATCCTATCTTTGAGGAGCCTCCAATGGCAGAAGACAAGCAACCGAGAGTGACACTTGAATATTATTCTAGCTCCCAATGCCATAATACTTCATGAGTATTGTGCGGCTGGAGGTTCAAGTGGCCAATATATCATATCCTCACTCACTCATCCAATTGATCCAAGGAAACCTTTTTCATGGCTTGCCTAATGAAGACCCTTATGTTCATCTGGCCACTTACATAGAGATATGTATCACAGCCAAGATCGTTGGAGTTTCAAAAAATGCTATCTGACTTAATTTATTCTCCTTTTCCTTGGCAAGTGAAGCAAAAAGATGGTTGATAATTGCATTTTATCACACTTATTTGTTGCACTTGATTAATGAATTTAGAAGTTATTTAGGATGCAATTAGTGGTTTTTGGGCCTAATGGGAGTTTGGGCTTTTAAATGAACTTAATTCATTTTTGTGCTAATTTTCCAGACTTGGACCATTTCTGTATTTCAATCATAACTTTTGTTGTAGATGTCCAACTGATCTGATTCTTGTTTCGTTTTGTAGCTATCTCAAAGATCTACAACTGCTATTAGAGGCTTGAAGGCTAAATTCAATCAAGAAGATGGTCGAAATTGGAGCCAAAGTCAGACACGGAAATCTGGAACTATGTTTAGTTAATTAGGCATAACTTTGTAATTAGGAGTCCAAATGACATGAGACCAAGGCCATTAGTTGTGTAATTAGTAGGGCTATCTTTCTGGGCCAGTTTAGGACCCATTGACCCGGTTTGGGTGCTGCTTAAGTAAGCAAAAGCCCCAAACACGAAAACAGCTTTGTATTTTGGGTTTTCAAGATCAAAGACTCACTTTTAGTTTTCTCTCTTTTGTTCTTCATTTCTGCACTTCCTTCTCTGCATTTTTGGTTGAATTCAGCCATGGTAGGCTGAGTTTCTCTTAATCAATCCAGCTTGTAAGGTTTCCTAAACTCATCCTAAGGTTTCTATTCGTTTCTATTTGGTGATTTTCGTTTTCTTGCCTCTGTGTTTTTGAATCTTTGTGTTGTTTGTATGATGGGTTTAAGTGCATGTGTATGTTGAAGTTTGATTGTTTAATCTCATTTTCATCATCTCTCTAAGCAAGGGTTAGGGGACAGATTTGTTCCCTAGGTTGAATCACCCAATGAACTAAAATCAAGCAGGGTTAAAGTGTATAATCTGCGTTTGTATGAGTTGTGCACACCACGTGTTTGATCAAATGCTAGGCAATTGTCTAGTATAGGATTCGTAAACGGATGCAGGTATTCCGGTTCATTTAGGGTCAACCACGAAATTGCTAATTAATTTGTAACTGATGAAGGATGTGATTAGGAACCGGAAGTCTGGATTGATTTATTCTTAGTTTCTATAATTTAATTGAGTTTTTATTGCTTAAACTAACCCCTTCCCCCCCCCCCCCCCAATTTTGTTAGTGAGTGATTTCTTGGAAAACAACAAGAATCTTTGGGAAATGACCTAGGTTACGCTATGCTTCAAGTAGTAATTTGGTTTTAATTTGGTAGCCTTCGATGGGTTTATCAATGGTTACACTCATTCAAGGGTAACAATTTGAGAACGTGGGAGGAGGTAGTAGAGAAGTTCTTAAAGAATATTTTCAAGAATTCAATACGTCTGAGAGGAAGGAATAAATTTCATCTTTTCATCAGTTTCCTAATGAATCATTCAGTGAAGATTGTTTTCGTGGGTTGCTTCGCAAGACTCCTACTCATGGGTTCGGTGAGCCAATTCAACTTAATATGTTCATCGATGGCTTACGATCCCATTCGAAGCAACTTCCTAATGCCTCTGCTGGTGGAAAAATTAAATTGAAGACTCCTGATGAAGTTGTGAAGCGTATTGAGAATATGGAAACAAGTAACCAATGCTATCCTCGGTGATAGATGCTATACCCCTACCAAGAAGAAACTCCTTGAACTCACTTCTCAAGATGCATTGTTGGCTCAGAATAAGCTCCTAGCCAAGCAACTTGAGACCCTCTCGGAGACATTAAACAAGCTCCCTCACAATTGTATTCAATTCACCAACTTCACCTTCTATGATGCAAGTTAGAGGATATGCCTTATGTGGCAAAGCTCATGAGTCCAGTTTATGCATGACTCAAGAGGAAGCGTCAAAAGAGGTCAATTATATGGCCAATCCAAACTGTCAGGGTTATCACCAGGGAGGGAACTCAAGTTATCATCAAGGTGGTAACTTCTCTGAGAATCAAGGCCAGAATTAGAGGTTCCTTTTAGGGAACAAATTTAACAAGGACCAAGGGAGCCCATCCAATCTACCCCTTAATCAAGGTCCTAACCTTTATGAGAGAACCACCAAGTTGGAGGACACCCTGACTTAGTTCATGCAAGTCTCAATCTCCAATCATAAAAGCATTGAGTCAATGATTAAGAATCTTGAAGTGTAGGTAGGCCAACTTGCTAAGAAACTGACCGAGAAATTTGTGGCTAACATAGAGAAGAACCCAAAGGAGGAATGTAAGGTGGTGCTTACAAGAAGTAATAAAAAAGAGAGTCTTGAAAGGGAAGAGAGAGTTTAAGGAGTAGTGAAGCATACAAGTGATGGGGAAGAAGATGTCAGAGAAAAAGATAGGCTGAAAATAAGGAAAGAAAAGTGAGAGAAGAAAACAGTGAAAAAAATGAGACAAATGAAAAAGAAGAAAAAAATGGTGATCACGAGGGGGATGGTGAGGTTTTAACGTCTAAAACCAAGACCCAGCTAGCAAGAGAAGCAAAAAAAAGAACACTGACTGTACATACTACATATGTTTCATATCCCTTGGTGCCTTCCAAAAAGGGGAAAGGGCATCATTTCACTTGATTCCTAGATATCTTCAAGTAGCTAAAGATAACCATTCCTTTTGGTGAAGCCCTCCAACAAATGTTGATGTACATCAAGTTGCTTGAAGTAGGACTTATCTATCTGATCTCCGATAGTTCTTGGGTGAGTTCAGTCCAAGTGGTGCCCAAGAAATGTAGTATGACAGTGATCCGTAATGAGAAGAATGATCTCCTTCCTACAAGGACATTCACTGAGTGGAAAATATGTATAGACTACCACAAACTTAACGATGCCATAAGGAAGGATCATTTTCCTCTGCCATTTATGGACTAGATGTTGGAGCGGCTAGCTTAAAAAGCTTTGTATTGTTTTTTGGATGGCTATTCAGGGTATAATCAAATAGTGGAGGATACTAAAGATCAATATAAGACCTTTTTCACATGCCTGTTTAGTGTCTTTTCTTATAGAAGGATGCCATTTGGGTTATGGAATGCCGGTGCCACCTTCCTGAGGTGTATGCTATCCATTTTTGCTAATCCTTTGGAGAAATGCATTGAGGTGTTCATGGATGACATTTCAGTATTTGGCTCTTCCTTTGATCATTGTTTGTCCCACTTTGAATTGGTGTTGCAACGGAGTATGGAAACCAATCTGGTGTTGAACTGGGGAAAATGCCAATTCATGGTCTAAGAAGGCATTTTCTTAGGCCACAAGATCTCTTCCAGAGGGATTGAAGTGGACAAGGCAAAATTTGATTTCATTGAGAAGTTATCTCCACCTGTAAATGTGAAAGGTGTTTGAATCTTTCTAGGACATGCCATATTTTATCGGAGGTTCGTTAAAGACTTCTCTAAGATTGATATACCTTTGAGTAATTTGTTGAACAAGGATGCCATATTCAAGTTTGATGAGGAATGTCTGTTAGCTTTTCATACTCTGAAATAGAAGCTCATTTCAGCCCCTGTTATTGTTGCCCCAAATTGGAGTCAAGAGTTTGAACTAATATGTGATGCTAGTGACTATGATGTGGGAGTAGTGCTAGGACAATAGAGAAATAAGGTGTTTCACTCGATATATTATGCTAGCAAGGTCCTAAATGATGCACAACTTAATTATGCTACCACAGAAAAAGAGTTGCTAGCCATTGTCTATACATCTGGAGAAGTTCAGGTCATACATGATTAGCTCCAAGGTAATCATTTTCACAGATCATGTTGCTATTAAATATCTCTTGACCAAGGCTGACTCCAAGCCCAAACTTATTAGATGGGTGTTTTTGCTTTAAGAACTTGATATTCAAATTAAAGACAAGAAGAGGTGTGAGAATCTTGTAGCGATTACTTATCCAGATTAGTCAATGAAGAAGTCACTCTTAAAGAGAAAGACATTTGTGATGAGTTTCTAAATGAATCCCTATTGCCTTTGAGTAAGCAGCCTTGGTTTGCAGATATTGTAATGCCTCAATTTACCATCTTATTATTATCGATTTTTAATGAAAATTCTTTATTAATTTGCTTTAAAATATTGACCCAAAGTTACTATTAACTGATATTCAAAAAGATTTCGATTTTTAGTTAACATTTATAACTCGGATATACTGTAAAATAAGATACAAACTGATATCAATTCTATTACATAGTACAAATAACTAAAATATTTATCACAACAAAACATCTTCAACTAAACATCTTCAACAAAATCCTTTTTCCAGTAATCAGCTCGCCAATCCTTCTTTTACTGTTCATCTGCTCGCCCGAAGAAAATCGAGGTCATAGCAGGTGTCAACCACAGACACAAAACATAGGGTAAGTTTATGATAAACATAATTTAAATAACAGATTATGTTCAATATGCAGATATTCATAACATCATTCCTCCAAATGCAGTTCTAATTTTATATGATGCATGATTCTCTTAGACTCTTATCATTTGGTACCAACAGTCAAGATAGCCCCATCCCAGTGGCACAGAACGGAAATGATCAGTCAGGGTACCACAGTGTTACAACAGGATTCTCACCCACACTTCATGTGATAATCATGGGTGGCGTGATTTCCCCACTGCCGAGTCACCCCCCAGCTCAGACTCCTCTTGTCTGAACACTCGAACTCAGTTTCTGCAGCTATCTGACACACATCCTTTTTGAGGCAACTCTTATATACATCTCCTTTCTGAGGCAACTCTTATGCACATGAGACATATGAAACTGATTCACTTAATGCATAACTCTTCTTATTTTATCAACTCATAGTTATTTTCAACATCAATCTTCAATCACTGTCTCATATACTTTACTCAGAATTTCAACATAAATCAAGTACAGAACTTAGCTTGATACTCATGTACACAACATATCACCCATGTATAGAAACACTCAACAACACATGAAACTTCATTCAAGCACTCAATCATATAGCTATAACTTGAGTTCAACAATTTCTCATATACAATTCATACTACACAGAACTTCAAGCACTTATTCAACACAAACAATTACTTAAACTATCTTTATCATAAAGCTTCCCTATACATACCTTGTAACCTCTTAATAAGCTTGTCTTTTTCTTCCTAGAGTTGCTAGCTTTACACGTGATTTCTTCAAGAAGGTGGGGTCTTTTTCCTACTTGATTTAGACTTTGAAAAGTAGAGAATGAAAGTGAAATGAAAGGGATGTGGAGGAGGATGTTCACGTGTGGTATGGTATGTAGGGAGAAAGTCTTGAAAATGACCTTCACGTAAGGTCCCTTTCTTCCTTTATATAGTATTTGAAAAATAATATAATATTCAAGGACATAATTGCCCTTTTTAGCTAATTTCATTCATTTAGTTCCATCATAACTTAGTTTCTTCTTATTTCATTACATTCTAACTAAACTCATTATTATTTTTACTTTATACAAAAAGAATCTTCCTAGTCATTATGTTTCCTTTACAAGTGTCCCACCACTTGTCTTTGTCTTAAAACTTTTTCCTCCTTCTCCATTCTTCACGTGGCAAGTGTCTCACCACTTGCCATTGTCTTGAAATTTCTTCCTTCTTCTCCATTCTTCACGTGGTAATAAGGGAAGGAGAGGAGTTTTGCTTCTTTTCATGTTATCTTGCATAAATATTGTCCAAAGCATGACTTCTTGGCTCTTTTTCTTCCTTTTTTCACGTGGAATTTGCTTAAGCCAAGGGGAAGATTTTTAACTTCCTTTCCTCCTTCTATATCATGTTTCATTTCTTTTTTAAAGAAGAGAAAATTGTATGGTTTCTTTTGTATTCATATGTCATCTTTTAAATGAAAAAAAATCTAGTTTCATCTTTACTTTACACATGGCATTTTCTAGTAGGAAGTAAAGTTTGATTCGAACTCTTCCTTCTAAAGATAATATTGAGTAATAGAATTCTAGAGATTTCCATAAACTGATTTTAATTAAATTATAGTATAAATAGCTCACAAGCAGTCTATACAGAGTGCTACACAGTCTTTACATACAAGACTGCTTTTTATCTTATTTCTAATTGGTCCGTACTACTTTTGATCATCAAAATTCTTAAATCATTTTATTAAATAAGTCTGTAGCTCCTATAATTAAAAGAAAATTTCATAGATTCTATTTATCATTTTTCCATATTTTTCTGATGCTTGAATTCTTCTAAATAAAGTTTCAAAGTCATTACCTTATAAAATTCGTAGAAATTCTATTCTAGGATTTTTCTGTCACAACTGTATAGTTTCTAACTCTACAAATTATTCTCTATCATATGAGTCCTGTCTTTACCTTATTCTACTTCAGAATATCTCACCAAATATCTAGGGGGTATTTTGGTAATTTTAACCTCAAGGGTATTATGGTAATTTGTCACTTACTCTAAGGGTATAATTGTAATTTCTATTTCAAAATATCTAACCAAAATATCTAAGGGCATTATGGTAATTTCCAAAATATCCAAGGGTATTTGTGTAATTTTTACCTTAAGGGTATTTATGTAATTTCTATTTTAAGGGAAGGGTGATATGGTCATTTTTTTCTAACATTTTTGTAATATATCTAATTAATATTTCACACAAATACTTTAAATATAAACTAATCAAATTTCTCATAACTTAACACTTACTTCAATAATTTGCACAAGAATATTGCAATCAACATATATTTGCAGTTATTGAAAATATCAGGGTTTTACAGATATTGCAACTTCAAGGCAGCTGGAATCATTCTTGCTGATTTTAATTGGAATCAATGGGAGAAGTTTCTCCGAGATGCACATTACTATGTGTGGCATGATCCTCATCAGTTCAATCTTGGAGCAGACAACTTGTTGAGAAGGTGTGTCACAAAGGAAGAATCCAAGAGTATATTGTGTCATTGTCACAATTCACCCTATGGAGGACATTATAATGGAGATCAAACAGCTGCAAAAGTGTTACAGTCAGGGTTCTTTTGGCCTTTCTATCTTCAAGGATGCTCATGAGCATGTGCTGCATTGTGACCAGTGCCAAAGAGCGGGAGGTATTTCTAGAAGAAATGAGATGCCCTTGTAGAATATCATTGGAGTAAAAGTGTTCGATTGTTGGGGCATTGACTTTGTAGGCCCTCCACCATCCTCATATGGTAATGAATACATTTTGGTGGCTGTGGATTACGTCTCTAAGTGGGTAGAAGTTTTTGCTATTTCAAAGAATGACGCTAAAATAGTCATCAAGTTTCTCAAGAAGAAAATTTTCTCCCATTTTGGAGTTCCAAGAGTACTCATCAGTGATGGTGGGTCACATTTGTGCAATGCACAACTGCAGAAGGTGTTGGGGCACTACAATGTCAGACATAAAGTAGTTTCTCCCTACCATCCTTAAACGAATGGTCAAGCTGAGGTGTCCAACAGGGAGCTGAAGAAGATCCTTGAGAAGACTGTTGCATATTCAAGAAAGGATTGGGCTGTGAAATTAGATGATGCCATGTGGGCTTATAGGACTACTTTTAAGATCCCAATTGGTTTGTTTCCATTCCAGATGGTGTATGGGAAGGTTTGTCACCTCCTGGTAGAAACAAAGCATAAGGCCTATTGGGCTCTCAAGTTCCTTAAATTTGATAAGCCCTTATCTGAAGAGAAGTGGAAATTACAGCTGCTGGAGCTGGAAGAAATGAGGCTGAATGCTTGTGAGTCATCCAAAATCTACAAGCACAAGATGAAAACTTATCATGATAGAAAGCTTGTGAAGAAGAACTTCTAGCCTGGACAACAAGTTTTGTTGTTTAACTCACGCCTCAAGCTATTCCCGGGGAAGTTCAAGTCTAAGTGGTCTAGCCCATTTACAATTAAAGATGTTAGGCCTTATGGAGCAGTTGAGCTAATTGACCCATCTTCCATTGAACCGAAGTGAAGTTGGATCGTCAATGGACAAAGGCTGAAGGTGTACAACAATGGAAATATTGAGTGACTGACCACTATGATCTGCCTCCATGACCTATGAGGGTGTTTTACGTCAAGCTAGTGACGTTTAAGAGCACTTACTAGGAGGAAACCCAGGATCCCAACCTTTTCTCTTCTTTTCTGTGACTTAGTTGATATTTGTGTGAATTTGATATGGGTGTATTTATGTTGTTGTTGTATTGATATTTGGTGGATTTTGGTTGTGCCCATGACTGTTGATAATTGTGCATGTTGTTATGTGCTTTACTATGCGCTCAACATGCCATCATGTGCTAAGCGCATATTTTCTGTTCAAAAGTTGCACTAAGCCTGCAGGTCGCCCTAAGTCCAAATTCCTCTCTATCTTGAAATATCTCATATTTAGGCTTAGCGCGCAACTCCAAGCTAAGTGTGTCTGTCAACTCGCCAAGCACATATAGGTCACTTGTCGAAAGTTGCAGGAAAAAATGTACCTACAATTCTCACTAAGCCTAAAAGGCGCGCTAAGCCCAAATTACTCTTGGGAAATTTAATTACGCGAATTGGGATTAGCTCGCAAGTCCAGGCTTAGCGCATACTTTCGTAGTAAAAAAATGGAGGGAAACCAAAGGGCAGCGTCCTTGGTGCGCTAAGCGGGCCGAGCTTACTAAGCACCCCCCATAATAAATGCAACTACATTATTAGTGCCTATAGGCTTAGCATAAGGCTGTGTGCAGGCCATAACTACAAAGCAGCTTTGAAAACTGTTTTGTTTTCCCTTATCTCCATTCTCTCTCTTTTCTTTTGCATGACCTACCTTCCTCTCTTTTTTGTGTCGACCTCTCCGCATCTCAGACTTCCTCTCCTCCTTCGTGTTTCCTTTTTTCTACTCACACGCTCCCAAGTACCTTCTTCCCCTTTTCCTTTTTTATTTTATTTAATTTAATTTGTTTCTCTGTTTTGTTAATCTTCGTATTTTTTTCTTTGAATATGTATGTTATGTCTATAGTTGTTTTTTATTCTGTTGTGTTTTAACCTTTTTTCAACATCGTTTTGTTCGTGTTCTTTTCATGTTATAATTCTTGCCTTTTGCTTTTGGTCATCAACTATTTTGTATTTTTGGAAAACCCACGAACTCGATAAGCTTGCATCATGCGCTTAGTGAGTTCATGCATTCTAGGAGATGGTTGAAGAACTGGAGTAGCATGCTCAGTCCGAAAAACCTGCTTAGCAAGACATCACTACTCAACACGAAAAACCCTACTTAGCGCAAGAAGCCAACTTGGGAGCCAACTGTCACGTGCATGCATGCTAAGCGCACATCTAGCGGTTAGCGCGGTAAGCATAAATCTAGCGGCTTAGCGTGTGGTAACTTAAGCTAGCTGGAGTGCACTTGCAAGCTTAGTGCACAACCAATGCCGAGAAACATGACTATGTTGCATTTTGAAGATAAAAAGAAGCTGAAACATTGTGCTATCTTCAGTGGGTGAGAAATGAAAGTTAGGGCATGAAGGAAGAGAAAAACCCACTCCATTGGAGCTTGCTTTCCCCCTTTTTCTTCCATTTCTCTTGCCTCTTTTTGTAATCTGTAAGCCATTGTGGGAGCTCAACAGCCAAACACTCTTGATGTAATGATTCTCACTATCTATTTAATGTTATTTTGGTAGTATTGTTTTTTTTCCTGAGTTTATTGCCATGTTTATGGTTTGATCATCTATGCACATGTAGTGTTTTAGGATTTATGCATTGGGAAATGTTTACATCCTAAAGAACATGAAAATAACATCTAGGTAATCCATATCTAGGAATATAATGGTATTATTTAGCATGAAGTATGCATCTTTACTCTTAATTCAAATTATTTGAAGTAACTCTTAAGGGATTAGAAGTGAAATTAAGTAATTTAGGCTCTTTCACATAAGGAATCATTGTTAGAGTAGGCTAAAGGATGAAGGTAATATGCGGAATAATGTTAAATAGGAAAAATCTTCAATATTACATCAAGAGTAGTTTCGGTAAGCCGAGCCCCCAACATGCTTTGTAATTTTGCATCAACTGTCAACTTATCTCTCCGAGTGTTTGTGTTTTCTCCCTTTCACATTCTCTATTTTGTATTTCAATTTACATTCAATTCATATACATGCCTCATTACTTTACGAATATCAAATTTAGTTCGTCATTCGCTTAAAATTAGACATATACAAATTCTTAGTACAATCAAAGTCTTTGTGGTCTCGGCACTCAGATTTACCATTTTAATACTACTTGGAAAAATTGGTGTACTTGCCAAGGAGTTAACAGTGCCCGTGAACTTGCTAGGTATAGCCATATCAGTGGCTCAATACCCTTGTTGTCCATTCATGTGCATTGGAAGATGTTATTAATTAGTAGAATAGACAACGCATGTGATTCTTGGACAACTTAACTATCACAAATGAGATTGATGCATTGTTAAATAGAATTTTCACAACTTGACATGGGCCGGAAAATGATATTGAATAATAAGGTTTATGAACTTGCTTTTTTAGATATCACTTCATTGATTGTCCCCCTATAGAAAAAGTAAATACAAAGGTTGCACCAAAGTCTATGAAATCTACTAAACGTGCACCTTTAATGTGGGAGCAAGTCGATGAAATGAATATGATGATTGGTAGTTCAGGAACTCCAACTATGACTTACAAAGATGTCAGTAGCAAAAAGTGAACAAAAACGTCCCTTATATGGATGAGTTTCCTAATTCGCTGCAACAGTACATCGTAAAAGTTGATGTGAGACCCAATGGAAATTATGGTTACAGGGCAATTGCACCTTTACTAGGTGAGGGTGAGGAATCATGAGTTGTAGTTCGACAGGACCTGATTTGGGAACTTCAATCATGGAATTCTCAATACATTGAGTTGTTTGGCACACATGACGAACTGGTTTAACTATTATACTCTTTGGATGTCCTACCTAGCCCAATAGCATTCGTTGACAAGTGGATGGTCATTCCTAACATGCATTATGTCATTGCATGTTGTCTTGGTTTCCTTATCTATGCTCCAAAGTTGGACTTTGTTTCGGCTTAGGAGTTCGGCACCATCTGTGGCACAACAATGCCTTATTTCAATTGGATTTGTTAGCGAAAATCACTTTGTGCAGGTCTACAACATCTACTTAAGAGACTTTTTAGTATTCTAACCATTAATTGATTTGTTAACTAACTCAATCATACCATTTTTTTGTTATAATATTTTTTTTTAAGGATGGTTGTCCCCTACCTTCTATTGCACCACAATGGAGTACATATTGCACAAGTGAAACTCGTTCATGAAAAAGACCATATCTACAACGCATACAAAAATTCAACTCATTGATGTTTCATTCAACTATGAGATCTTAATATGTAGTAAACATCACTGAGGATTAGTTGTTTTACTTAACTCCTCTTGTATTAAGTATTGTTATGTGTATTCATTTGACACTTGGAAAAACTCTAGCTAATGTTTATATTCATCTAATGTGGACTATAAAGTTTGATTATTGTTGTAAGTCATGCATATTGTGTTGCAAGTCAGGTTGAGGTCCCTAACCATTTAATTATTAGGGCTGACAGACAAAAATAACAACAGAAATATGTTTCTAGTGTGTGTTTTTTTAATGTTTACAAAATGGAAACATGTTTCCATTGTGCAACTACACAATGAAAGTATGTTTTCGTTGTGCACAATGCATTAGAAAAAAAATATAACAATGAAAACACATTTTCGTTGGACAATTTGTCAGCTCAACAACGAAAAGTATTTTCATTGCATAAATGAGGGTGGGACAAAATAGCACAACAGAGTATAACTATCAAAATGTACAACAGAAGCGTTTTTTCATTTTGCAAATGAGGGTGAAAAAAATTGAGAACAAAATCGTAATTTTATTTTACACTTTTACAATCGAATCATGATTATGTTGTTAATTGTTTTTTCACCCCCATTTGCAAAATGGAAACATGTTTCAAACTGGGGAAATTTTGGAATACCATGAAAAGACACCCATATGGATAATGAAATACCAAATTAGGTAGTGCCAATAGCAATATCAAAAAACCTTCACAAACTTGAGCCGTTTGGTCTACTTTTAATGTAGGAATGAATATTGCCCCCTACCCCATTGCTAATGGCCTTTACCCACATGGGTGATTTCCCCCCCCAAAAATTTCCTTCCCACGAAATCATGATTTTGTTGTATAATTGCATACAAAATCCACAATGGAAACATGTTTTTGTTGTAGAGTAGGGAGGTGTTAACAAAATATAAAAGGAAACATGTACGACAACATAAACACGTTTTCATTATAGATTTTGTATAAAACTCTCATACTGTAGAAGCAAATAGCACAAGAAGGGAGATTGAATTGTGTTTTCAGAAATTTAAAAATTTTTCTAAGACTGAAAACATGTTTATCGTCTGATGCAAATAAACCTAAAACCACTAAGAGAGGTTTTGATTCAGACTTCTTTTGACGATGAAAAAAACAATTTTCTTTGTGAAAACAAAATAAGATATAAGATCTAAAAACAAATTCAAAACCTTTGTCAGTTTAAGCAATATAAAGAAATGCACAAAGAATTATATTGGTTTGTCTTGAATCCATATTGTTCACTGTCACTTCTAACTCTTACACTTGCAAGTTCTACTCCAAGCTTGACTTAAATAAAATATTTTGTCCTACCAAGCCATTTTTTGCTCTAAACAAATCAACAAGATTTGTTGGAAGATTACACTCTTACTAAATATGTGATTGTCTTACAGATGAATATATCATTTGATAATTGTTATGCATATGTAATTTGTATATTTAAATCACATAGAAATTATCTAATTTCCTCTCTTTTAACACTTTTTTTGAGTTAAAAAGTTAGGAATTTATGTTATTATGAGTTTTTATCCATTGGATGCTAAAGTTAGTAAATTTACAATGTTTTGATTCTATTTTTTATAGAAAGTGACACAGCAGGAGGTTTGGAAGATGTTGAAGAATTGGAACAGTGCGCTCAGTATGACAACAACCGCTTAGTGCGAGGAGTCAATCTGGAAGCTAGCTATAACGTGCATGCGCTCTAAACGCGCATCTAGCAACTTAACGCACGATCACTTAAGCCATTTGTACTTTGCATGTGCGCTTAACGTGCACATGTAGGCTTAGCGCTCAATCATTGTCGAAATATGATTGTGCAGCGTTTTGAAGATAAAAAAGGGAAGCATTATGCCAATAGGGATATACAACAAATAATAAAACTATCTATTTAATGTTATTTTGATTATTGTCTCTTGTCAGAGTTTATTGTCATGTTTGTAGCCTGATCCTCCAAGCACATGTAGTGTTATAGGGTTTATGCATTAGAAAATGTTTACATCCTAAGAACTTGAAAAGAACATCTAGGTGTTGATTTTAAGGGAAGCTGCAAGAAGATTAAAGCCAGGATGAAGGCTTGATGTTTTAGCTTTTTACATGCCCAATCATTTGAAGGCATTTGTAATTTGTCTAAGTGGTTCAAGTGCATTGCCTTGTGATCTTTCATTTGCATTTGCATTCTTATTCTCATGCATACATGTTTTAGGATAAAATCATAAAGCAATCCAATGATTTCATAAGAAGTTAAGTTCTCTTGGCTAAGTCTTTTAAAAAGGAAAACTTACTGCTTTAATCGATTACACAAGCATTTTAATCGATTAAAGACATTCATACTATTTCTGGAAAAGCCTTGAAGAACAGTTTAATCGATTACTAGCTTCTTGTAATCGATTACATAGTGCTATATGAAAAACATGCATTACTGGAATAATCGATTATATTGTTATGTAATCGATTATCTTAACTCATTAGTCATGATGCATTATTGGTATAATCGATTACCATTTTCAGTAATCGATTACATAGGCCATTTTCGTGTTTTGAGCTTTACTGGTTTAATCGATTACCAGTCTTATGTAATCAATTATTTCTTCATGCTTCATAAACACTAAGACTGCTTTAATCGATTATGTTTTGGTTTAATCAATTATCTTGTTCATGAAAACATTTCCAAGAAGCTCAAGAACATATTAATCGATTATGTGATATTTTAATCGATTACATATGATTAAATAATCGATTACCTTATCGTTTTAATCGATTATTGTTAGTTAAATCAGTTTTTATAAAAGCTTTGTATAACTTGTCTTTATAAATAGACTTGGAACGAATTGTTCTAAGCGAACATGAGCATATGTGTCAATCACTAAAAAGATAGAAAGCTTTTTCAAGAGCCAAATTACTGATTTGTTCTAAGAGTGAAAGATCTCTCATGAGATCAAGAGAGTTGAGTCTTTGAGATGAGGTTTTAAAGAAAAGAAGAGATTTCAAGAGTTCTGATTCTAAGCTTTGAATTGCATTCAACCTGACTGATTGGTAACATCATTCATTCATACATTTGAAGGATCACAGGTTGTATCTCTTGAATCTTTCTTTAGAATTTTTCTGTGTATTAAAATTCTGTTGGTGTATATCTTTGATTCTTTAAAGCTGTTTTCTATAGTAAGGTTTTCTAGAGGGAAGAACAAAGTAGGGTTCTCTGGGTCTTGATCACTTGAAGTCTATAGGGTTTAGATTTTTGTTTCTTTGTCCAGTGTGGATAAAGGTGATCGTTGTAAACTACTTGTAAAGATTCTTTGATATAATGAAAACTCTAACCTAGAGTGGGTTGGAAGTAACTGGATGTAGCCTCCATGGTTGTGAGGTGAACCAATATAAATTGTCTTGTCTCTTGTTTTAAGTTCTGTATATTTCATTTCTTGTCTTTGTGAAATCAAAATATTATCATCAAAGAAAATAATTCTATCATTGCATGCATATCAAGGATTGATCTTGATTGAAGAAAGAGTTCTGGATTTTCAAAAGGTGAACAAGTGATACGATCCAAGATTTTAATTCCGCAATTTGTTTTAGAAAATTTTAAATCTCAGTTTTGAACCAATTCACCCCCCCTCTTGGTTTATTTGCAGTATATTCATTGTGTTTTCACTAGGTAGTCCATATCTAGGGATATAATGGTATTATTTAGCATGAATTATGCATCGTTACTCTTAATGCAAATTATTTGATGTAGCTCTTAAGGGATTAGGAATGAAATTAGGTAATTTAGGCTTTTTCACTTGAGGAATCATGGTTAGAGTAGGCTAGTGGATGCAGGTAATAATTGAAATAACGTTAAATAGTGAAAAATCCTTAATGTTGCATCAAGAATAGTTTTGGTAGGCTGAGCCCCAACACGTTCCATAACTCTGCTTCGACCGACAAATCACCTCTTCGAGTATTTGTGTTCTCTCCCTTGCATATGCTTTGTTTTGTATTTTAATTTACATTGAATTTATATACATGCATAATTACTTCACAAATATCAAATTTAGTTATTCATTTGCTTAAAATTAGACATATAAAAACTCCAAGTACAATCAAAACCCTTATAGACTCAACACTTAGATTTATCGTTTTAATACTACTTGGATGAATTGGTGCACTTGTCAAGGAGTTAACATCACCCAACACTTTTAGTCTTTTCTCTCAAGGTATACAAGGTGTTTTGAGAGTTTAATATCTTTTCAAGAATTTACATAAAATTTTACAAGAAAGAATTAAAGAATAATTTGTGTAGATGATTCGTGTCTTGTTTCTTCAAAGTTTCTTCTATATTTAACCTTTATCTCCAAGTATCTGTTGCCTCACAATGATTTGATTCTTCACTTTGTTCTTTGTCTAAAGTCTTGAGTTTGCGCGTTCCTTCTTCATGCAAAGTTCATGCTAATAGGTTAACGTGTCTTGTACTTCAGCAAAGAAGTCACTTCTTTCATCATAACTAATCTGCAACAAAAGAGTACGCCTTTGGATGAGGATCAACGTCTTCTAGACTATGGACTATAGGACTTTGACAGATCCTAGTAGAATGTTTCTTGTATGAAAGAATCTTAAGCACAAAGTATTAAATGAATGACTTAAATACAGTACTTAAGTCTTATATTATATTATCTTATGAATGTATCGTTCGAAATTTCAAACGCATGGATACAAATCATGATCTGATAGCATATGAGACACAACTTTTATCATTTGTATTTATTTTCATCTAATCAAAATAATTAGGAGTCCTGATTTGTCTTTAATACATAAATGTCTTTTGACTTAACACATACAATAATAGAAATGTATTTTCATTATTGTATATAAAGTGCGCACAAGATACTCAATGAAAACATGTTTTTGTTTTATTTTTTGTACCTGGAAACATGTTTTACAATTAATATTTATTTTAGCTAAAAAAACACAATAGAATCAAGATTGTGTGTCCCCAACACAACAAAATTGTAATGCCCTTACAATTAGCTAAAAAAACACAATAAAATGATTTAATTAAACTTTTAGTTTTCTATGTATTGCAATGGTGCAATTTTAGTCTCCTCAATTTTAATAGTGCCAATTAGGTTCTCATGTATCACAAATGTGTAATTTTAGTTCTCTAGGTTCCAATTAAGTCAATTGGCTCTTCCATTAAAATATATTCAATTTTTTAGTGAGGGACAAAGAGACCACCACACTTGCACAATTACATATTTGAGAAATAAAAAATGCAATTAAGTCTTCATTCAAATTTTAACATGGTTATTGATGGTAGTTAAGCATGTAATTATTGTTAAATGGGTAAAAATTAATCCATCCGTCCCATTATAGTTGTCATGTAAGAGAAAAAAATTGTCCTAAAATAATTATCATTTTAGATTTTCAATGTAACATTAATTACGTTTTTCTACTTATATCTCTTATAATATTATTGATGAACAACAAAATCTATAAATAAATTAATGATGATATAAAATTAATTTTATAAAATTATTACTTTCTTTAATCTTTTTTTTTTGTCTGTGTAAAATAACTTAGGATGACTATTACTTTGGGACAAGACAAAGGGAGTAATTAATTAGTATTAAAAACCAAAAAGTAATAAGAAATTTATAAGGTATTATATCAAAGAGAATTTATGGATTTTCCCGAGGTATTTTATTAATTAAATTAAGTTCTCTTTAAATTGAAATATTATTTTTTAAAAATAAATTGAAATATTATTTTTTAAAAATAAATTGAAATACCATTTAAAAATATAATCATATTGATGTTGTAATTATTAAATACTACAACTAATATAATGTTAAAAATATGGCTTAAACACAAGTTTGGTTGGTGAGTTTATGCTTGAGATGTGGATGATCTGAAATCCACTATTGCTTTTAATTTTTTTTCTTAAATTTTTTTAATTGGTGAGGTTTTCTTGGGAAATCTTCCAATATTGGTTTATAGAGGATAATGTTTATGTCAATTGTTGAGGTAGGCCAAATGCACCTGAGCTTTATCCAGCTGTTGTCAGCAGTGCATTGTATCTCTTTTGACGATACTACCTTCTCGTATCTTTAGTTATTTATAATTAATGCACATAAATTAAGAAAAATTTAAATGAAACATTTTTATACTTAGACTAAAATATCTTTATTATATATACTAAAAAATATTTTTATTTAATATTTTAATCTTTGATATCTACATTATTAATTATCAGTTGTGAATATTAAATAAGAGTATATTTTAAGAAAAATTGGACTTTAAAACTTTAAAAATAAATATTTTAAAAAAACTTAAACAATTAAAAAAAAGAAAAGGAAGGAGTAGATACTATGAGAAAATAATTGTCATATAGTTATAATCATGATTATCAAATTCTTAAGTTAATTTGTAAATTTTTCATGTTTCGAGTTAATTCGTTACAAAATCTTTTTTTAGTAGATTTGGAATAGACTTAGTAGATTCAAAGTAAACCAGATAAACTTATAACATAGACTCATAAGTTTAAGTCTAAATTTGCTTGGATTAAGAAATAAATCTTAGTGTAGTGTTAGGTGTATTGGTTTTTTTTGGAAAGGGAGTGTGTGTGAGTTGTTTATTTCAAAGAATAGATTGGATCCAACCAAACTGCACTTTTTAGTTATAACTAATAAAATGTGCATAATCCTGCGAATTACTTCTTTGAAACAAATAGACGCGTCCCCAGTTTCATACAGATTACTTCTCAATACAATTTCTTTCAAATTCATTAATTTCCGTTTTCTTCATTTCCTTTGATGTTACTATTTCTTTTTTGTGGCCATATAATTGTTGATGTTGATGTGCACGTTAGATAGTGCATGATAAAGAATTTTTGTAGTTCATCTTATTTATTTTATCGGCTTGACTCATAATAAAAAGTGGCTTGGCGGTATGTTAACGAATTGGTATACTACATAAACACGACTTCAAAAGTTCAGGGACTTGAGAATGCAACAAAAGATGGGAAGACTCAATAGTTTTCCAAAAAGAGATGTCGCTATATTGAAGAGACATTTAGCTCATTTGGAAACATATCTTGGCGGCATTAATTATATGACGGTCATAAGTTTAAGTCTAAATTTTCTGGATTAAGAAATCTAATACAAAATGTTCACGTAATGTATTGTATTTTATTTATTTAAGTTGTTTTATGAATTATTTAAGTGACATGCGTGCTTTTTAAGTTATTTAAGTCTTATTATTTTAAGAAGTTATGTTTTGTTATAGTTCGAACTTATTAATTGTTTTAAGCTTAATTATTTTTTTAGTCCCTAAATTTGGGGGTTATTTTTTTAGTCCCGGAATTTTGATAAGTTATTCTTTTAGTCCCTAACATAATAAGTTATTCTTTTAGTCCCTAACATGATAAATTGACACTTTATGATGGTTTTTAGCACTTTGTGGTAGTTTTTTAATAACACTTTGTGACATTTTTAAAATGTAAATTTAAGCTGCTAAAAAATAAAAATTAATTTATGACAATTATAAACCATCACAAAGTATCAATTTACTATGTCAAAGACTAAAAAGAGCAATTTGACAAAATTCAGGAAAAAAATAGTTTTAAATTTTAGGGACTAAAAAATTCACACTCAAAATTCAGTGATAAAAACAGTAATTAAGTCTTATTTAAAACTAGTTTTGATACCAAAGACCAATTTTATACTTATTTTAAAGTTGTTGAAACCATTTTGAAAAAAAAATGGATCGATTTTCCAAATTAAATCATAGTACTTGTTTATTTTGAATTTGCATTTTAAAATTGTCACAAAATGTTAAAAACCAACATAAAATAATTTTTTATGTCAGAAATTAAAAAAAATTATCAAAATTCAAGGACTAAAAAAATATTTTAAATTTTAAGGACTGAAAAAAACATATTCTAAATTCAGGGACTAAGATAATAATTAAATTTTTTTTTTGTTTGATGTAGTTTGAACTTATCTAGTAGTAATAACTATTAGACTTAATTATTTTAGAATATTGAAATCTGTGATTATTATTTTACTTTATTATATTATGAAATGATTCATTATTAAATTATTTATAAATATTTTTTTTATTTTTATATGAAATAACTTTTATTAGTCGAATTTACACAACTCCCACAAATTTACATAAACTCTTGAATTTGAAAATTTTAATTGTAATTAACTGTGAGTAACACCAGCATAAAAAAACTGTGAATAACACATTTAATATCGTACTAGATTAATAAATAATTCATACATTATTATTTTATATTAAATAATTAGTGATTGCCTAGCACTACTATTTTATATTTAATAATAACGTGTCCATATGGTATATTTTTAATAATAATATATTTTTATGATTTTATATTTAACATCTCTTTTTAGTCCTAATACATATTATTTTTAGTCCTCATCATAGAGACCAAAAAATATTAAATGATATATAAAAAGACTAAAAAAGATTAAAAATAATATGCATAAGGTCCAAAGGAAAATGTTTTAAGTACAAGAGAAAGCTTTTGTAACTATAAGAGCAAATAAAATAATTAAACCTAATTTTTATTATCTCCATTTTGCATCATATTTTTCTTCTTCCAAAAACTTTAGAATATTTTTTTATATATGTAAGAATCATCTTCTTATCCGAAAATTTATAACAATTTATAAATTATGCTTAATCAACTGAATTAGACTTCTAAACCTAAACTTCAGAGTATAATACGTCATTCATATACATGGATTTAATTATGAATTTGTGTTAATATAATGAGCATATATGGACCCAATTTGGTAATTCAGATTTTCTAATGAATGCAGCTAGCAAAGCTTTCCCTAAATTGAACATGGTTGCTTCTTAAATTTGTTTATATAAACAACACAACAACGAATGTGAGAAAGCACATCAAATTAAACACATTTTCAGAATTGTTTTCTTGCTTCTTTTTTTCTCCTTTCTGATCACTGCCATGGCTAGAAAGAAGTTGCATCTTACATACATTCCCAATGACTCGAAGAGGAAGACAACATTGAAGAAAAGAAAGAATGGTCAGTGATTGTTTTCTCTTTACTTCATATATTATTTTGTACATAAACTGTGTATTATTAACCTTTTAGCATGCATGTTTTTTTTAAAAAAAAAATGAAAACGTTGTAGCATGCATATTTACCATTTAATAAAGCTTCTATTTCACATCACTACTCAGATTCTCTAAATTCTCTTCATGTTTTATTAATAGGTTTGATGAAGAAGATGAATGAAATTAGCACTCTTTGTGGGATTGAAACATGTGCTATAATCTATAGTCCAAATGATCCCCAGCCAGAGGTTTGGCCATCTGACTCAGGAGTCCAAAGGGTGCTTTCAAGGTTCATGGAAATGCCTGAAGTGAAATAAAGCAGAAAGATGTTGGATCAGGAGAGCTTTTTGAGGCAAATGATCACCAAAGGCCAACAACAGTTGACAAGACAAAGGAATGAAAACAGGAAGAAAGAGATGACCAATCTTATGCTTCAATACCTGACCGCTGGAAGGGTTTTTGGCAATCCTAGCTTGGTGGATTTGAATGATCTCTCATGGTTGATTGATCAGAACCTCAATGAAATAGAAAAGAAGATCACTATGCTCCAAATCCAAGAAGTGGTGACACCAGTGATTGAAAATGAACGACACATGAATCATGTTCAAGGGCTAGAGAGCATCATGGACACAAAGAAAAAGCAACATTGATCCATGGAATTTATCAATGGTGCTATTGGGGATGGGATGTTATGTCTCCTTAAAAAAATTGTTCTTTTAAGTGTTTTTGTTGTCTCTCCCATTTAAATCAGCAATGCTTAGTTTTATTGTCTTTCTTTGAAAGTGTCAATGAATACAATATCCGTATATCATAGTTTGCAAAATAGTCAAAACTTCTCTTGTCACAGCAGCAATTTAAGATTTCCTTCATTTTTTATTTTATTGTCTTTTTGCCATGATCATATGCACTCGTCCTTGTTTCTTAATGCTAAAACAATTAAATTTCCTTGGTAAGATTTTACCTATTTTTTATTTAAAAAAAATAACATTAGAAAGAAAGCTTAACAAAAGTTTTAAAAATGGACAATTGGTCCTGAAAATATAAGGCATTGACATTATAGTCATTTTGAAAAGAACCAAATGCCTAATTTAGTTCCTTTATTTGAAAAAGGTACAATAATTACGTTCTACCATATAATTTAACATTAAATTAATCCTAAAAATTATAATTTAATATCAAATTAATCATTGAAAAATTATAACTTACTATTAAATTGATTCCACGAATTAAGTAGTTGATTTAAGTCATATTGAACTCAATCATTTTAAACAAAATCTCGGATATCATACATGCACTTTCACACACAAATAAGTCGCATGTTTGTTACAGTTAATGACCAAAGAAGAAAATTTAAAATTTGTGAAACTCCCTGTATTATTTTCACCTATTTCTACTCTTTTCTCTATCTCACTCCTCATCTCTGTCCATCTTCCCTTGCTATCTCATCACTCGTCGCTCTCCAATGATAAATTTCAAGCTAACATAATAAAACTACCAAATAACTTTTACTTTTAAAGATTTTATTTTTAACTTTTTTTACTTTTTAAAGAGAAAAAAAGTCATATATAGACTTAAAAAGGAGCAACTCGTATCTAAGGGGCGAAAGGGAACAAACATGTAGAAAGGACCAAATGTATAACGCTTTCAGTCAATGCACTATAATAACTTGTTGATAAAAAGAATATTTCCCAAATAAATGTAATTTACATCAACAAAATCTGTGGTTCCAGGTAACATATTCTGTATTCCCCTCCTTAAACTTTAGTTTCATTATAAGTATATGGATGGTACCCCAGCAGTCTGACAAGACTACAACCAATAAATGAGAAATGACTCAAATGAGAACCATCTCTGGTTCTAGTTGCCTTAATTTCAACAGTTGAACAAACTACTTCTTCAAAGTTAACAAAAACTTGGATAAAACTTGCATTGCATCTTAAAAGCTGCTGGATCTGTAATGACCTGCACAGATTTGGGTAGGGCTTCAGCTTCTTTCAAGTCTGTGTTGCAACCCCATAGCCGAATAAGTAGTTGTCGACACTTTGGAGATGACGGTTTTAAGTAAGTCTTGTACCAATCAACAACATCATGCTTACTTATGTTCTTCAATTCTTCTGCTTCCTTCTTTGACAAGTCAAAGATATACCTGAAAACAATAATGTTTTATAGCATCAATATAGCAACAAAATGCAGCTAATAATGACATTTCCTACAAGGCTAGCCCCTTTTAGTGCTCCTTAAACTTCTATCATCACTTGGCAGAAATTGTTCCATAAACAGCAGATTCAGCAGTAACCAGAAATAACAAAATGTGAGCATAAAAGATATCTGGCAGCTGAACCATGTAGGAATAAGTGGCTGCTGGTTATAATACTTGAACAATAACTGACAACTTAAATAACTTAAGTCTAACACTAGCATTTAGACCCCAAAATATAAAATACCTTTTCTCAACAATTTGGTTCCACAATCTATTGCTTTCATATGAGAGTGAAGGGTCTTTCTCCAGCAGCTTTGCCATTAACCCACTTTTGTAATTCTCAAAGGAATCACCATCAAGTCCATCCTGCAATCCCAAAATATTTCTCCAAAGTATAAGTCTTCATTAAGAAAATATATACACATTTCAATATAATATTTTAGATATGGGGAAAAAAAAATCTAGTCAGAAACAAAAAAAGCCTTTTTGGAACAAGTTCTTTTGTCATTTTATTTTCTGAGATGAAAACTCAACAGAGAAAGATAATTTTGCTACAAAGAGAAATGAGAAATAATTCATAGAATAGCAGATTCTGTCTGTCTGTCTCTCTTTTTCACAACATCTTATTTTTCATTGAATTTGAGACAACTACTATATATATAAAAAAAAAAAAACTACTATATAGCAAGCATTAAAACAGGCAATAGGATTTCTCATTGTCTGTGATCTAAACAATAAACAATTCAGATTCGGGCTATAACAACGTTAATGCCGTCATCTGAAGGGGGAGAAAATATTTCAGACTCTGCTAATTACAAATTCCTCGCATTTTTACTATTTGCATCCATTTCCTCCTTTCTCAAAAATAGCAGGGTGGGTTATAACATCTTCAAAATTAAGAACCCAAGTCATGTTAACTTAATTGCAGTTCACAAGGAAGCAAATAGGCTAAGAACATGGAGGTTGAAGGAATCAGGAACACTTACCAACAATTCTTCCAGGCCATTTAAAAAGTTTTCAATTCTACCTTGCAAGTAAACTGGGTGGTACTCAGATGACTGAACACAGAAACAAAACCCTGAGACACAATATGTTACTCGTGGGCTGCATTGAACAACATAACCAAGCTGCTCTTTTGTCCTGTATCCAGATACATGAATTTTAGCCCCCAAACAGACAAAACAAGAAGGCAAGAGAGACAAATGAAAGATGAAGAAACAGCAATCTCAACCTAAGTGAAAGACTGCAAGTGAATGGTTTCATTGAATTTAAAAGTGCTTTTCAGTGAAACTAGGATTCTATAACAGAATAGAAATTTCCAGACCAAATCAAGACCACTTCATTATCAAGACATCAATAACCTATGCTTGGAACTAGTTTAAAAAGAATGGAGTTTAAAAGTGATCAATAACCCAGTGTAGCACGCTCAAGTAAATGTCAGTACAAGTGCATTGGGGCAAAGAACATCAATCATGAGAAAATAGGAGAAGAGAGAATCAATCATCATTAACAAATATCAGATGCAAATATAAGAAACTTTTAGCAACAGATTGTCACCTCAGTTGATTGAAAAATGGCTCCTCCACAATTTCATAAAAAAGATCAATTAAAGCTTTCAATTTGATTGACCCCAGACCAAAATCTTGCTCAATTTGAAAATAAAGCTGCATAAATATCAAAACCAATGCAAGGAGCAGGAAAAATTTGTCAGGGATCATTGAAAACCAAATTATCTATGGAATACGGTGAAATACAAACAAAAACCAATATAACTGAAGTTACCTCAACCACTGAGTTTTTTTCCGACTTATTCTTCACATTGACATCTCTAACTAAATTGGCACTGGATGGGAGGCAAATAACACGCTCAGCATGCCTCAATTCAATAGGAAGTGGATTAACTGGAAAATTCATCTTAAATATTTTTGATATGCTAATTGCTTCTTCTTTTGACAGATTTCCATGGCAAAGACCCTCCACGTATATCTGTAAAGTTTAGATATAAGGAATAAATCTCCAACAATGTCACAACTACAAATTAAAGACAAAACTACACTAATCATAAAATGGTTACAGTTAACCTATGTTGACTTATCAATATTCATAACAGAACTCATATTTACAAATCAATTAAAAACCAATAAATATAGGACAAATCATAGAGTAGTTGTTTTCTTGCAGTTGTTAGCATTATCAACCTATGGCATAAGACTTCTATATGCACAAGTGTCAAAATAGGGAGCAATTTGGACAGCACCAGCAATAAAGTCACAAGCTTCAAGCACAATAACAATTGCTCATCCATGTGCACCTCAAGAGTTGGCACAACAAACATGACACATTCAGGTGCACGTTGCTCACCAATCACTAACAGTATTGATGACAACATCTGTTTTACTCTTAAAACCATCATAATTGGAATTTGGAAGACAATAAAACTGTTAAATAGTATAATAGAAAATACTAATATTAAATATTTCATATCAACCTGGGAGAGAAGCCCAGGGATAAATGCCTTCAGATCATCAAGAAACAAATCATTTAGATAACGCAGCTTCTCATCAGCGTCATAGAAACTCTCACACAAAACTTGTAATCTCAAATATGTTGAATGGCTTAGAGGCTTCATGTTGGCATTCTTTAAAGCTCTCTTCATGTCTTCTTTTATTACCTGTTCAGATAATTATTGGTTCACAACAGCAAAGAATGTAGGAAAATTGAAGACAGAAAAAGTAAAACATAGTCAACAATAAAAAAAAATCCAAATAAACATGTCACATACCTTAAACCGATCATCAGTTGGCATGAAAGATTTAGATACTGAGAGGAATTTAGATAACAGAACAGGAAGCTTTTCATTGAAACCATAGACCTTCAGCTCAAGCATGTCACCAACATAAGTGACAGAAGTTTCTAACTTGGCAATACTAGCCTGCATCCATAGACAGATTTATTTAAAATAATACCTAAAGAGAAAATGGGACAATTGGCACACCCTCGGCCTCCACTACTTTTAAATGCAATTTCTTATATCGCCTTCAAATACTCAATTTAGGAAACAGCAATTAAAAGAAGTTGGTTTGGATGTGAATAGGCAATAAGAAGTGTCAATAACTGAATAGCCCCAACGCTAAAGATACTGTTCTCTATTGATTGACTTGTGGTATATGGATAATTGCATATTTTATTTAATTATTTAATAAATATTAAAGAAGTGTTTTAATATGCCTTCAGTACTGCTTTCTTCCTTTATTAACATTATAGAGAAACATAACTTTGGTGATACTATACAAGGGTTAAAGCACCTTCAAAAGTCAGGTATTAGCATTAAAGGTATTTAATAAGGCCAATTTGCCAGCTCTTTCCTAGAAGTGATATTAGAGACCAGTTTCCATTAAAAACTAAAAAGAAAATTTAGTTCAATTGTAAGAGAATAAAAGTGAACTCTAGAAAGTTATAAAAGCATTCTTCTGGACTCATTTTTCCACAAAAAATAATAAATAAGAGCATTTTTATGATTGACAATAGGCAAACCGATGGTTATCTGATTTAAAGATTAGTTAAAGAAGAGCTCCAGAAACAATAGAAATGAATAATTTATCCATGAAGAATCTCATGAAAAATAAGCATTTTTTTAAGGTTTAGTTATTTTTCTGTATTATGTCTTTAATCGAAAAACTGTATCTGAGCACAAGTTGTCTTTTGCTTCTGTGCTTTGATTACTTCTTTCTTGTTGTAGGAGAATTTTCTATCCTCCTTTATTGTCCTGTTCTGTTTCTTATAAACAAAAAAAGATAGATGATTTACCTGATATGTGATTTCATTCAACTCATCTTTAAGAAGGTGAATAAACAATTCGGATAATACACAACTCTTTACATCAGCATAGCCACCCTTCATGGTAATTCGAAAATATGTATTGGCACGAGGAACTTTGAAAGTGCTATCCGGTTTGTACCATAATTTTATCAATGCTTCATCAACTAAACATCTAGGAGAAGTTGAATTTGCAAAATCATCAACACAGGTGTAACTAGCACGTATAGAAAAGTCACTAGGAATAAACTCATTTTGGGAAGGAAGATGCAGTGAGGCATCAATTTCTGGAGGATTTCTCCATAACTCCCTGAAACTTTGAGCAATATCTTCTTCAACGTAACATGAACCAAACCAAGGTTCATATTGGAAATCTGAAAAAAAAATCAAGTAGTTCAATTGCCTTGTGGTGAAAATATAACTTCCAGAAATCTTTGAACAGTGGATTTT
>CM023951.1:19074833-19086150 GCA_013407115.1 Glycine latifolia | reverse complement strand
CCCCCCCCCCCCAACACCAAAAAAAAAAGCTATGATTACAACATCATTATTGAATAGGATTATTAACATGCATAACTAGCCATTACTCAGTAGCTTAGACCTTTGCCAGTCAATGATACAGGAAAGGAAAAAGGCCAACAAGCAATTTCCAATTAGATAAGGGGGAAAAAATGCACCTTCTGAATTAAGGAACGACTTTGAAACAACATCTACCCTCATGTTTTCAGGAACGAAGAAACCCAGAACTTGCTTTAACAATTGTTCATCCCATATCTTGAACACATAATCACCATAAATTACATGCTCCGGTGGATAAAAGTGCAAATTTTCTGCACAATAAAAAAAGAATAAACCAATAAGGACAATAAATTCGTAAAAAATCATAGCAGATTTCTAAATAGCAATACCCACATAGGAAACAACCACAAATATGAAATGGCCAGGAAACTCTTTCCTATAATTGGGTTGAGAGCATAACAAATAGATCTTCAGGTTTTCATAAGCCACTACATATTAGAGTATGTAATTATATAACTGTGTAAACAGTTTTGTGTTATGTTTGTAAGGACTGTTAGCTTTTGCTAACAGCACCTCTCTGTTAGGCAGTTAACTTTTGCTAACTGTACCCCTCTGTGTAAAGCTGTTAGTTGTTAGTTTCTGTTTTCTGTTATAGTTAGTTGTTAGTTTCTGTTATGGTGAGTTCAGAGGTCTATAAATACCTCTCTTGTAACTAACTCTAACTTTTCATTTTGAAATAATATCTGAAATCTCTCGAGTTTTCTCTCTTTTCATTTTGTCTAATATGGTATCTAGAGCCAATTTTTCGCACTGATCGTGCATTAGTTTGTTTAATCTTCCGTTCAATCCTTTCAAGATCGTTCGATTTCGCATTCGTTTTTGCGTTTGATTTCAAGTGTTCCTGTTTTGTTCGTTCATTCGAGTTCGATTTCAACAGTTCCTGTTCTGTTTAGTTTGTTCGTTCTCTCATCATCATCGAGTTGCGACATATTCTCGATCTGTTCGTCCATGGCTTCCGCTCCTTCAAGTTTCGTCTCGCAATCATTTCCAAACTCCATTGCTGAGAAACTTGATGATTCAAATTACCTTCACTGGCGTCAACATGTTGAACTAGTGCTCAAGTCGCACAAACTCCAGAGGTTTGTTGTAAATCCTGTTGTTCCACCTCGCTACCTCACGGAAAACAATCGCATTGCTGATCGAGTAAGTCCTGAATATGAAGCCTTGGAAGTTCAAGACCAAATGCTTCTTGTTTGGCTTCAATTGACTCTCTCCAAGTCTGTTTTGTCACACGTACTAGGTTCGACTCACTCCTATCAGGTCTGGAAGAAAATCCATGAGCATTATTTTAGCCTTCACACGAAGTTGCGTGTTCGTCAATTGTGAATCGCGATATGTGCGGTCTCGCTTAAAGGTAAAACTATTGATGACTATTTGCCCAAAATCAAAGGCTATGTCGATGAGCTTGCCGGTGTTAGAGTCCCGGTTCAGCATGAGGAATATGTCAATGCTCTTCTTGAAGGCCTTCTGTCAGACTATGCATCGGTTATCTCTATAATTGAAGGCAAGAAACGTACTCCGTCAATTGCTGAAATTGAGGCCTTGCTCTATGGCCATGAAACTCGTCTCAATCGCTACAATAAAGAGACTCAGGTGCCGAGTTCTCCGTCCTTGAACTACACTCAAGGCTACTCGCACTCTAATTCTTATAAACCCGGCGATTCTGCTAGTTCTAGGGGATACTATGGCCAAAATGGTGGTGGTCGCAGTGGCTTTTCTGATCGTGGTGCTTGTCGCCGCAGTGGTGGACCTAGCAGAGGTCGTGGTGGTGACAGGTTTGCCAACTTCCAATGTCAAATTTGTCTAAAGTATGGCCACACTGCTAATGTGTGTCATTTTCACTCAGACATGAGCTTTCAGCCTCATGAATCCCTTACCTTCTTTGATCATGCCACACTTCAACCGATTTCTTATTCCTCAGGTTCTGCCAGGACATCCAACACTTGGAACAATCCCAATTCCAAGCCTGCTGCTCAGCCTCTTAATCAGCCCAGTGCTATGCTTGCTAATACTCCTGGAAATGGTCACACTAGCTCCACCTAGATTCCAGACTCTGGTGCTAGTTTCCATGTGACTGGAGAATCACAAACATTCAGCAGTTCACTCACTTTGATGGACCTGAACGAATTTTCATAGGCTATGGTGAAGGTTTGAATATCCATGGTGCTGGTTCCTATTCTTTTGTGTCTCCTAATGACTCTCACATCACATTTAAACTTCACAAATTATTACATGTTCCTTCCATATCAAAAAATCTGTTAAGTGTGAGTCAGTTTGCTAAAGATAACTATGTTTTCTTTGAATTTAATCCTCACTTGTATCTTGTGAAATCTCAGGAGACCAATAAAGCTCTTCTTCAGGGAGTTGTTGGTGCTGATGGCCTTTACTCCTTTCAAAATCTCAGGCTTCAAGACACCTCTCCTGTTATACACTTCAACTTCACCTTCAGCTAATAGCTTGTCTAGTATAGGTACTGTTGTAAATAAAAATTCTAATGTTGCTTCCAATTTTGTTGCTTCTTCTTCTAGTACTGCCAGTCTTTGGCATGCTAGATTAGGTCATCCTGATGGACATGTAATGACGCTAGTCTTCAATAGTTGTAATCTTTCCCAATCTAATAAAGTTTTTTCAGACTTTTGCTCCTCTTGTTGTATGGGGAAATCTCATAGATTACCATCTCATAGTTCCACTTCTGTTTATTCTCCTTTGGAACTTGTCTTCACAGATTTGTGGGGTCCTTCTCATTTAACTTCCTATGCTGGGTTTAAATACTAAGTATCCTTTATTGATGCTTTCTCCAAGTACACTTGGATTTTCCCTATCAAATCTAAAGCTGAAACTATTTCTGTTTTTCAAGCTTTTAAATCTCTAGTTGAACTGCAACTTAATACTAACATCAAGAGTGTTCAATCTGATTGGGGGAGTGAATACAGACCTTTCTCTACTCTTCTAACCTCTTATGGCATCTCTCACAGGCTGATTTGTCCTAACACTCACCATAAAAATGGTGTAGTTGAAAGAAAACACAGACATATAGTTGACTTGTGACTCACATTATTGCATCATGCATCCTTACCCTTACAGTTTTGGGACTATGCCTTTACTACTGCTGTCTATCCAATTAATAGACTTCCTACTGCTTCCCTTAACTTTGCTATTCCTTTTACTACCTTTTTCAATAAGGATCCTGATTTTAAATTCCTTAAAACCTTTGGATGTGCCTGCTTTCCACTACTGAAACCTTATCATGCACACAAACTTAATTTTTTATCTCAAGAGTGTCTATTTTTGGGTTATTCTACCTCTCACAAAGGCTACAAATGTCTGTCTTCAACTGGCAGAATTTATATCTCAAAAGATGTCATGTTTAATGAGTTGACATTTCCTTATTCTGAATTATTTCCTTCCTCTTCCAATTCTGTCAAAAATCTTGAGTCTTACTTTAGTCTTAATCCTAATCTGTCTCCACCATCTATGATGCCTAAACCTCTACATTCTCAATTGTCTCCAACTCGTTCCTCTTCTGCTCCTCTTGTTCCTCCTGGTTATTCTCCTCTTCCTGTTCAATCTTCAACTGTTTCTGTCCCTATGTCTCATCCCTCCACTGCTTCTGAGTCTACACCTACTCTTCCTCAATCTTCAGAAGCCACTATTGTTACTGAATCTTCTTCTGAGTCTGTTCCAGCACCTAACTCTATTCCTGCCAACACTCATCCTATGCTAACAAGGTCCAAGTCTGGTATCAATCCTAGACTACATCCTTCTTTGTTTCTTGTTCATTCTGAACCAAAATCTGTGAAATAGGCCCTGGAAAATGCAGATTGGCTTGCTCCCATGCAACAAGAGTATGATGCTTTGCTGAAAACAAAACTTGGGATTTAGTCTCTTTACCTTCTAATAGACAGGCTATTGGGTGTAAGTGGGTTTTCAGAGTAAAGGAAAATGTTGATGGTTCTATCAACAAGTTCAAGGCAAGGTTGGTAGCAAAAGGATTTCATCAAGTCCCTGGTTTTGACTTTCATGAAACTTTTTTCTCCTGTTGCCAAACCTATTAACATCAGAATTGTTCTCACTCTTGCCCTATCACATGGGTGGAAGTTATTTCAGCTTGATGTGAATAATGCTTTCCTTAATGGGTTTTGAAGAATCTGTGTTTATGACACAGTCTCCTGGTTTTGAAGTTGGAAACAAGTCCTTGGTCTGCAAGCTTAAGAAAGCTCTCTATGGCTTGAAACAAGCCCCAAGGCAGTGGTTTGATAGACTAAAGTCTTTTGGTTTTGTGGGAAGCAAATGTGATTCTTCTCTTTTCATCTACAATCATCAGGTACATGTTGTTTATCTTTTAGTCTATGTGGATGATATCATCACTACCGAAAGTTCTACTTCTCTTATTCAGCAGCCCACAACTAAACTGCATAGTGTCTTTTCTCTTAAACAACTTGGTCATCTGGACTATTTCTTGGGGTTAGAGATCAAGTATCTACCCAATAATTCTATATTCATGACTCAAAGCAAGTATATTCGTGATTTACTGCACAAAAACCATATGGCTGAAGTTCACTCTATCGCTTCCCCAATGGTCTCTAATTGCAAACTATCTAGACATGGTGATGATGTCTTCCATGATCCAACTCTGTTCAGATTTGCGGTTGGTGCCTTGCAGTATGCCACTCTCACTAGACCTGAAATCAGTTTTTCTGTCAACAAAGTCTGTCAGTTATGGCTGCACCTCTAGATTCTCATTGGGCAGTGGTTAAAAGAATTTTAAGGTACCTTAAGGGTACTTTATTTCATGGGTTATTTTTTCAAGCTGCTATTATTACACAGCCCTTGGTCCTTTGTGCATTTTGTGATGCAGACTGGGCGTCTGATGTGGATGACAAGCGTTCCACCTCAGGGGTTGCTATCTTTCTTGACCCAAACTTAATTTCTTGGTGGTCTCGCAAACAAAAGGTCACAGCCAGGTCAAGTACTGAAGCCGAGTATCGGAAATTAGCTCAAACTTCTACTGAGCTAACTTGGATTCATGCTCTTGTTACAGAATTGCAAGTTCCATTTACTACTCCTGTTATTTTTTGTGACAATCAAATTGTTGTATCCATTGCTCACAATCCTGTGTTTCACAGTCGTACAAAACACATGGAAATTGATGTCTTCTTTGTTAGGGAAAAACTTCTGGCCAAGCAGCTTTCCATTGTACATATTCCAGCTCTGGATCAGTGGGCATATGTGCTGACCAAGCCTCTTTCTTCAGCAAGATTTGAAGTTCTCAGGGGCAAATTCAATGTGAAGAGTGTTTCCTCTGAAAACTCTTCCCCTTGAGTTTGAGGGGGGGTATTAGCGTATGTAATTATATAACTGTGTAAACAGTTTTGTGCTATGTTTGTAAGGGCTGTTAGCTTTTGCTAACTGTACCCCTCTGTGTTACTGTGTAAAGCTGTTAGTTGTTAGCTTCTGTTTTCTGTTGTAGTAAGTTGTTAGTTTCTGTTATGGTGAGTTCAGAGGTCTATAAATACCTCTCTTGTAACTAACTCTAACTAACTTTTCATTCTGAAATAATATCTGAATTCTCTCTTGAGCTTTCTCTCTTCTCTTCTTTCATTTTGTCTAATACTACATGACAATAATATTCCTTTCATCTATACTTAAGTTTGCTTCTTTTTTTATTTTCATGTACAATTGATTGTCAAATATTATAGATCAGATGAGTGCTTCAATTAAATCTTATGTTTATGAAAATGCAGTTTACTATCCTTTTACGACAAAGATCCAACATAAACTAGCATCATAATCCACTCAAATAAGTAGTGATTTAGATATGTTCTTATAACAAAAATGCATCATTTCAAACACCAAGATTTTCAAAAGGCACTAACGTCAAAAAGAATCTCTCCTCCACATATTAAACAAACTTCAACTCATACCAGGAAAAAAAAAAGTTTGACTCTATATTGCCAAGAAAACTTCAAGAAAATAAATTAGAAACCTGCAAGCTCAGCAGCATAATCATCTGGAGGCTGCTCTTCCGCAAATCTGAAATCCATGTTTCCAATATTTTGAAGTTCCCTAAATATCCATTCTGGAGGAGTATCTTCACGCAACAACTTAAGGTATTGATAGACAAAGCCAATGATATCAAAGATCTGTTGAGTGAAAAAAAAAAAAAAGTGAAGCCAAATTGAAGTAACAAATGCTGAAACTTGAATTCCTGAAAGCATATACTGAAAAAGATGCATTAATTTTGCTACAAAATAGTCAATAATGCTTTCAACCTTACATTTATAATTTATAATTTATTCATGAAAATTTTAAATCATTAAAACTCCCAAATAATAATAAAGCTGAAACTCAATTTAATCTTATAACTTGACAAGTGATGGCTTTCTAAAAACACAAAAAATTACTTACTCTTCCATCTGAAGGGCTTCTAGAAGTTAAGAAAATGGGATTACCTTTTCTATACCAGAGTCAGTGACGTGTATGGACATGACAAAGACATAAGCTATAGATGACCGATAAATTCCCTCTTCCCCAACTCCTGCAGATAGAGATGTAGCCCATCCTCTGGACTTGAGAAAGGAGAGCAAGCTTCCTCTGCCCTCTGAAGGGTTAAGTATGCTCTTGTTAATGAAAATCACACCATAAAACTTTCAATCTTATAATTTTAGATTCAAATGAGAAGAGTTAGTACATATGAATTAACAATTTATATTACCATTAACCAGAAATGAGAATATGGTAGTGCAAAAAACACTGTTTCAGAAGTTTATCAAGCATTATAAGTTGGGGCTAAAGTATTTAAAATAAAATAAAAATTTCAGCAGGCAGGGAATACTATCTTTTTTATATTATATTATTAACCAAATAGATGACAACTGGCAGTTGCTGTGCGGGAAATTTTGTGACAAACTTTGAAATATCACAAGAAAAGGGAGAGAAATGCTAGAGAAGAGAAACTCTCCAATGCTAATTGATGTACAAGTGTATCACTTTAATTTGCAACAGATACATACAATAAGATGCATAAACATGAATGATAATAGATACAATAACACATCATAGGATTTATCCATAATGAGGTATCTTACCATGCCCAAGGAGATGAGCTAAATAATCCTCTGGCTTCTTTAAATACTCTTGGTGTAGACAGGGCAATGTCCATGATAAGTCAAGGATATGAACATCTTTGACAGCTTCTAGCCGATAAACTTTACCAGATTCCCAGATAGGACCTTCCACTGTGAACACTGGGTTTGCTTGACCTTTCTTGATAGCGCCAAACAGTTCCACAACCCAACTCTCAAGTACATCCAGAGACTCTGCGTTATTTAAAAGCATATTACTCAAATCATACCACCATATATCAATGTTACTATGTTAGTCCTACTCTTGAGCCCTGACTAGATCCAATAGAACAAATCACTGTTTCAAATAGTGTATTAACAAAATTATTTACATAGCATTGTCTTAATATTAATATGATGATAGCTGTTTTTACAGGTACAATTATTCAATTAAAAATAAAATAAAATCTTATCAACATTAACAAGATGCATCAAATCTTTCAATTAGCATTCAGTATGCACTTCACTTTCAGTAAGAATTTGCATCAAGTTTCATCCAGAAAAAAAAAATTATACAAAGACCACAACTAATGAAAAAAAGCCATGCATGCTAAAAATTGGGGCTTCCCCATATATTGAATAAAAAGAATGGGATTGCTCCCGTGAAATTATTTCACCATTTTCCCTCTATGAACAAGGACACAAAGTAAAACACGGGTTCTTTGTCAGCAATTATTTCTTCAACATTATAGGTTTTCCTAGGTATTATGAATCAAAGTTATTACAGTATTTCTTAAGAAAAGAGTTTCGATTTTCTTTATTGTTTTTACCAAACAGCACTGTAATAAGAAACGTGAAAATTTTTGTTGCAAGGAGAGGCAGTATTGCCCACATGTTTGTATTTGCTACACTAGAACATGTTCTAAGCATTTTTTTCTCTCTCCAGGCTAGATACAATCTTTTGTTGACTCACTCCTCTTGTCAACTAGTAAGTCAGTGAAACACAAAACCAGAGACTCCATGTTTTAACAGCCTGTCTTTTAGAAATGAGCTTTCATGCACAACAACAGCTTTCAACACAACTTAAGATCAGACTGAGATACACTTTGAACAAAATAAATCTATCTCAAGGCTGGTGCAATGATTTCTCAACTTTCGATAAATCAAGAGTGGCTAGCTACAAACCTGTATCCCATGTTAGGCTTACTCAGGAAACACTAGGCACATTATTGCCTGGAACTAAATATGATTATAGTAAACCTGGTAACTTCTTGAATGTAAATAGAATAACCATATACAAGATAGTGAAATAGATCTTCACCTCCACCAATAACAACAAGCTTCATCAATCCACCATGGTAATAATCCTTGTATAATTTCAATATTTGCTCGCGCAAATTAATACCCTTCTCCATTGCATCAACCAAGCTCTTTTTATTCCCTTCATGTGAACAAGAAATAAAATAGCTTTTCAAGCATACAAAATAAGCTGAAAACTAATTGACCAACAAATGGATGAATAATAAATACAACTTACCCCAAAAGAATCTATTTAGAGGATGATTATGAACTGAAGTATGGCACTGAAGTTGTTGAAGACGGCAAGCATCACTTTGTAAAACCTGGTTAAATTCTATGTTCAGTGTTGAACACCATTATGGTATACAATTGAAAGCCAAAAACACAATTCGTCAGAAAACAGACAGATAAAATTTGTGTTTTAAAAAGAAAGATAAAGTGAAAATCTGTAGAATTGGACTAAAATTAGACTACCTGAATCTACTGCAAGTACTTCTCGCTCCATTGCGTCCATCTTTACAAGAGGTGAAATAAAGAACTGAGAAAATCTGATAAGGAAAGAAACCAATAATGAAATGTAACCAACAGCAAATGTTGATAATTAAAATATTACCAACAGATAATTTACTAATAGGTCACTGGATTGATGATCAATGGGCATTGTATTTCACCAAACACTGAGATGACTAAAATAACAAAGACAACCAATTTTACTGGATTATTGATCTGAAAATCTTGTGTTGAAATGCAAACTAATTCTGTTTTACGCTTTACAACAAACACTAATTCTGTTCAGTTTTATAATACATGTGGCCAGCCAGAAATCTAATTCACAGTAAAAAAATAAAAAATAAAATCACTTATTACTTCTATAAAACTGCAGTAGCTAAAATGTATATCCAATATATGCATAGATTTATGTGTTAGACTGTTAGTAACCAGTGGCACAAGACAGGTACAAAAAAAATTGGAAGCAGAACCTATCTGCAACAAGTAATGTGTAAAATCACCTAATGAATTGTGCTCAGTACAACGCATAACAGAGTTTACCTTTTCAAGGCACCCTTCAGAAACTCTCGCTTCACTTCAAAATGGTAGCAGGTGTATTCAGTTTCTGTGTACGCATTTGATGAGCCACCATGCTTGGACAAATAGCTATCATACTAACAATAAGAAGAGTCAGAGTGTCAACTCCTAGGCCCATTAACCTATGTTATGCTTCTTTCACATACATTAAGGGTACGAGCACAATTAACCACAAGAAAAGTGACAATTTATGCCATAGATACAAAGAAATTAATTAAATTAATCTTAATTAATTTTAAGTATCTACGAAGAATAGGAGGGGGAATCAGTTGGGAATACAACCTAGCTCTGCTGGGTATAAAATCACAATATGTGACATCTGACATGTAGAAACAATGAAGGATCACTTAGATTACAATACGGATAGTTAATAATAGTAAGAACTAAGAACTGAATTTAAATTTATCATTTAACATATCAGTAACGAGGGCGAGCCCTGGCACAGTGGTAAAGTTATGTCTTTATGACTTGTTGGTCATAGGTTCGAATCCGAAAACAGCCTCTTTGCATATGCAAGGGTAAGGCTACGTACAATATCCCTCCCCCTTACATGCGCAAAGCATGGAGCCTCCGGACAATGGAGTACGTAGTTTTTAGTTTTTTTTTTTATTATTTAACATATCAGTAACGATAGGAAGTTGAGACTTCAGAAAGACCCTCCTGGGCGATAATCAAAAGTTTAACTTTCACATAGTGAACACTTTCTTGACAGAAGACAGGTAATATTCCTGAATTTGAATTCAGGATTTCAGGCACATATCAATATGTGAAGAAGGAAAAGGCAATAAGAGTACACCCATGCATAAGTAGCATTAGATGTATCTTGTCTTAAAGTACTAATATGTCATAATAGCAGATCTTCAGGTTTTATCACTTTTACACAATTCTTCTAAACCAAAACAAACATATTACAGATAAATCATTTTCTCGATACTATATAAGAATTCAATCATTTTCAAGCAGACATAAATAAGCAACATATGACATAGCCCTACACACCTCATTTTCATCTGGAAATTCATCACTCCCCATGAAGAGCATGTGTTCTGCAAACCAAATACATAGAATTCTTATTTTTAATCCAGGATATTAAAAAAAATTGCCATCCAATGATAAATCGAAAAAGGGAAAAGCTCATGGCCCTATTTGAATAAACTTCTCAATAAAAACTTATAGAAGAAGAAAACAAGAAAGTCAACCAAATTAAACTTCTTCCACAAGTTCATCAACTTATACACCTCAACTTTCAGAGAACTAAGACGAGAGAGCTTTTATAAAAGTTGCAATACATAAGTTGATTCCAACTAATGATAAAAATTTAATCCATTTTACCTTCTCATTTCATTCTCCTATAAGTACTTACAAAGGAGTTTATCCAAACAGTAACTGAATGAGGTAAATATCCAAACCTAAAAAATGCGCTAGTCCTTGAGCTTCATACGGGTCAGAGAAGCTGCCCATTCCTACACACATAGCTGCTGCAGCCTGCAAACAACAAAAACACATAAATTCATTCATTCATTCACTCACATTGAAAAATATAAAAACGAAGCAACACACAGCATAATCATTCCCCAATCCCCACTCACATCACCAAATTTTCACACAGAACAGATCCCATCTACACCAAAACGATCTACCCACAAAGCCAAGATAGAAGCACATTGCAAAACAAAGCTAAAATCGAAATGGGCATTCACCAAAAATGCAGAAAACAAAAGAAAACGAATAAAAAGCCCAACCTTTTTGCTCTGAGCAGCAGCACTACCACCACCCTTCACCCCGTCCAT
>CM023951.1:19057367-19068825 GCA_013407115.1 Glycine latifolia | reverse complement strand
TTTTTAGAGAGATCATGAGACTCTTTATAGACTCAAACACTCATGGGTAGATCGTTAACTTTTATGCCAATATACTAAATACTAATTTTATTTAACAATGAAAATAGAGTGGTATGGTAGTGTCTTATATTTCATTTTCATGAAGTTTTATTCACATTTTTATCAATCATATTATAAGAAACTAAGAATACATAGTATTGCAGTGGAGCAATAAACTAAGAAGGTAGAACATAATCATATTTTTATGTGCAGTAGCTCACGGTTTACACATCCCACAGGGGCCAAACAAGATCAAACAAAATTGCTACAAGTGTATATACTCTTCCACTAACTGAAATAGTAATGTACCATGATAAAACCATACTTATTGGATACCATACAACAACTATTATGGACCTATCAACAATCAATCTCTACAAAAATTACATAACTCTTCCTTTGTTTATCACACCACATAGGCATCCGTAAAACTCCAGAAACAAGCAATAAGGTCTTTATAAAAGATGAATAATCCCTCATAACACTTTTAACCATCACAAGCATCTCCAAAACAGGTAAAAAAATCAATCTACAGAGAATCACAGAGTTTACCCTAACTACTCATGCTAGCTTATAAGGAATTAGAAGAGAAGAGAAAAGGTATAAGCTCCCTTACTTGTTGTATGCTCTTGTTGATGAAACCCTAGGAAGAAGAGAAATGATTCAAGATGGTGAGGCTTTGTTCCCTTAGCTCATGTTTTGGCTTGCTAGTAAAGAGAAAAAGAAAATATATATTTCAAATACATGATTTATAGTGTAACCATAGTCATGTATTTGAGCTAAACATTGGGCAAAGTGGATTTTATGCATCCCGTGTAGTAAGGCCAATTGGCTTTTGAATTTCTGATAGAAATTGGATAGTAGGTTTATGTGAACAAAGAGAATTTAATTGTCTCATGTTCAGGTAGATTAGAGAAAAAAAATATTTTAATTTAATTTAAAGACTCACCATAAATTCTCACATAAAATCATACAAATTGTTTTAATTAAATTTTCTCAATTAAACCAAATTTAATTCTCTTGTAAGTTATTTCAATAACTTTTTTTAAAAGACAGGTTGAAAAAAATATATTGCGGTGTTACAGTTTTTTGTTTAAAACATTATCATATCTTAAAGGTTATTGATATATTCATTGGGGGGATAGGTAATAATGGGTAGATGAGCTTTTATTTTTTTTAACTGCTGTTAAGCAAGGGATATTAATTGTATTGAAATATTTTAAAATAAGGTACTTGCACTAATCATACAAGTTTACTTTTCTGATAAAAATAAAATAAAATTAACCGACATTTTTTATAGGCATAAAGAAGGCTTTGGATGTGTTTTCTTGTGTTCAACTTAATCCTTTAAAAATGGGGAAGCTTAAAGTACAATAGCGTCTTTTTGTATAAAGTTATTTCTTTATTTTTAATAGGAGACAACACTACTAGAAAAATGTAATTTAGCGATTGAATTTATTCAGTCGCTATCGACTACCGAAATAACTATTGGGCTGAATTTTAACATGGTGGCTTATTTGTATTAGCAACCGAATTAGAGACCGAAACGTAGGGTTGCTGTTAACTTCGGTAGCTATTTTTAGTTTCTTTTAGTATATTTATTATTTTTATTTTGAATCCTCGTACATTTACTTATTTAAAGTTGCCTTTTTTATTTTGGTTCTATTCTGTCTCCATTTATCAATTATATACAGGTTAGATTTTACTTGTTAAAACTACAAATTAGAATTTTACTCATTATAATAATTTATTATAATTTTTGTCCAACAACAGTATTGTCATTTATGTTTAAATAATATATAATTATCATTAAAATAAAATATTTTTATATTAAATTTTGCAATGATATAGATAGTTAACAAATGGCGATTTATGACAACAACTTTTTGTTATTAAGAAAAATATGAAAGTAATTAACTTGGTAACAAAAGACTTTATTGTAATGACTTTAGTTGTTATGAAAAGGTATCATATCACAGCGAGATATTAATTGTTAAGAAAAATTATCTAATTATAGCGACTATAATTGATGGCAAATATGTTTTTGCAACGACTTTAGTGGATGAGAAATATTTTTTTGGTAGTGACAATAGTTATTAAGACATGTAAAATACGACAATAACTTCAATGAATGCTACAAATTACTTATGGCAGCAACAATTTTGTGAAAATGATAACAATAATTATTGTTAAAACATAAGTAATGTCAGTGACATTAAATGTTGGTGCAGAAACTTTTAGGAATAGACTTTTAGGCAGCGACCTGCAACGAAAATTTTGTCGCTGCCAAAAGTTATTTTTGCAACGATATTTTAGATATCCAATAATAAATGTCGCTGCAAATAGTGTTTTTTCTTGCAATGGAGTGGTAGGTAATAGTGGTTACAAGGAATGGTTTAAGTGGGGCAAGGCTTTTCGATTATGTCGTCGGGAAGGGGTAATCTTGTTTGAGTTAGGTAGGATTACTATTGGCGACAAAGCTCATTCTCCAAGTATTTAACACAACTGCATATTTAGAACTCTATATTAATTGATCAACGTGGTTGGTAGTATACATCTATATTTATTAAGACTTTATTGGGTGGAATTTTATTTCGGGATGTCTTTAAAGTATGTTGGAGGCTTCTTTTTCTAGTATCATGGTTATCTTTTATTTATCCACATATGTTGGCATAAATAAGATGTAACCATTAGGATCTTTTACAAGCATAGGGGATCTTTCACTACTAGAAAACAAGTCTTTTACAACACGCATTCTACGACGGTTGTGCCAAAACCGTCGTCGTTATAAACGCGGTGACATTTTTGTAAATAAATACAATCACACTAAGTTTGAAACTACCATTCGAAGACTGTTTATGGCTAAGTTCACGCGTGTTTTCTAAAGCAAGACCTCCAAAATTTGAACTTCAAATGGGTCACAAGTATGTTTATATGTGTGTTTGAGTTGCAGTTACTATATATATATATATATAAGTCAATGCCGGTGATTTCAAGTTCTAATTTAATGTATGATGTCTGTGCATTCCATAATATATATGACATAAAAATCTGGTAGTTAGTCTAATAATTAGGTTAGGTGAGCAGTGTTTTTTCTAGCTTTTTGCTAATATAGTGTTGGTACAATAAACTGTTATTTGTAATGGTTTTAGATTATGTGATGCTGTAATTCCAATAGAAAGTGTTAAATGGTTTTATTATTTGAAATAATGGTTTTAACGGTTACGATGACGGTTTTTTCAAAATATCCATTTTTGTAGGTGTTTAATTTTTTTTTTTAAAATAAAATACAAACGAAGACGATTATTTGGAAAAACCGTCATCGTTAGTCCACATACGAAGATGGGTTTTTCCAAATAACCGTCTTTGTTTGTATTTTATTTTGATTTATTTTTTTAAAATAAAATACAAACAAAGACGGTTATTTGAAAAACCGTCGTTGTTAGTCCACATACGGAGACGGGTTTTTTCAAATAACCGTCTTTGTTTATAATTTATTTTGATTTATTTTTTTTAAAATAAAATATAAACGAAGACGGTTATTTGGAAAAATCATCATCGTTAGTCCACATACGAAGACGAGTTTTCCAAATAACCCTCTTTGTTTGTATTTTATTTTGATTTATTTTTTTTTCAAATAAAATACAAACGAAGACGATTATTTGGAAAAATCATCATCGTTAGTTCACATACGAAGACGGGTTTTTCTAAATAACCGTCTTCGTTTGTATTTTATTTTTAAAAAAAAATCAAAATAAATTACCAACGACGACGATTATTTGGAACCGTCGTTGAAAGTACCCCATTATCAACGACACCCATAACAACGACAATGCAACAACCGTCGTCATAGACCCTAAATAACCGTCGTCGTAGGCATTATTTGCAGTAGTGTTTGTACAATGTTTGATGACACCCCTACCTATATTGAATAAATTCTTTTTGCCGACGAAAAAATGTATGCATAATTTCATCAGTACATTAAAAGTTGCTGGTGAAGTCTTAATAAAATAAGAATCAAAGTGGCTTGATATATACATGCGCTCTGTTGTCATTCTGCAAATTGAAAGAAACTTATTGCAATAAAAAAAGGTTTTATTTACTTGGAAAATAGAATGACGGCTTGCTCATTGTGTTTTGGGGTGGTTCATTCTATGGTAATCAAATGAGACAAAGAACAAAATTTGCAATTACAATGTATATAGTACCATATATTAACATAATATTTAATTTGAGATTATAATGAGTTGGGTAAAATCCACAAAGGCTGCTAGATTTTAAAATTAGTAAAATTAATAAATATATGTGTGGGTTTGAAAAATAATCAAAATTAGTGAAAACAAATATTAAATATTAAACAAAGAAATAAAAGTAACGAAATTCAATACCAAGGGGACTTTAACCCAAGGGATAATTCTAAATAAGCACTTAACAACCAATTGTGCAGACAAAATGACTAACAACAAATTCAATAACAAGGAACCAAAATAAGAAGAACCTAATTTTTTTTATCATGATTTAAGAAAAATGAGCCATTATCACCACCATGGCAGATTGCAAAGGAGAGATCAATTCATACGAACCACCATGGTTGTTTCAAACAAAGAAACAAGACCATTAACAGGTTTAACAATTGTTAATCACAACTACTGTCACACTCAATATTATTTATTGTTATGTAATATATGTTTAATAAAAAGAAGGAAATATATATATATATATAATCAACTCCCACATAGTGTGATTTCTCTCCCAGAAGTTTATCTCCCTATGAGAAGTGTATCCTAGTTTCCCTTTGTTTTGATAGTTGCTAAATACATATCTCCTTATTGATCCTCCCTCTACCTAGCATTTCCTTGCCTTCATATCTCTTCAACCCTATCCATGGAATATCCAGATTTAAACAGCCTGGATCAGGATGGCGGAAACCTCGAGGTCGAGATACCAGATGACTCAAATGAAGAAGAAACTGTGGGTTTCTCCTAAAGCTTTGTCGGTAGATTTTTAAATAACCGTCCCATTCAAGTTCATATCATGAAGGAGCGTCTACCTCTCATTTGGAAGCCCATGAAATGTGTTTATATCTCTGAGCTAGGAATGGCTTATTCCTGTTCAGGGTTATCCATCTTGTCGACTTTCATAGGGTTCTCAACGGTGGACTCTGGAGTTTTGCAAAACACTTGTTGATCCTTAGAGTCATTAAACAAGGTGAATCCCCCACCTGTTCAATGTCCAATACATGAGGGTTAGAGTTTTAATTGATGTACGTAAGCCCTTACAGAGATCAGGATAGTTAAATGGAAAAGTGGTGAACCAACAGAGATCCTAATTCTGAAGTATGAGCATCTCGAAACAGTCTGCTACCTATGTGAATTCATGGGCCACACAGATGATTACTGTGGAAGATTGTTAACAATGGGACACAATGATGGTACAAGACTATGGAGTCTTAACCTTAGGCCAGACTTGCGCAATAATGGAAGGACCTTAAATTCACGATACCTACGAAATTCTCGATACACACAGAAGGACAGAGCTCTACGTCCATCTCAAAAATTCCTCAGAATTTTTTATCAACGTGGAAGTGCACAATACTAGTGACCCAATATGGTGGTTGTTTGGATTCTACGACAACTCTAAAGAGTTAAAAGGAAGGACTCTTGGGACATCCTCCACCACCTTTCAACTTTATCTACTCTTACATAGTGCATGTTTAGAGATTTCAACGATCTTTTTTTCCAAGATGACAAGCTTGGTATTCATGATAGCCTAAGCTAGCTCATCCACGGGTTCCGAGATGCAATTTATGACTATAACCTTGACGATCTTCTTATGGAGGTTACAAGTACACCTAGGCCAGAAGGAAAGGAAAGTCTGACGTGTTGAAGAAAAAATGGATTGAGCACTTGCTACTCATGATTGGATTAAGTTGTTTCCCAATTTTCGGTTCATAAACGCTTTGTCCACAAACTCTTACCACTCCCCTATCCACATCAAACTGAATATGTTGGAATCCAGACTTCCTAGGAGGCTTTTCTGTTTCAAGAATATATGACTCTTGCATGTAGAACTAACCTAGATTGTGGAGTATGGCTAGAACAATTCCATGAATCATAGCATTCTATTAAAGCTCGAAAACTGCACTTCAAAGATGGATGTATGGAGACGTAAAATAAGATTTCAATTTCGTAATGAAATTGAATCTTGTCGGACAGAACGTAAACATCTACATGAGTACCATGACGAGGAATCCATGGCAATGTACTCATCCACATGCGAGAAACTTAATAAATTAATTGCTGAAGAGGAATTGTAATGGAAGCAACAAGCAAAAGTTCTTTGGATCAAGGATCACGACCTAAACTCAAGCTACTTTCATTCTTTTGCTTCTGCCCGAAAGAGGATGAACAAAATTTTCAGCATACAGGCAGGTGATGAAACCTTCTTTACTCATCATGTTGACATTTGTCATTAGGCCAAAAGTTATTTCCAAAATTTATTTTGTAATGCTATTCTAATTTTTGAACCAATTATCAATAAAATTCCTTCTTGCACTTTATATGATGATAATCTCATTCTCCTTAAACCCTTCACCATATATGAGCCCCAAAAGGTCCTATTCCAAATGGATTCAAACAAATCACTTGGTCCTGATGGTCTTAATCTGGCGTTCAATAAAATGTTTTGGTACGTACCTCTGTGGACAAGAAATTTATTCTTCAACCACTACTTGGTTTGAATCAACCACCCTACTCCTACAAATAAATTCCCCTTCTATAGCCCTCATACCAAAAAACAACAACCCACAAACCATGAAAGACTACCGTCCCGTTTTCCTTTCCAATGTTATCTACAAAATTATATCCAAAACACTACCCAACTGCTTCAAGCCTTTCCTTAAAATATGCATCTCTTTAGAGTAATTAACCTTCATTGAGGACCGTTCTATCCTTGGCAATTTCCTCATAATATATGAGATTATCCATCACTTGAAATGTACAAATAAAGGAAAAATTGGTGAGATGGCTCTTAAAATTTGCATCAGCAAAGCTTTTGATAGGATTCATCGGAATTATTTGTTGAATGTGATGGACAAGATGGAATTTCATCACATTCAATACTCAATCAAAATAAATGGTGATTCTATTGGACCCATTTCTCCTTGGAGAGGACTCAGACAAGGTGACCCACTATAATCTTATTTATTTATCATCTACACAACAAGACTATCTTCACTTATTAAAAAAACTAAGAGTAAAGGAGAGTTACATGGTGTTAAGGTGTGTAGAGGAGCTCCGACCCTCTTACACATTATTTGTCGATGATTGTTTTTTTTTTTTTAGCAAGGCAGATGACTAGAAATAACTATCCTAAAGGAGATCCTAGAAATAAGTTAGAAATATTCTTCAGCAACAATATCTCCCAGAACGTGAGGAATATGATTTCTACCTTCTTTGGAGTTACTAATCAGATTGAAAGAGGAAGATACTTGGGGCTACCATCTATGATTGGCAAAAGCAAAAAACCAGTCTTTGGTTACCTGAAAGATAGAATTTGGAGTAGAATCAATCACTGGTCAGGAAATCATTTTTTCAAAGCTGGTAAGGAAATTCTTGTTAAATCATGTGCTCAGAAAATCCCTTTTATATTGCTTGAGTGTATATATCTTGCCAACTTCTTTGGAGGATCAAATGCAAAAAGTGATGAATAGTTTTTATTGGGGTTCTAAACATCACTACTAGAAAGAATGCTTTCAACATTGCTACTTTAACATCGATTTTTGATAAAAATCGATGTTAACAAAAGAGTGGTGGCATTCTTGTAAATACACTAATTTTGTTAACATCAGTTATTAAAAAACCAATGTTATCATGGTGATGTTAACATTATTAAAAAACTAATGTTATCGTGGCAATGTTAACATCGGTTTTTAGAAAATTGATGTTAACATGGTGATGTTAACATCAGTTTTTTAAATACTGATGTTAACGTGACGATGTTAACATCGATTTTTTAATAACTGACGTTAGATTTTTACTAAATTAAAATCCAAGTCATTGACTCTTCGTCATTCTACGCTTCCTGCTTCTTTGTTCTCTCTTTCTCTTCTCTAAGTTCGCAAAGACTGGAAAGATTAATCCTCTTAGGTACTCTCCATTCTCATTTATTTGAATCTCTATGGTTCCTTCTCTTTCTCTCACTTTGCTTTTTCGCTTTAAGAAGGTCCTCCATCGATCACGATGGAAGCAGAAGCACAGGGATCTACATAGGCGTCACCTCTACACCCAGATCTACGCTGCTCCGCACGTGCAGTCACTACCGTCATCAGATCTCGTTGCACCATTGCATTTTATGAGGCATCTGTTGTTGGATACGGAGCAACCACACAATAATCGAGATAGGAGAAATGGAAGAAGAAAACAACACACAGAGTTTACCTTGGTTCACCCAATGTAGGCTACGTCAAACTATTAACTATATTTCCTCACACACTCGTACAATTGCACTCAGATTACAAGGAAATAATAGGCTTAGAAACCCTAAGCACCGTAACTATTCATGGGCCTAAACCCAAACTACAAATAATAAAACACAAGGCCAACAACAGTACTAGGCCTCAAAAAAAGTTCAAGGGGCACTGCTCCCTAGCCTCTGCCTGGGCGACTCCCCCGGGGCCCTGTGCGTATCTTCTGACGGCATAGTATGAACCATACCCAACATCTGTAAATCTCCAACTAGATCTGGGTTGTTTGGTTTTCAGTTCTTATTTTTTTTTCAATGTTTATTTTTTTTCTTGCAGATCTACAAATAGATCTAGGCACAACGGTAGGTGTGGTGGAGAAGACGGAGGAAGAACTCTGCAACGAGATCGATGAGCTTCTTCACCAACAGCGTGAGGTCCTCTTTCTCTCTCTGCGTATTCATATTTATGTGCATGTGTTGAAATTGTTTTTTATTTTTGTTATTTTTGTATATTACGGAGAGGCTTCGAGATCTTCGTAGAGGTGCCTTGCGGGTCCTGCTCCCCGCTAAAATGGTATTCGCCAATGAAGCTGTTAATGGAACTGTTGTTACAATGGTCCAGAATGATAGCAACCCTTTCAATTCAGCCCAAAGTGTATGGTCTAAGAGTGATAACAAGCCTTTCTGTATACGTTGAAGCGGTGCACGTCATTTCTAAAACCAAACTAAAATCACACAGCAACACGTGTCAGTTGCTTTGCTAATAGTCGTTGATGAACTCCATAGTAGCCCAATACCAAAGGAAAAGGAACGAGGATGCAAACCCATGTAGGTTCACTACATTGTTGTTGGTTGTTTGTTCTCATCCTTTGTTCCTCCTTTCACAACTGATCTTTGTCAATAGCATTTTAAAAGTTTTAGGCTTTGATTTCATTAGATATTTTAATAGATTTGATATTACTTGATCTTTATCATGTTGTGCATAGGTTGGTTGGTATGAATCAACAACTGGAGGGAGACAACCACAAGTGTCTTTGTGGGAAATTGAGCCATTAACAACATTTTTAATGTATCCATCATTATTTCCCCTCAGACTAAAACGTCCATGGCATCCTGGCACCTCATTTTTGCATGGTATTTTTTTTTCTCAATGCTGACTTTTTTATTTATAGATTTTGTTCTAATAACCAACTAGAGTGTTAGTAAGGTACACCATATTTTTTTATTAATAAAAGGATTTTTATTTTTATTTAGATGGGGCTGTGAATTGGCATTTTACATTTCTAACTTGAATTGTTCAATTTTTTAGTAAAAAAATGAAAATTGAAATTATTCCTAGTGATGTAAGAAGCAAGTATCCTAAATATTGGCATTTTGGTTCCGTGTGCTTATCTAATATGTCTAGTATGCTTATCTGTTGTGTTATTTTCTCTTGCATATCCAACATTTATCCTATCCTTTTTTCAATCCTTTCTATTCAAAACTTTATGGATTATTGAAAGCGTGTAACCTTAATAATCACTACTACAGGCGAGGCTTTCAACGACTGTTCTAAACCCCCTACGACGACGGTTGTAGAATCGTCGTTGTTGCGCGTGTCATTGAAAATCATCACTTTTTACAACGGTTCAAAAAACTGTCTTTGTTGACTCATTTTTTTTACATACATACGAAGACGGTTGTGGCGCAAAACCGTCTTTGTATGTATGGATACAAAGATGCTTTTGGCTAGAAACCGTCTTTGTTTCTCGTGTCTTGTTTTTTTAATTTTTTATTTGCATACATATGAAGACAATTTTGGCTAAAAATCGTCTTTGTATGTATGGATACAAAGACGGTTTTGGCTAAAAACCATATTTGTTTCTCATGTTTTTTTTTTAACATACCTACGAAGACGATTTTTAGCCAAAATCGTCTTTGTATGTATGGATACAAAGACGGTTTTGGCTGAAAATCGTCTTTGTTTATTGTGTATTCAGGTTTTTTTTTTAATCTTTTACATACATACGAAGACTATTTTTAGCCAAAACCGTCTTTGTATGTATGGATACAAAGACGGTTTTGGCTAAAAATCATCTTTGTTTCTCGTGTCTTTTTTTTTTTTTGCATACATACGAAGACAATTTTGGTGCAAAACCGTCTTTGTATGTATGGATACAAAGACGGTTTTGAGCCAAAATCGTCTTTGTTTCTCGTGTTTTTTTTACATACCTACGAAGACGGTTTTTAGCCAAAATCGTCTTTGTATGTCTTGTCTAATTTTTTTTACACACCTACGAAGACGATTTTTAATTAAAATCGTCTTTGTGTTCTCATGTTTTTTTTCTTTCATGAAGATGATTTTATAATCAAATTGAAGATATTTTACACACTACATTGAAGATTTTTTATTCTATAAAATAAATAACAAACCAAATTGTTAGTACATTAAAATTTGGAATGAGAGCTTAAATTGTAAAATGTCGTTCAACACGGAATTATGTCAAATAACATGGCACTAAAATAAATAACAAACCATGGTTTTATATTAGATTATTAAAACAAACATCAGTAAAATATATGGCTAATATTGTTGCTGAAGTTGCTTAACAAGGTTGAATCATCATAAACCAAACCATATGGTTATGTTGAACTTAAAAATATTGTCAATATATATACTTGCATCAACAAGAAGCAGAACAAAAGAAAGAAATATAGTCATAATTGGATTCTTCCTCATCCTACTAAATAGTATATAAAATTTATGCAATTTAAAATGAATAGAGAAATTGCTTCCTGCACTCTATATTTTGCTAACTACATCTGCTTGCATTCATATATCTCAAGATTACCTGCCGATGGAAGTTCCCTCTGAAAGCTTCCATCATGACAATATAATTTATATTTTCATTATCAATAAAGTAAAATTCTTAAAAAGTTTAAAATATATGATTTTCACATTTTACATTTATATTTA
>CM023951.1:18985800-19032367 GCA_013407115.1 Glycine latifolia | reverse complement strand
TATCCTAAAACTATCCTAAAACTAAGATGTGTTTGCAACACATCAAATGACAATGCTAAGATTGAATCACTTGGGGGTGATGAACTTGAGGAGATAAGAAAACCTGGGATTTTATCAGATGCTTCCAAGCTTATGGTTGCAAAGCTCATAGCTGAGTACCTTGCTGAAATAGCAAAAGATCCCAATTTACCTTTGTCAGAGTTTGTTAATCTTGCTGAGTTAGTGTCTAGCATCTCTCGTCCAGCTCACGATGGCCTTTATAGGGCTATTGATACATATCTAAAGGTAAACTATTCTCAAGAAGGAATTCTTTGATTCAATTTGCATATTTCATTTTAGATTTGTTATAGTGTGCGTATACACTCTGGTATTTCAATATAGAAAAATCTATGTGCTCAATATACAGTTATATTTTAGCTTCACCACTAGCATTTGTTGTCTGATAGTGACTTCCTTTTAGAAAGTTGTATGTGGAGGTAACTAATTCATTCATTCTACTTTTTTGTTGCTTCCAAACACTACAGGAGCACCTTGGGATCAACAAAGGTGAAAAGAAGAGGATATGCAAGCTGATGGATTGTAGAAAGCTATCAGTTGACGTGTGCTTACATGTAGTGCAAAATGAGAGACTACCATTGCGTGTAGTTGTGCAGGTACTATACTTTGAGAAGTTAAGGGCTGCTGCATCATCAGATACCAGCACTCCTGACATACCTAGAGGAATCAAAGACTTGAACAACGAATCCAATAGAAGCTCAAGGTCAAGGACAACTAACCCAGAAGACGAGTTGGATGTTGTGGCCATAGCTGAGGAGCTAAAGGCATTAAGAAAGGAACTTGCATCATTGAGGCTGAGCAATGGAGTTTGAAACAATGACAAAGATGGAGACACCAATCCCAGCATGCACAAAGCTGTCATGGGCAAGGTGGAACGGTTGCTCAAGTCAAAGAAGTCTTTCACTAAGATTTGGGCTAGCAAAGGGGGACAAGGTGAAAATAGTGGCTCAGACTCATCAGAGAGTATGAGTTTTGCTAACCCAGAAGAAGCCAAATCTACTCCATCCAGAAATAGGAGGCATTCAGTTTCTTGAAAGTAGTAGTTTGGTTCATTTTGTTGGCTTTTCTATTATTGTTTCTTCTCTTTCTTTTTACTATTTCACCAAGACAAGATTCCCCAACAATAGTGGTTTATCTTTTCTATATTGAGTAGAGTACATATAGTTTAAAGTAGTAGAATTGTGAAGAATGGAAATCATGTAATCCAAACATCTATTCTATCAAATAGTTGTTTAAACCGCCCTTTGCACTTCATTGGAATTGAAAGCTCACCCCATTTCTTAGTAATATTCAAGGAACCTGATGGTATAAATAGATAGTTACCACTTACCACTGTAACTATAACATCAGTAACTTACTGTCATGTGTTTGGGTGAAAATCTTACAGGACCTCAATAACCAAGAGTGTTCTATAAAAGATGTGCGAATAGTAAATTCAACTAGTGGTTAAAATAAAGCTATTATTGTGGAAGGGTCTGAGAGACAGCCAGATAACACATGCATTAACATTTTGTGGACCATTATTTTAGTTTCCAGTCAAACCAATTGTTTTTGCATATAATTTAATGTCCACTTGTAGATTCTTTGAAGATTCATTTTCATTTATTTCACTATGGTACAAGGGAGAATTAGTTCCACTGTAATCCAAAGTGAGACTTCAACATACATTACTTTCCATCTCAAATATAAAGAGAAAAAAAACTTATGTATCTTAGAAATAAGACTACTACATCAATAAGAGGAACTCCTCCCTCTGCTGATTCGAAGTGAACATGGTGAATAATGCTATCAACTTAAAAGAAACTTTGTATCTACGCCACAAATTTTTCCATACATAACTATGTGTATGAAAGCATTAAAATGGAAGTAGTTGGTTACCCAAATGACAACAGCAATAAGGCATAAGCAACAGGAATGCGGCTTCAACGATGACCGACGAAATGGATATGGGGCGAAGGTCATCGGACTCAAAGCTTCTACTTCTCAATGTCGGAGTAAAAGGACGCGCGTGGGATATTTGAAGTCCGAAGAATGCTTTGTTGGCTATTCGAAAGTGATTTGAAGTTGGGTGTGGAAGGAATTAGGCTGGGGAGTGTGCTGTTATGTCGAGAAACGCTTCATAAAACCTAATTTGAAAATTGGGACAGCAATGAACGACGATGGTTTGCTATAAAAACCGTATTTGAATTCATTCAAAACAAAGACGGTTTTAGATAACCGTCTATGAAGCTTATAAAATGACGATGGTCTTGTTGGAACCGTCTTCGTTTTGTATACGAAAAATGCAAAATTTTCCAGATAATTACAAAATTGCCACCGCCTAGCCTACTAAGACGGTTTTGGCACAACCGTTGTGGAACGCCTGTCGTAAAAATGTACATTTGTAGTAGTGAATTGTAACTAACAAACTAGAGAGAGAGAAGAGAACTAGTATTGTTTCCTTTTCTGGCCTTTTGTTTCTCTGCGTCTCATGCACAAATGGAAGAACCAAGTGGCTGCAACAAGAGTGCCCCAAAAGGAAAAAAAGATACCATGTACTTCAGAAGGTCCCTTATGGAGATAGCCCTTATGTCAGAGCTAAGCATGCCCAGGTAATAAATAACATCTTTGGTTCCACCTATTGAATAAATACAATTCTTCATATCTCTAGTAGTTGTAGGCTTGTAGCTTTAATGTGATTCTTGTTTCTCCATGGGTTTTCAAAAACTTTAATTAAATATCTCTACCAATTTTTAGATTATCGCAATTTTTTCTTTTAAGTTTCTATTTTTTTCCAGGGGTTTAATTAATTGAATTCTAAATTACACCACTTGTGTGTATCTATTTGATATTTTCTCTCATGTTGTTTGTAACACCCCCGCATGCATCTGGTGTATTAACAGTTACTTAATAAGATTGGCATAGTAATTAATTTAAAATCAATTAATTAAAACCAATAGAAGCATTTTCAAAAATATGACGTCATCATCATTTCCTTTCAAAACCATATATCTGATTCATCATTTATGGTAAGTATCCACTTATTACATATACGAATGCCAAGACACCACAACAAGCCTCTACGATCTAGATAACATAAAGAACGACAGGTAAAACAATAATGTCCATACCGATATATCAGGAGAATCATAAGTCATGTGTGTATATATATATATATATATATATATATATATATATATACATCGTCAAAAATAATCACTGTGGCTATACAAAAGAATAGGCACCCTGAAATTTTACAAGTAGAAAGATATTTGTGTTGATTAACTGTTTAAAATAAATATTGAAATTTGTTAAAGTGTTTTGCATGGGTGTTTGTGCGTGAAAGGTGAAAGTCAAATTTTGTGGTTGAGATAAGCTATTCGTACACGCATAGTAAAAATGGTGGTGGCTATGGTGGTTGTTCAGTCACGCAAGTGGGCAACTATGGTGGCTAAGATAGCTGGCTGAATCAAGTTGTTGGCAACTTGCCTTAATGCTTCGACTATAAATAAGCCTAAAGCGGAAGAATGGTTCACTATCACTTCTGAACGTGTTTTTCTTCTTTTTCTCTCTCTAAAAATCTTTGCACAGAAATCTCTCTTCTTCCACCTTCTATACCACTTTAACTCTCGAGAATCACCGTAACTGTGGCAGGAAAACCTCTACGTTGAGAGGAACTTGTGAACAGAGCTTTACTTTTCCTTTCTGGTTGTTGTACGAACTTACGTTAGTTTAAAAATAAAAGGATTCTTGACCAGGTAAGGGGAGTTTATTGTGTTAATAATGATTTTTGATATCATGGTTGGGTTAAAATGTGTATCTGTTGTTTAATATGTTGTGTAAGATATATTGATGGTGTCTGTAAATGTGTCAGGAAGACGACTACCGGGTTGGGTAAGTTGGGTGGAGTATGTTATATGTATATATATATATTAAAACACTGTTGTGTTGTGACGTCGGCTGCCGGGAAGGATTGGCCGAGTTGCATGTGTCAAACCTTTGTTTGTGATATCAGCTATCGGGATGGGTAGGCCGAGTTATATATCCCTTGTATTGTGATATCGGTTACCGGGATGGGTAGACCGAGTTATATATCCCTTGTATTGTGATGTCGGCTACCGGGATGGGTAGGCTGAGTTATATATCCCTTGTGATGTGATGTCGGCTACCGGGATAGGTAGGCCGAGTTATATATCCCTTGTGATGTGATGTCGGCTATCAGGATGGAAATGCCGAGTTGTACGGTTTAAGTAGCATGCATGTGTGCATGCAGGACGTAACTTAGTCTTTGTATACCGGGATTCTTACCCGGAGTTGTTCCCTTAGAGCTATTAGAGCTCGTACCTTCTTGGGAATAGAGCCACCGGGTTACTTACTCGGCAGAGCCCACACCTTTTCTTTAAAAAGCTACCGGGTTCCTACTCGGCAGCGCTCATACCTTTCTTTAAAGAATTACCGGGCTTCCTTACTTGGACAATCTTGTGCCATTGTCCAACCATGTTCAGGATTATTACATCAGTTGTTATGGCTAAGTGCCAATCCGGACACCTAATATTGCACCTATTCACTTGTTTGTAGTGTTTGTGAATAACGTTGAGATTGGCCATTGTATTTGCTTGAGTCATTAAATGCATTAATATCATGTGGGGTGTATGGCATTATCCTAATCGGGATGAGTTAATCCCGGACAGGGCCATACATTGATAGTGCTCATGGTAATCTAAATACGTTTGGATATACATAAATACCCACGGGGGTGTATGACATTATCCTAGCTAGGACGAATTGATTCTGGGGCTGGGTCACACATTGATGAAGCCGTGGTGATATTTTATGTATTGACGTGAGATGTCGGACCGGGTGGTTAACCTTGCAAGGACCACGATCAGTGCATCAGTGTACCCGAGAATGGGTTAGTATATATGTATATGGGGGGCGTATGACGTTATCCTACCCAGATCGAGTTGAGCACAGGCCTGGGTCATACGTTGATAGAGCCCATGTACATACTTCATGCATAATGGAAATAAGATGGTGGCAATAGGGTATAGAGGTACTAGAGGGGCATCTCTGTTTGGAACTCCCTTGTGACTCAGGGCTGATCACCATGAGGGGGGAGCGACCTGTGCACGACAGAGTGACCTTGATGAGCTTCTACATCATTTTCCTAAGAGAGGCTATTTCCATGAGGATGGTACCACATTGCATTGACAAAGAGATAAGTCTGGAACATGCATCATAACTAGTCATTTTAAGATGAATTGTGAAATGTGTTTGGACGGGTTGTCCATGGTTGAATACGTGATAAAATATTTGAATATTGTTGTGATTTTACAATGTTCGAGTTGTCTTTTTATAACTGATGATATTTAATTATTTATTATTTTACATGATGGACTCACCTTTGCTTTGTTGTACCTTGTGGATTGGTACCTGTGATGATCGCGAACCATGTTCGTGTGAGCAGATGGACAACAGTAGGAGACCGGGAAGATGACCTATGTTGGTTGGAGCCGCCAAGTAGCCGGGATGTAGATGGGCTAGATCCTGGGCAAGGGTTGTATTTGTGCTAGTTACACCCCTTGTTCTAATGACTACACCCTGACCTTTTTGCTAGTTACACACCATCATTTAAATCCTTGTTTCTTTTGAGAATTTTATACAATTCAGACTTGGTTATTTATAATTACTACCAACTTATGATTATTAATATACAAGTGTTGTGACGTATTGCACCTTTGTGTATTCGAGTTTTGATTTGTGATATTGATTATACTCACGAAAAATTTACTATTATTTTTATAAACAAACTTAAATGAATTTTCAAATATAAATTACCATTAAAAGCATAAGTAAGAGTATGATACAATAGCGACAAGGCGGGTTGTTACAGAGACAGCCTCAGAAACACATGGTCACCTTCATCAAACTGCAGCAGCCTGTGTTTATGATCATAGTAGCTCTTCTGCCAACTCTGAGCTCTCGACAACTTATCTCTGATCAAATGGATCTGCTCAGAAGTCTCCTGAACCATCTCAGGTACAAGAAGTTGTCTCTCTCCTACCTCGGTCCAACAAACAGGAGTCCTGCACCTCCGGCCATACAATGCCTCATAAGGTGCCATGCCCAAACTAGCATGGAAGCTGTTATTATACAAGAACTCCACCAATGGTAGGTATCTATCCCACCTAGTTCTCTGCTCTAAACTACAAGCTCTCAATATGTCCTCCAGAGTCTGGATAGTCCTCTCTGTCTGACCATCGCTCTGTGGGTGGTAGGCTGTGCTAAGCCTCAACTGGGTTCCAAAAGCCTCCGGAAGAGCACTCCAAAACCTAGAAATGAAATTCGCTACACCATGTAGTCTGACAATCTCTCTGACATATAGCTGACCCAACCTCTCTACGGTATAGTCAGTCCGAACAGGTAAGAAATGAGCGAACTTGGTTAGCCTATCAACAATCACCCAGATGGAGTCACATCCAGTCTGAGTCCTCGATAGTCCAACTACGAAGTCCATGGAAATGCTATCCCATTTCCACTCTGGAATCTGCTATCCCATTTCCACTCTGGAATCTGCAAAGGCTGCAGTAGACCTGACTGTCTCTGATGCTCAATCTTCACCTTCTGACATACCAGACACTTAGCCACATGCTCAACTATGTCTCTCTTCATCCCTGGCCATCAGAAGTTCCTTTTAAGGTCTTGATACATCTTGGTGGCACCTGGATGAATATTAAACTGACCCTTATGAGCCTCAGATAGAACAGCATCCACCAACTCGCCCTTAGGCACAACAACTCGATCTTGGTACAACACCAAGTCATGAGTCTCGCAAGAAACATCCTGCTGACCAATCATGCCCTCACAGCATCATCCTACTTCTGGGCCTCTCGGATCCTCCGCATCAAACCATTATCAACCTTGGTCTCTCTCAACTCGAGACCACGAGCACCCTCATTCACCATCAGGTGCATATCTCTAAACTGCTCAATCAGCTCACAGTCTGAGATCATCATGCAGGCAGCACTCACATGCTTCCTGCTCAAAGCATCAACAACAACATTCGCCTTGTCGGGATGATATCTCAACTCAAAGTCATAATCTTTGTGGAACTCCATCCACCATCTCTGTCTCATATTCAGCTCCTTCTGGCCAAAGAGATATTTGAGACTCTTGTGGTCACTGAACATCACCACTTGGCACCATACAGGTAGTGCCTCCAAATCTTTAGAGCAAAGACAATAGCTACAAGCTCTAAATCGTGTGTAGGATAAGCCTCCTCGTGAGGCTTTAGTTGCCTGGAAGCATAGGCAACAACCTTCTTATCCTACATCAGTACACATCCAAGCCCCCGCTTGAAAGCATCACAGTACACCTCAAAGTTTCCCTCAGGATCAGGAAGGGTCAACACTAGAGCTGTAGTCAACCTCTCCTTCAACTCCTAGAAACACTGCTCGCACTCATGGGTCCAAACAAATGGAACCCCCTTCCGGGTGAGGTGAGTCAAAGGTAACACCAGCTGTGAGAACCCCTGAATAAACCTCCGGTAATAGCTTGCCAATCCAAGGAAACTCCGGATCTCAGATATGTCCTTGGGTCTCTCCCAAGTCATCACAGCCTCTATCTTACTGGGATCAACTGATACCCTAGCTACATAAATCACATGGCCAAGGAATTTCACCTCTGATAGTCAAAACTCTCACTTTGCCAACTTGGCATACAACTGATCATTCCTCAACGTCTGAAGAACAATCCTAAGATGCTCGACATGCTCTGTCTCCATCCTGGAGTAGATCAGTATGTCATCGATAAACACCACCACGAACTGATCTAAGAAAGGTCTAAATACCCTATTCATATAGTCCATGAACACTGTAGGGGCATTCGTCAGACCAAAGGGAATGACTTGATACTCATAGTGACTATATCGAGACCTGAAGGCTATCTTCGGTATGTCTGCGGGCTTGATCCGAATCTGGTGATATCCGAACCTCAGGTCGATCTTAGAGAACACACTGGCTCCCCTCAACTGATCTAACAGATCATCAATCTAAGGCAAAGGATACTTATTCTTAATAGTAACCTTATTCAGCTGCCTGTAATTAACACATAACCTCATACTGCCATTCTTCTTCTTCATGAAGATCACCGGGGCTCCCCACGGAGAAACACTCGGTCTGATAAACTGCTTGGACAACAGGTCCTCCAACTGTACCTTCAGCTCTCTCAACTCAAGAGGAGCCATACTGTAAGGTGCTATAGATATTGGTCCTACACCAGTAACCAAATCAATGGAGAAGTCAATCTCTCTCTTAGGTGGTAGCTGCATAATCTCCTTTGGAAATACATCCACGAACTTGCTAACCACCGGGATCTGTAACAGATCAACACTCGACTTATCTTCTATCACACATGAGAAGATATAGCCTTGAGCTCCTTCACGGATCACCTTGCGAGCTTGCAAGACTGATAGGAAAGAGGTGGAACTCGAATCAGCTCCATCAGAAGGCATAACAACCTTCTTGTTGCAATAGTCCAACATCACGCCATACTTAGCCAACCAATCCATACCCAAAATGATCTCAAGGGTAGGCATAGCTAGGCAGTACAAATCAATCGTGTACTCTCTGCCATCAAACTGAAACTGCACATCCTTGCAGTACATGCTTATGTGGCACCTCTCACTAGATGCAGAGGTAACCTCCATCAGAGGAGAAAATCTAAACATGGGCAAATTTAGCCTAAAATCTGTTATGTCCTGGATGAATGAATGCGTAGCTCCAGAGTCAAACAAGACTCTCGCATCATAATCGGCAATCAAAATAGTACCTCTAAACAAAATAGGAGCTCTGGCTGCCTCTTGGGAATCAACTGTATACACCAGACCTGTTGTGGGTGCTGCAATAATAACTGGAGCAGCCAGTGCCTGCGGGTACTCATGAGAAATGTGGCTTGGTTTGCCACACCTAAAACACACCAACTAGCCTGTGGGGTACACTCCCCAATGCTCTCTCCCGCAAGCTGTATATCTGGGAGGAGGTCACCTCCGTGCTGAGCCACTCTGGTTAGAGCCTCTCTTGAAACTGTCTGATGGGGTAGAGACTCTCAGATCTTTACCCTTACCCTTATCGGGTGGGCCTGAACTACTGGGCCTCCTCACCTCCTGTCTGACTGAGAGAGTAAGCTGACTGCCTCGGCGTCTGTGAAGCATATCCTCCACCTGGCGGCATTGCCTCATCAGGTTATCCATGTCATGGGATCCACTACCCGCAACTCGCTCCTTTATGCTCTCCCTAAGCCCCCTCTGGAACTTAGCAGAAAGAACATTAGCATCAGGCAAGGACCTCCTGAAATGTGAATATTTGACCAGTTCATTGAACCTGGCCAAGTACTCATCCAGTGTCAAGCTCCTCTGAACGAGACTGTCAAACTCTGCCTGTTTCTGCTCTTTAGCATCCTTGGGAAAGTACCTATCCAAGAAACAGGCCTCAAACATCTGCCAGGTGATGTCCCCAGCCTGGCCTCTAAGCAACTGAGCAGTGGTGGTCCACCACTCATGGGCATCTCCCTGTAGCAAGTAGGTCGCATACAGCAACCTCTGGTGATCAGGACACTCCATCACCATAAAAATCTTCTCCAGTGCCTGGAGCCACCTAGCAGCAGCAACTGGATCGTATCCTCCAAGGAAAGCTAGAGGGTCATGCTTACGAAAGGTGATAAGCATCTTCCCTTGGGCTGCAACACCATCATCAGCCTCAACATGGGACATCTGGTACCCTCTCAGGCGACTACCTCCAGCCTGAGGGCGACTACCCTCGCCCTCGTGCGTCAGAGGTGGAGAGGATGCTCTGTCATCTCTCCTCAAAGTCCTCACCTCCTCAAGCATCTCCTGGTTGGCCTTCATCAAGGCCTCATTCATCTCACGGTTTGCAGCCATCTCACGCTGCATAGTCTTCTGCATCTGCCTACTTGCAGCCAACTCATGCTGCATGGCTGCCAACGCAGCCGCCACTGGATCGGGCTGGGCATTCATCGCCCCACTATTGTTCCGGGATCTCGTCATGACACTGCACATATACACCAAAATAGTGAGTTGATCAGACCCACAACTAGTGTCCACACATGCAATAGCCATGGCAAACTCTAACAACAGTCATGAGCAACACACAATTACCATACATAATGTTTCCATCAAGAAACCGCTCTGATACCATAAATGTAACACCCCCTTAGGCATCTGGTGTATTAACAGTTACTTAATCAGATTAGCACAGTAATTAATTCAAAATCAATAAATTAAAACCAACAGAAGCATTTTCAAAAACATTACGTCATCGTCATTTCCTTTCAAAACCATATATCTGATTCATCATTTATGGTAAGTATCCACTTATTACATATACGAATGCCAAGACACCACAACAAGCCTCTACGATCCAGATAACATAAAGAACGACAGGTAAAACAATAATGTCCATACCGATATATCAGGAGAATCAGAAGTCACGTGTATATATATATATATATATATATAATATATATATATATATATATATATATATATATATATACATCGTAAAAAATAATCACTGTGGCTATACAAAAGAATAGGCACCTTGTGCCATGATCTCACAGATCACATCCTCACAAGAGGGTACAAAATATACAGCGTCTATACATCACAATCCATATAGGATCCAAAATATATGTGCATGCACATCTTCCCTTGTAGGGGTACAAAATGGCATCATATACATAAAGCAGTGAGCAACAGTGCTCTCAAAGTACCGCCCAAGCAGCTATATAGTGCCTGTCCCTATTGGGGCCTCCCGCCCTGGGACCCATCATCTCTGCCAAATGCATCACCTGCAAAATAAGATCCCCAACAGGGGTGAGATACAATCTCAATAAGCTCAGGGTACTTGGAGGCTTCTCCTCCCCCTGGCTCACTTCCATGATAACTTAACATCAAAGGCATCAAAACACCAAGCCTCCTGGCCCTCATAACAACACATAGACACTCTCTAGCTCTAATGTGTATCTGTGGTACTACGTCCGCCAAAGATGCATCATCATCAGCATCGGGACTCTCAGTCCCTAGTGTGAGGCCGGAACTCTCACCCGTGCCATCCCATCGGGAGCTACCACTTTACACATGGAAGCATATATATGGCACCTCCGAGAATATGCCTCAACCGCGACAGGACCACCTATCTCTGGTCTTAAGGGATCATACACCCTTTACGTGAGCAAACCGACTAGGAGTTGCGCTCTACTCCTAGGGAGGTCCATATCTATCTAACTGGCCAGAAGATTTATCCGAAAGACAGCTATACACAAGGCACAGAAACATGTATACATATTATCATGAGGAAAGCTGTAACATCCAATTCAATGCATATGAATCATGTATGCAACCATCACTCCCTCGGAGTATGGTGGAACTCAGAGGGGAAAAACCCCAAGAACTAGAGCTCACCTGACAAAACAGTGCTCTGCTGTCCAATCCCTGAACTGTGGTCTCCGCCACTGACACCCTCGGTGTCACGCCCTATACAAAGGCACACAAGCATGAATCAACAACCATCCTATCCGTATAAGGCTTTTAATTATACTAAAACTCACAGAAAACAGAATTTTCATGCATAAAATTATGCAGATTTTGTACCCACTTAGAAAAATCATAAATTCCTGTAGGAAGCTCCTAAAATCAAGGGAATTTAGAAGAATATAGATATATCTCTCATATTTCAAACAAGACTGATCCCATCCAATTTCATTAGCCACAGCCTCTGTAACAATTAAAATACCAGAACTGCCACGCACTATATCAGTGCTGACAGCAACATATCAGTCCAACCAGCCATTTTCAAACGCCCGTCAACACCAGGATACTCATCCAAATGACCTGCGCTTTTACATGTATAAAGTAAACATATATATCTTTCTATCGCCACTGGAATCACTCAATTTTAATCATCCTAGAATGAGATATAATTTCTTCAAGGTTGCCATTTGTACCAGTAAAATCTGATAAAAACAGGGTATAGCAGCCTATTATTACTCTACACAATTAATTCCAGGAACCTCCAAAAATAGTACAAAAATTCCAGAACAAACTTAAACCTCTTAGCTTTCAAATGGCACCATTTTTAGACCATTTGGATCCTTATAGCTCCTGTTATGCACAAAACACCATGGCTGACCAGATTACCGTTCTTTGCTGTCAAGTACATTTATGTATGTTTCATGCATGGGACACCATTTCAACACTTATATCAACTTCTACACACTCCAAATTATACATTAAAATTGTCCCAACCTCCCAATACTTAAAATCTATCAATTTCACTTCAAACCCTCATCAAACCTTACCCTAACCTTATGATTTCTAAGAATCAAGGAGAAATAGGAGGAGGGTACCAACCTTAGAGCTCAAAGAATCAAATTGAAGGGTGGACCAAGCACTCTATAGCTTCCAAGTCTGCCCAGCTACTCCGAATGAAGTGGGCAGCTCCTAGCTCCACTCTTTTCTCAAATTGCTCACAACCAATACTCAACAACAATAAATGACAAAGAAAAGAGCTTCCTTTCTTGCTTAATTTGTGTTTCCGGCCGCCAATCAAGAAGGAGTGAAGAGGAATGGTGCTTGGTGTGAAGGAGGGATACAGACGTGTAGGAAGAAGAAGAAGAAATGTGAAAAGTGTGGTCAGATGTATGTTTTAACATGAGAAGGGGGTTGTTGGGCTCTCAGAATTACTAACCATACTCACCATTACTCATATTCACACCCTAACTTCTAAACAAAGACCAAAATGTTCTTCCTTTCATTAATCCTCTTTTATTAAGACTAAGCCTCTTAATTAGGCAAATATCACCCAAAGTACATTAATTATAATTAGTGACATTACATTGTTTTTGGTTTGATGGGTGATTCGTGATCCCGATTTCATTGCTTGATTGATTCAAGAATCATGAATAATTGAATTTTTTAAACTTAGAATATACTTAGCTTAGTGTGAATTTAATTGATCTTAATTTCTCTCTTTTTATAAAAGCATAAGTGAAGCCATATATATAGCCGTGGAATTTTTGTTGTTGAATGTTGACTTTTTCTAAATTTTTATTTTGGAAAGAAGAAAATAAATTAATGTTTTCATAAATTCCTCCATATTTGAAAATTTTAATCTGATCATGAGTTTTTGTGCATTTTTTCCTAACCCCTTTTTAACGGAATGAGATATCTATTGTATGCATGATTCAAGTTTAGATCCTTTTTTTTTTCTTCCTTGTTTCGCTATGCTTAATTAATTGTTTACTTGGCCAAACTACTACTCTCATTATTTTTCAGAGTTTGGTTAATTGGAACAAAAGAATATTGGGCCAGCTTTTGGGAACTCTCGAGGTATATCTTTGATTACTTATTTGTTTCTATCATTATTTCTATATTTCTATATGTCTTATTCTTGTCTATACTATTGCCACTTGTGACTTTAACTATAATACGTGTTCTTAAAATTTTTTAGTCAATCCACCTTATTTATAAGGTTATGTAGATTGTGAACTATACTATGACATTATTTTTACTAATATCAATTTGATAAGATATCTTTTATAAAGGCTTACTGAAACATTTTGATGAATGCATTATTTTTTTTATATCTTTTGGTTTTGCAGAAATACTAATTTGACTTGTTCCTAATATGTGGATGCTACGTCTATGGGGACTTGTTATTATAAGTCATATAATACATTTCAATCTTTTATTAATCAACCCCTTGTATTGATAGTAACAACATATATACGTGTAATCATATGTAAATCAATTTTAGTTAAATATTTAATTCACATTAAATTGTAAACAAAGTTATTTATATTCTTCTTTAGTTTTCATTGTTAGATATTTGACAATATAAAAAATATAAGTGCATTAAAATTACAAGGAGGGAAATAAAAAATTGGCCATATTTTTTTTAACTACATCGGTTATGTAATAAACGATTTAGAAAATGACTATACAACATCGATTACAAAAAAAACCGATGTTAAACAGTACTTACAACATCAATTTTAGACAAAACCGACGTTGTGAGTACTTCTCAACATTAATTTTTCACATGTAGAAAGTTCATTTTTCATATCGATTTTTAAAAAAATCAATGTTGATTTTTGTATATTTTACATTTTTTATTGTTTATTTCTTATTATATAATATCAGTTTTCTTAAAAATCGATGTTGTATAGTGTATGTTAACATTGATTTTTGAAAAATCGATGTTAACATTAATACTCTTAACGTCGGTAGTTTCAACATCGGTTAAAAATCAATGTTAAAAATAAAAAACAATTGATGTTAAAAGCCTATTTTATAGTAGTGCATGGTTCTTCAAAAGGAATCAACTGGTTGAATTGGGACAAAATGGAAATGAGGAAAGAACATGAAGGAATGGGCTTCAGGAATCTTCACGGTTTCAATCTTCCCATGCTAGGCAAGGGTGGAAATTCTCCACCAATGAAGATGGGTTACAAAAAATTTCAAAGCAAAATATTTCCTCAATGTTGGGTTCTTGGATGCCAAGTTAGGGCACAATCCAAGATTCATCTGGCGTAGCATCGATGCTTCTTAGGTTTTGGTAAAGGAAGGAATTCAATGGAGACTAGGAAGTGGCCACAAAATTCAAATGACAGAAACCACGTGAAGGCTACATCAAATGCAACATTGATTTAACTTAATTCGATTACACAAATTGGTTTAGAGTGGGCATCTGTCTTTGTGGGCATCAAGGTCAATTCTTTAGTTGAAGAACACTCCACTACAATCAAATTGACCTCTCTGCTTCATGACTTACCAAATGTCAACTATGAGGTGGACTGTAAAGTGGTTACACATGGTATTACTCAAGAGTGTAGAGGCCTTTTAGATTTTCTCTGTATTATTTTTAAATGTAAGGCTTCCTTGTCCCGATTACCAAAATCCTTGGTGAGTTTCACTAAACCGCAAGCAACTCATGTTGCTCATTCTCTTGCGAGAGCTTCACAATTTTATGCTTCTTGCCACACATTAGATAATGTACCAAGTTTTATTGCTTCCATTATCCTTACTGAAATAAGTTAAGTCTTTGCCAGTTAAAAAAAAAACTCTCATGAAGTGCGAAAAAAAAAAAGATAGTTAGTGCTTTGAGGTGAGAACCTTAGAATGTAATCATCAAATGACTATACCAAAAATAAATCTATGTAAACATATTCTCATGTTGTCATTACAAATATATGAAAAGGAGAAGAAAAGATTGTTTAGTTGCATTTTAACATTAATATTGGATTAATTAAGTTTTTTGTCAATTATCATTACAAATTCTAATTATTAGTCCCTAAAAAAATTTGACACTTTTAGCCCCCCATTGATTTTCGTAATATTTTTGGTTTCATTTAAAAAAATTCTATTTTTTGTCCCTTGTTTATTTTACTGTTCAAAATTATTCTCTATTTTTCTCATTAGTACCTTGTTTATTTTATATTTCAGATGAATTTTTAGAAGTTTAAATAAATGAAAGACTAAAACATGGACTAAAATTGTTGATGAAAAATTAATAGAAGACTTAAAATTGTAAGAAAAAAATTGAGTGCCTAAATCTAGATTCTAAAAAAGTTGAGAGACTAAGAACATAGTTAACTCTTTCTTTTTAAGGAAGAGTACTTAACTAACTCTTGATTTTTCATTGTTTAGCTACATCTTAACATTGACAAGGAGTGAAAATATGTGATGTAGGAAATAATTTATTTATTTTTATATTCTTTAGTAAAAGTTAGATACTCAATTTGAGTCCTTGGAAATTTTTCAAGAAACTAACTGTGATGGGAGAACTCAAAACACAAGCTAATTCAATAGATATGAGCTACTAGTTGTCATGAGAACAAAAAATGAATCCATTGAAAAATTCAAATTAGAATCTTCATGAGATAGAATTTTTATCCTTATCAACAATGCCAACTTAGTGGCAAAATGTTCAGTTCATTAATGTTATTGGTGTTTTTATTCCTAAAAAAATAAAATTAGAAATTTTTGTTTGACTTACATATGTTTTTGGTCTATTAAATTTGGGTCACTTTTTGTATTTGTTTTTTCAAATTTTATTTCAAGTTTCTTAGATTTGAAAATGTTTTTTTAGTCCTTCTTAACTAATTTTGGTGGTTTGGATGCATAATTTCTGGCTGGTTTTCTATCGCAGAATGGATTAAAAAAATCATCTCTATCAAATTTTAGAAAGAAAATGCAATTTTTAATTTTGGGACTAAAAATAACATACCCAAATTTGAGGGACTAAAAACATACTTAAGCATTTTGGATTTTGTCTCAACTTTTAAAAATAATAAGTTTTCATCTATGTACTTTTGAAAAGACAAAAAGTAGTTCCTTAAGCTAACACCTTTTCCAACTATGGAAGAAAAAAATTGTGTATTTAAAAAAATATGGGTACTTTTTCTTAAATTTTAACAATTATTAATTATTATAATTTCATTAGGGAAATGATTGTTGAACACATACCAAAAGGTGTATATACTTTTTGAGAAATAGGAAGAGATCACCAGAGATAAGTGAATGATAAGATTGGTGATATGATTTGATAGGAAGAGATGCATACAAAGAAATTGAAGATGTTGATAGAGTTTGTAAATAATGTGTTTTCAAATATCACCACACTTTCAATTATGTACTTATGTAAGAACTAATTCAAAAGAACCATGATATTTGAAAGCCCCATGTTTCTAAACACCTTATTAGCACCTCTAATTTCTATCTATCTATCTATGTTTTTTCCTATCATAGCTATCAAACATATCATTTTCTCTCTTTTTTCATTCTCTTACTAGGTGTTGATTAGCATGTTGGGTGTTCAAATATATACTTTCAATTCACAAGAATGTAATAACTACTTGTCATTAATGAGAAAGGTGTACTAGTAATAGTTAATTAACTTATTAAATGGATAAATAAAATAATAAAATCAATATTAATTATATTTTTAATTTGTTATGTTGAGAAAAAAGGATCATATACTGATAGTATAAAAAGTTTTACATCGTCATCCAATCATAATCCATCATGAAGGCTAAGGTTGTTGACTTGTATGGTAATGTGCATGACCATTAAACTCCAATTTTAATATCAACATGAAAATCTCATTTTCTTTATATTTCACAAACACCCTCATACACATATGGAAAGTCATTTAAACACCCTATCAACACCTCTTATTTCAAAAGAACCATGATATTTGAACATCCCATCTTTTTAAACAACATATCAACATACCTCATTTTTTCTATATATCATTCTTTCTTCTTATCACATCATATCACCTATCATACCTTTCATTTTCTCTCTTTTTCCACTCTCTTACTAGGTGTTGATTAGCATGTTGAGGGTTCAAATATATTTTTCCAATTCAAAACAATGTAATAATTACCTACCTTTCATTAATGAGAAAGATATACTAGTAATAGTTAATTAAAGTATTACATGGATAGATAAAATAATAAAATCAATGTTAATTATATTTTTAATTTTTTGTTATAGAATTTTAATATCAACACGAAAAATCTCATTTCCTTTATCAACATGGAAAATCTCCTTTAGGGTTCCAAAAATTAATACCTTTTCCACCAATGGAAAGAACAAAAAGTTAAGTATTCCAAAAAAGTATGGCTACTATTTCATAAATACTAACACATATATTAATTATTATACTTTTAATTAGGGAAATGATTCTTGAACATCGAACGGGTGTATATACTTTGAGAGATATAAGAAGTTGAAAGACATAAATGATTGATAAGATTGGTGATATAATATGACAAAAATAGGAGAATAGATATAAATAAGAGGTATTGATGGAGAGTTTGTAAATAATGAGTGTCCAAATATCACCATTATTTCAATTATGTACTTTTGTAAGAACTAAATCAAAACAATGTAATATTACCTGTCACTAATAAGGAAGAAATAATTAATAATAATTAAAGTATTACAAAAACCGATAACATAATTAAAAATATTAATTATATTTTTAATTGTATGTTATTTTCCAAAATGGACAGATAAAGAAGAAAAGAAATATTATTTTTATTATCAGCATCAAATCTCATTTCTTTTTTCTTCCACATATGGAAAGCCATTTAAACAATATTTTAGTGTAAAGCAATTTATCACCAATTTTTCTGCTAATACAACTCAGATAACACAAGAATCTCTAATAACAAATGTCTCTATTAATACTTTCCCTAAATTCAACCTAGTTTCATCTTAAAAAGAAGTTATTTATACAACACATCATCAAGAACAAGAAAAGCACATCAAGGTAACATTTTAATAAATTTCTTAATTCTTGCTTCATTGCCTTCCACATATGTAAGCCAATTAAATATTTTATTGTAAAATACCTCTAATTATTTATTGAACATAAATTTAATTACCATTTTTATGCTAATACACCTCAGATAACTAAATATCTCTCACAAATGTCTTTAGCACTACATCTTAAAAGAATTATATAAACAACACAATATCAAACATGAGAAAGGCACAACAAAGTACCTAGCACTTTAAGAAATTTCTTCTTGTTCTTTTCTAGTCACTATCATGGCAAGAAAGAAGGTTGACATTACATACATAAGCAATCCCAGGAAGAGGAAGGCAGCGTTGAAGAAAAGGAAAATTGGTTCAAAGATTCTTTCTCTTTATCCCATTTTAACTATGCTTTATTAGCATTGTACCATGCATATTTATCTTTTAATAAAATTTCAATTTCTAACCATTTCGCACTTTCACTCATTTATCCTAATGGACTGTTATGTTTTTCAACAGGTTTGCTAAAAAAGGTGGATGAAATCACTATCCTTTGTGACATTCAGGCGTGCGCTATCATTTATACTCCAGACGAACCTGAGCCTGAGGTTTGGCCATCTGAGCAGGGAGTGGAAAGTGTGATTTTCAAGTATAGGGGAGTTTCTGAATTGGCACGAAACAAAAGAATGCTTTGTCAAGTGTCACTTTTAAGGAAAAACATAATCCAAGCGCAAGGACAGCTCAAGAAACTCAGGAATGAAAACAGGAAGAAGGAGATTGGCATTTTCATGTGTCAATATTTTGCTGGCGGTAACAACCTTGAAGAGTCCAACATTATTGATCTTAATGATATCACATTCTTGGTTGATGAAAAATTGGAGGAGATTACAAAGAAAATTGAAATGCTCCATGTCCAAGAGGAACCATGATGCAAGGAGAGCAAGCACTTGTGACCAATGTGGGTGCGATGCCAAATTAATCTGAATTGGTCTAATGACAACAAAGTCATTCCTAGAAAAGAGTGATGATCTTGTTGGCAAGGTTTCTAGTGTCTCTCTTGTTGGAATTGTTCTATGTTTGGCTGTTGTATTTTTTTGTCTTTAAATGTGTCCATGCTTAGACACATGAATAATACTGAATAAAATTAAAATTTTGTCGCTCTATTTTAAGGATTCTACTATCTTTCAAATATGCAGAATCTCAATATACATTTGAATGAATTAACAAGTAAATCTAAAGACTAAATGCTTGGAAAGACGTGATTGATATATTTAATTAGATATCCCAATAAAGATACTTTTCCCTATATAATTATCTTTTTCATACTGATGAAATTGTTAATGAAGTTCAAGTATGGAATTTGTAATTGACCCATTATAAAAAAAAGGTTGGGAGGATTTAATTGCATTTCTTCGGTAAGGATTTTACTAGACTTGGAATCATTTTTACAAGAATAGTTCTTACGGAAAAAAGAGCTAAAAAAAAACTCATGGAATAGGCACAGATTGAGGAAGGCCAATGAAAAGAATCAATTGTTTAATTTTTATCACTCCTAATGTGTTGGTCGAATCATAGGTGTTCTGTCCTTGGAAACAGGAATGTATAGCATGATTGCTAGTAGGTTAATCTTGGATTAATGACTCTTTCCAAGATATCTATGGAAGAGATACCCCTAGATTAAGCAGATCATTGTGCACTTTGATATTGATACGACGTTTAGTCAATGGAGGTGGTATGTGTGCACAGTGACAACATAACAATAGTAGAGAGAGTCTCCCCATAACTGTGAGTGTACTTCTTATTTATAAGGGTGTTATTTCTAGGTTAGTTGCTGTCACATCTTGATTGGATAAACTAAATTTCCTGATTGTTGGAATTAGAACATCTGTTTGTTGGGATCTTCTTTGATAGTTGTTATGCGCATTGTTGGGATCTCCCCATTTATTGTTGAGATTCTGAGCTGATGGGCCCTTAATGGGCTGTTAACTCTAATGGGACACCTTATTAGACTCATATGTTGGGTCCGTAACAATAGGTAAAACCTATACTACAAAGACCCTCGATAGACTTGCTGTAGACAAGGGGTAAAGTATTATCACTTCATGTGTCCTCTTCTAAGGTGCTGGAAATTTGAATGGAAAAATTCTACAGCAGACAAGCTATTTGGAGAAATGGGATATATTGACATGTATAGAAAGACTTTGTTTCTCCTTTGTTTTATATGATTATGTTAAGCTGTTTGATATGAATTATTTTGGTTTCAAAATCGGTCAACCGGTGTGAATCATGTTTTAGTTTTACTTTAGGAAAATAGTTCTAGGTGATGCATATTAAAAGTTTCGAAAAATCATTATTCATTTCTTATTTATTATATTAATCATTATGTGATATATTAAAGATTTTCTTCACTTGTGTAAATTTGAGATTTTCTTTTACATATTGAGAAAAACGAGTAAATTTAATGTCTAAATTACTTTAGGAAAATTATTATTTATTATTTATTGTAAATTTTTGAAGATTTTAATTTACCTATGTAAATATTTTTGTTATGCATTGACATAGGATTTTATATAAAATCATTCTTTAATTTTACAATTTTTTCATGAGGATTGACAATCAAATAAGAAAATTTACACTTTATTCACGGGGATGAACATCATAGAAATAACCTTTTTTTTGGCAAACTATCAACTAAGAAAATTTTTAAATTTTATTCACGGTACTGAACAAACAAGTAAAAAGAACATTTATTCACAACAATGATCATAAAAATAACTTTTTTATGCAAACAATCAACTAATAAAATTTAAATTTTATTCTAGGGATGAACAATCAAGTAAGAAAATTTACACTTTATTCATTGCAGGGATATGAAAATTATAAAAATGACTCTTTTTTTCTTACAAATAATCAAGTATGAAAATTTATACTTATTCACGATGATGAACAATCAAGTAAGAAAATTTAAATTATTTTATTCACAGGGATAAACATCTATTTAAAAAAGATATATTTTTTTAAAATAATCAAGTAAGTAATTTATACTTTATTCAAGGGATGAACAATCTACCAAATATCACGTGAACAACTATCACAGACTAAGTTAATTTATTAAAATTTATTATTATAATAATTTAATACAAATATATTATTATTAAAATTCATTTTACATTTAATATAATATATACCTTACTTGGAGAAAAATAATTAAATAAGACTTAATGAATTGAGATATAGATTGAGAGACGATGTGTCCTAAGACGAAGTGAAGAAAACTATAAGTTTGATAGAATGTTAGACATGTTATTATCTTTATGTTTTATACTGTCCATTTTTAGTTTTTTTCCTCTTCATTTTCTCTTCATTCTTTTACCCTTATTTTCTTTTATCTTATTTTGTTTTCTTTTGTCTTATTTCCCCTTTTTCTTTCTCTTTTCTTTCATTTTTTTAACTTTTTCGTATCTATCATCAAATTCATTTATTACAGACTCCAATTTACTTGGGTTAAAAGTAGTATTGATGTTGATGATATTTTCTTGATTGTTATCTTATCTTATCATATACACATTTAATTAAATATTTCATCTTGCGACTTAGGGACACAGACACACAAGTATAATATAATCAACTCACACATTGTGCAGAAAATAAAGTTAGCTATTGCTTTGAAGTGAGAACCTTAAATTGTAATCACGACTTTACCAAAAATAAATCTAAATATAAATTTAACATATTCTCATGTTTTCATTACAAATATATGAAAAGGAGAAACAACCATTGTTTAGATGCGTTTTAACTATGATTTTGGGTTAATTTACTTTTGACTCCCTTATCTTTTTCGTACTTTAATTATTAGTCCGTAAAAAAATTATAAATTTTAGTCCTCTATTAATTTTTCATCAATATTTTTAGTTTCTCTAAAAACAATTTCATTTTTATTCCCTTGTTTATTAATTTCTATTGTTCAAAATTACTCCCTGCTTTGCCCATTAGTCCCTCATTTATTTTATGTAATACTAATTTTTAGCAATAAAAATAAATAAAAGTTTAAAAATGGACAAATTTTTTTAACAGACCACCTAAAGATGCTGATGAAAACTTAATAGAGGATCAAAAGTTGTTAAAAATTGAATGACTAAAAATTAAAATATGAAAAGATTAAGGGACTACAAACTTATTATTTCTTGATTTTTTACTGTTTAGCTACATCTTAATGTACATTGACAAAGAGTGAAAATCCGGGAAGTAGAAAATATTTTATCTACTTTCATATTCTTTAGTAAAAAGATAAGACAAAATAGGTACTAAAGTTTAGTCCTTGGAGTTTTAAAGACGCTTTTGTAGTAGTGAAGAAACTAATTGTGCTGGGAGAACTCAATGAACAAGTTAATCTACCAAATGTGAGCTTCCAATTGTCTTGAGAACAAAGAAAGTTGAATCCATTGTAAAATTCAAAGATGAATCTATATGAGATATAATTTTGATCATTACCAATTATATGCCAACTTAGAAACATGATATTCTGTAAGGTTATTAATGTTTTATTCCTGAAAAAATTCCACATTTAAAATTCTGATTTTCTTAAATATGTTTTTGGTATGTTAAATTTGAATCACTTTTGTTTTTGGTACTCCAATTTTTATTTTCTATCAATAGTCCCTCAATTTTGAAAAATGTTTTTTTTTTGTAACTCTTAAAACTAGTTATTTTCATTTATATACTTTTGGAAAAAAACAATAATTCCTAAACCTAACACCTTTTCTACCTACAGAATAAGCAATTTGTGTATTCCAAAAATTATGGATACTATTTAATAAATTCTAATATATACATGTATTAATTATTATACTTTCAATAGGGAAATGATTCTTGAACACGCAAAGGGTGTATATACTTTGAGAGAAATAAGAAGATAAAAGAGGTAAGTGATTTATAAGATTGGGTATATAATGTGACAAGAAGAGAAAAATAGAGAAAAATGAGAGATATTAATTATGTGTTTATAAATAATGAGTGTCCAAATATCATCACTTTTTCAATTATGTTCTTGCATAAGAACAAAATCAAAACAATGTAAACATAATTACATGTCATCAACGAGAAAGAAATAATAATGATTAAAGTATATGGACAGATAAAATAATAAAAATCATAAATATATTTTTAATTTGTAGGTTATCTTCCTAAATGGATAGATAAAGAAGAAAACAAATATTAATTTAATTATCAACGTGAAAATCCCTCTAGTTATTTATTGTACATGACTTTAATTACCATTTTTATGCTAATACACTTCAGATAACTAAATATCTCTAACAAATGTCTCTAGCATTACATCTTAAAAAGAATTATATAAACAACACAAAATCAAACATGAGATTGGCACAACAAAGTAGCTTGCACTTTCAGAAATTTCTTCTTGTTCTTTTCTGGTCACTATCATGGCGAGAAATAAGGTTGACCTTACATACATAAACAATTTCGTGAAGAGGAAGGCAATGTTGAAGAAAAGGAAAAATGATTCAAGCATTCTTTCTCTTTATTTCATTTTAACTATTCTTTATTAGCCTTGTAGCATTCTTTCTTCTTTATTTCATTTGTCCTTGCGGCAAGACATTACATTCAATGTCATACCTGAATCCTGTTGATATTAATTTTTGAGAAGGGACTACATGTTGGAACTGGCTAGCAGCCTAGCACTACCAATTTTATAGGAAATGGAAGAAAAAGTTATTTATTTATTTGTCTATTGTTGCTGTACTATTATTTGAAAAATTTCTGCTTTGGTGGCCAAGGACAGGTAGGCTCTAGATACCAATGATATGGGATTTAGGTGAGAAAGAGAGAGGGAAGAAGAACAAAAGAGAGAGAGTGAGAGATCAGAGATGACAAATGGAAGAAACTGAGAGATCAAAGAACTGAGCACTGCAATAATGATTGTTCAAGGTGATTCAGTCAGTTATTGTATTTCTATTTTTGTTTGCTAGTTAATCTCTTTTTGACCATTAGCCCCAATTTGCCTGTAGCATCTGTAGTTGCTATTTCCATTAGCCCCAATTTGCCTAAAGATAAAGTGATTGATGAGTCCTATTGGTCTGATAAAGATTACTGCAAAACAACTCAGGTCTCTAAAGTTATTACATATGTGTTTATTATTATGTTTATTTTTTGCTTTCATTATCTGATGGTTTTCCTATTAACAATTTTTTAATCTATATTCCATAAAGAATTGGTATCCTAAACATTGCTAAATCATGTTGGAATTTGGATCAGTGTCTTTGGGGACATAATAGACTGATTCATTGGAAGAATTGGGTGAATTGTAGCAGATTGCATTCATTCAATGTAAGGGAATCTAAATGGTCATGACCATGTGGTTATTTTGAAATCTATTATTATGCATCAGTTATATGGTCTTCTCATTATATTTGAATTTCTATTTTTGGTCCTATATAGAAATGGGAAATGAGAAGGCAAATAGTTAGAAGTGTATGTTTCTTATTATATGCACCTAGTGAAGATGATTTTTTGCTTTCAATCATTGAATATATTCATTGAGGCATTAAGTTAGTTGATTAATGAATAAAAGCAGCTATCATGGCATTTTTAAAAGTTGGCCTGCTGCTAGCTTCCCAATGCCTAGCGCAATGCCCATGGGTGGTCAGCAAGAGTTAAAGAAACTCATGCAGGTAAATAATTCATTGAAGCATTGAGTTAGTTGCTTAATCATTGAGGTAATTGTTACCATATGTAATATTTCATAAAATTTAATTAATTGATGATATCGTATTAGTATATAGAATCAAAAAATATATAGTATTTAATAATATAATTGATCAATTAAATCAGAATATATTCATTATAATGATCTTAATTACTATAAATATGTTATGAATTTAAAAAGAAAAATAATAAAGTTCAACTACATTTCAAATAGGAAAAACTAATATGATACTGTCACGTATATCTATTTCTATGTCAAAGTCTTTTTATAATAATAATAATATAACATATAACTTTTTTTCTTCTGAAATTTGTAATATCAAATTGATAATTGATGGTAGCTTTTCTAAATTGAGCTTAAAGTGTGTGACCAATTCTTGGATTATGGCACTGGAACAGAAGCTACGTACAATCATGTATCATGCAAACTGCCTAGTTGTCATTCAAGTTTGTCTTTTTTTGTTTATGATAACTGGTACCTTCTTTCTAAATTCAGAAGGCATTGACCAATTATTTACATTACTAGTTACTAGCTAAAATCTTGTCTGATCTCTTTGGCTAAATCCAAAGTCTGAAACCACCTAAAAATGTAAAACTAGATCTCATGCATGTACTTAGACAGAAAACATACGCATGAGCATTTGAAATATAGCTCAAAGACATATGTTATAGAGTTACATAACCATATTTTACTTTAAACACTCCATTAATACCTTTCATTTCTTTTTATTTTTCTTATCTTATCATATCATAAATCCTTACATATCTATAATTTTCTCTTTTTTTTACTCTCTCTAAATGTTGGATAACACATTGGGTGTCTATCAAACAATTTTCTTAGTATATGCTCATGCTTGAAATTAGAAGAAATACAGCACCACCTATGTATAACTCCAGCCAAAATTGGGATGAAACGTGGTGCTTTTAGTTATAGAAAGTTTTGCTAATCACTTTGTACACTATGTCATGAAGGAAGTTAAGCCCAATAGTTTTTTCTTCTCTCCGGCCCAACGTGCTGGCCCAAGGGGTGGTGTGCAGATTGGATTTTGGTCTTTCTGCACTTTCAGCATTTTAGGAACACAAACACGAACCCCCACACTCCACAGTTACTATGTCAGCTAATTCCCTCTTGCCACCATTGTGAAAGCTGCAACCAGGTTTGAATCTCTATAATATTTACTACTAAGTAGTCATGATATATCGTTCTCTTTATCAAGATTATATAATTGAGTTACTGAGAACAAAGTGCCTTACATCTGATATTTATTTTAGTTTCTGATCTGTTATTTATCTGAAATCAGTTAGTGTTGCTTTGTTCTACACATGGTGGTTCCACTTGACATAATTAAATTCACTGTTCTGGCCCATTTTCCTGTTTTGACACGGAGATCATAATTAATGTAGTAAATCCTAGTTTAGTGTTTTAAACTTAGATCCTAAAGTGTTCTTTTAGACCTTTGAAGCTCCACAAGAGCTTGAGCCTTTGTAGTTTCAGCATTCTTTACTTGTTCCCTTAACTTGTTCAGCTCTCTTTGGGCTACATGATGTTGATTCTCCTTTGGAAAACATCCAACAAATGCGGACTTGTTAAGAGTTGTTACACCAAAACAAAAAGAGCAGACAATTTGGACTTGTACCAAACTAGAGTGATAGGGACATGGATAATGGCTTATTTTCCTATAAATGGTATAAGTTTACAACTTATATTCCCACAAGCAATTCTAATTGAATTGCTAACTAATTTCTCCTGTTGTCATATTCTAGTTTCTACTAATTGAGTTTAAATCTAATAATATGTTTCTTTTTGTTTCAATATTTTGGCTTGTGTTCCTTAGTCCTTTAGTGAACTGTCAACTTTATTATAATTTCTACAAAGGGAGAAAGTCCTAAAATATTTGATTGGATTATTTTCCATTAGATGATTACCTGAAACCAGTTTTTGCACTAGCATGGTTGAGCAGTGGAAAAAAGATTTAGATTTTGTTTACCTTTCAAAACCATCCCGTCTCTATAATGGAAACCATTTTTGTGAGCTTGCACAAATAAATTTAGGTTGAAGTTAAGTTGTGTTAAGTTGTAGTTACTATAGTTACTCCTATGTATTAAATTTTCATTTCTAAATTCCAATATTCATTCTTAAAACTCTATTGTCCTATTTACCTGTGGCCAACATGATTTTCCATCCCTCATTGCCTACCTTAAGCATTTAAACTTTTTTTTTTCATATATAGCCAACTAACGTTTCACCTGGGCACTTCCTATACTCCATTCAATTTTAAGAAGCTTGTTTAAGTAAAAAGTGCAAGCTTCAAGCTTTAAAAAAGCTTTTTAGGTCTAATAGATGAACTTATTTCTATACACATAATAATAATATGACCCTTCCTTTTATTTTGTAATGATCTCTAATATTTAATCAAAGCTCATCCCTTTTTGCTGAAACTGCATGGGCAGGGGCTGCATATTATTCCGCCAATTCTGGTAAATTCTTGTATACATGCAAGTTTCTGCAGCTGGGACATTCTTAGGTTGCTTTATTGCTGGCATTGCTTTCTTTCTCAAGGCAAGTCTTAAATTAGTATAAAAAATGTAGAATATTTTCTCCATAAATTGTGTGAATGTGTGTTACTTTATTCTAAAATTCGCCATTTGGATTTTATTTCAAGTAATGTAATATTAGTTTAGATGTTTTGGGTCTAATGTTGTCACTTTAAGAATTTGTGTGATGGGGTTCAATTACACAAAAATAAAAATATTGCTTTTGGCAAAAAAATAAAGCAATTTGTGACGGTTTTTAAACCGCCAGAAAATACAAAACGTGAAAATAAAAAAAAGTGAAAATAATATTTGTGGCGGTTAAAAGCCACCACAATTTTAGCTGTCACAAAAATATCAATTTTTTGTAGTGACCTTACCGATAGACAAAAAAATCCGTCGCCTAAAATTTCAGACGAGCGTTTTATCGACGAAATTTTGTTCTTCGAAATTCCGTCGAAAATTTCATTTTTCTGACGGATTTTCTAGTTTAGCGACGGATTTTGTCTGTCGGAAATAGCATTTTTTTTTGTAGTGTAGTGGAAAGTGAGATTTTCAGGTTTAGGGGAGTTTCTAAATTGGCACGAAGCAAAAGAATGTTTTGTCAAGAGACCCTTTTGAGGCAAAACATAATCAAAGCCCAGGGGCAACTGAAGAAATTGAGGAATCAAAACAGGAAAAAGGACACTGGCCTTTTCATGTGGCAATACTTTGCTGGTGGGAACACTCTTGACAATGCCAACATTATTGATTTGAATGATATCACATTCTTGGCTGATAAAAAATTGGAGATTACAAAGAAAATCAAAATTTGGATGCCATGCCAAATTAATATGAATTGGTCTTATGACAACAATGTAATAATTGTCAGTCATTAATGAGAAAGATATGCTAGTAATGGTTAATAAAAGTATTACATGGATAGATAAAATAATAATATCAATATTAATTGTATTTTTAATTTCTAATGACAACAAATTCATCCCTTGAAAAAAGTGATATTCTTGTTGGCAAGGTTTCTAGGGTCTCTTCTGTTTGAACTGTTCTAATTGTCATGCTTTTTGGTCTATAAATGTGTCCATGCTTAGACAGAGAAATAATATTGAATAAAATTAAGACTTTATCGCTCTATTTTAAGGATTCTACTATCTTTCAAAGATGCAGAATCTCGGTATACATTTGAATGAATTAACAGGAACATCTAATGACTAAATGCTTGAAAAGAAGCCATTGATATATTTAATTGGATATCCAAATAAACATAGTTTTCCCTATATAATTAGCTGGTTCAAAACGCATTTGTTCTAGTCAATTTGAATTATATTAGTTACGTTATTTGTCTATTTTTAAATTGCTTCAAATTTACAATCTACACCATACCCATCATACGAGTGACACTTGCTCTAGATCTAAATAGTGCTTGGATTAACCCGTACCTTACCCAATTTAAATTTCTAATCTTATGGTGATTTAATGTTATACTCCTGTCCATCCACTGGCTGCACTCATCAAAGGATAAAACACCTAGATAAAAAGAATGGCCTCTTTCTATTTGTTAATCCACAAGCCATGTACGAATTATTTCAATCACCATAAGGCACGAATTATTTCACATAGGCTTCATACTATTAGGATAAACGTTTAAATAAATATTGTTTTATGTAATTTGAATTTTAAAAGGAGTAATATGGGTAGATAAGATATGAGGAAAGATAAGATATGAAAAGAGATAGTATAGAAAGATATTAGGAAAGATATTGTTTAGTTTTGAATTTGAAATTGTTTTAGGTTTAGGTTTTCGTTGCTTATAAATAGCACATTATGTAAAGAGGTCTGTGTGGCTTTGGCAGACTATTATCAATAGAAAGAGAGTTTTCGTCCCCAGTAAATTTGTGTGTGTTTGTGTTTGTGTGAGTGCACCAGTGTGTGTGTGTGTGAGAGAGGGCCTGTGAGATATCAGTTTTATCAAATCACTGATATCAAATTGGTATCAGAGCTTGAGAGAATGGAGAGTGGTCCGAGTAGTAGTCTGCCATTACCCCACCTTACGAAGGCTAATTATGAGAACTGGAGTATCCAGATGAAAGCTCTGTTGGGAGCTAATGATAGTTGGGAGATTGTCCATGATGGTTTCGAAGAACCACAATCCACGACAGGATACATGGCGGCGCAGAACAAAACGTTGAAAGAGATGCGATTGAAAGACAAAAGCGTGTTGTATATGATGCTCCGGGCTGTTGATGATTCCGGATTTGAGAAGATTGCTGGCGCAACAACGTCAAAGGAGGCGTGGGACATTCTTGCAAATGTCTACAAGGGAGCCGATCGAGTCAGGCAAGTCAGACTTCAAACTCTCCGTGGAGAGTTGGAAGGAATGAAGATGAAGGAAGGAGAAAGGGTATCCGATTTCATTACTCGAGTCTAGACCGTAGTGAATCAACTAAAGAGAAGTGGAGAGGTGTTGCCCAACACCAGAGTGATGGAGAAAATTCTGAGGTCTCTCACTGATGACTTCGAGAATGTTGTACGTGCGATTGAGAGTCAAAGGACCTAGCAACGTTCACCGTTGACGAGCTTGCTGGTTCATTGGAGGTGCATGAACAAAGGAAGAAGAAGAAGAAAGAAGAGTCACTGGAGCAAGCACTCCAGACAAAAGTTTCAATCAATGACGAGAAAGTGCTTTATTCTCAGAATTTCCGAGGTAGAGGACGAGGCCGAGGTGGACGTGGATATGACCGAGTTGGTAGAGGCCGAGGTTAAGAAGGATGGAATAAAGAGCAGGCTGAATCAAGTCAGCAAAATTTGTGAGGAGGCCGAGGTCATGGAAGAGGCCGACATTCAAATGTAGAATGTTATAAATGTGGAAAGTACGGACACTATTCGAGATTGCAACTCGGACAAATGTTACAATTGTGGCCGAGTTGGTCATTTTGCGAAGGATTGCCGAGGTGAAAGAAGAACGAATGAAACTGCGAACTTTGCCGCAGAAGAAGTAAAAGATGGAGGAGTTCTGATGATGGCTGGAGGTGAAGTCAACCATGCAGCCGAGATGGAATGGTTTATAGACACTGGTGCAAGCAATCATATGTGTGGGTACAAGCATTTGTTCAGTAGTCTGAGACAAACAGAAGCCGGACATGTTTCATTTGGAGACGCTTCAAAGGTCGGTGTGAAAGGCCGAGGTATGATTAGTTTCTTGCAGAAGGATGGACGAGTTGGACGTATTCAAGATGTGTATTACATGCCTGAACTCAAAAGTAATATTCTGAGCGTGGGACAATTGATGGAGAAAGGTTACTCGGTTATTATGACAGACCGAGTTCTTCTATTGAAGGAAAAGCAAGGGCGACTGATAGCCCGAGTGCAGATGGAGAAGAATAGAATGTTCAAGTTGATTTTGAGGTGTGGAAGTCAGCTGTTTGCAAGCCGAGATGAATGATGAAGCATCCTTGTGGCATCGTCGGTTTGGGCATCTTTACTTTGGAGGCCTAGCTGAGATGGTGAATAAGAATATGGTGGACGGATTGCCGAGAATGAACTGTGAGAAGAGATTTTGTGAAGATTGTGTGCTGAGCAAACATGCGAGGAGTCCATTTCAGAGGTCGGCCAGATACCGAGCACGGCGACCACTAGAATTGATACATACCGATGTGTGCGGACCTATTTCTCCCGGGTCCTTCAGTGGAAAGAGGTATTTTGTTACATTCATAGATGATTTCAGTCGTAAAACTTGGGTGTATTTGCTGGAAGAAAAATCCAAGGTGTTTGAGGTATTCAAGAATTTCAAAATGATGATTGAGAATGCAACTGGAAGGAGGATCAAGTCGATACGATCAGACCGAGGTGGCGAGTACACATCAAATGCATTTAGGAGGTACTGTGAGGAGTATGGCATCAGAAGGTTCTTGACGGCACCATACTCACCACAACAAAATGGAGTAGCAGAGAGGAAGAATCGAACCATTCTTAACATGGTGAGATCAATGTTGAAGATGAAGAGAATGCCAAAGGAGTTTTGGGGGGAGGCTGTTCTGTGTGCTGTATATGTACAGAACCGCTGTTCGCATTCCATACTTAATGGAAAGACCCCACAGGAATTATGGACGGACCAAAAACCATCGGTGGGCCATTTAAGAGTTTTCGGGAGTGTGGCTTATGCACACGTTCCTGATCAGCAAAGAAGCAAGTTAGAAGACAAGAGCAAGAAGTTTATCTTCATTGGATATGACGAGAAGACGAAAGGATACAAGCTGTTAGATCCCGGCACCAAGACAGTAATGATAAGCTGAGATGTGAAAGTGAATGAAGACGATGAATGGAGTTGGAGTGTTCCATCCGAGATCAAATCAGATCCCGGAAAGATGGTTATTCAAGACGAGAAGGAGGGCGGATCACCAAGGTGGATCCCGGCAAGGAGCGAGACAGATGATGAAGACGAGATGAGACGACCCCGGATGAGGAGTTTGCAGGATTTGTACGAGTCAACAAACGAAGCCCATCTTGTTTGTTTTTTGACAGATTCTGAAGAAATAAGATTTGAAGAAGCAATCCGAGATGAGAAATGGCAAAGTGCCATGGATGAAGAGATCAAAGCTATTGAACAGAATGATACTTGGGAGTTGACCGAGCTGCCAAAAGGAAGTCGGCCCATTGGAGTTAAATGGGTTTATAAGAAGAAAATGAATGCTGATGGAGAGATAGAGCGATATAAAGCCTGGCTTGTAGCTAAGGGGTATTTGCAAAAGGCAGGAGTAGACTATGATGGGGTGTTCGCACCTGTTGCCAGAATGGAGACAATCAGATTGTTGATCTCGCAAGCAGCTCAGTTTGGGTGGCCGATTTACCAGATGGATGTCAAGTCGGCATTTCTGAATGGTGTACTTGAAGAAGAGGTGTATCTCGAACAACCACCGGGATACTTGAAGGGCGGAGAAGAAAAGAAAGTGTTAAGGTTGAAGAAAGCTTTGTACGGATTGAAACAGGCACCGCGAGCCTGGAATACCCGCATTGATGCATATTTCAAGGAGGACGGTTTTGAACAGTGTCCCTATGAGCATGCCATATATGTTAAGAAAAGAGGTGATGATTTATTACTTGTAGCTCTATATGTTGATGATTTGATTTTTATGGGGAACAGTGAAGAGATGGCACGAGAGTTCAAGAAGAAGATGTCAAGAGAATTTGAGATGACTGATCTCGGCTTGATGAGATATTTTCTCGGTTTGGAAGTCAGACACGACGAAGATGGAATTTTTGTCTCTCAGGAGAGTTATGCGAAGGGAATACTGAAGAGATTTAAGATGGCAGATTGTAACCCGGTTTCAACACCAATGGAACCCGGTTCAAAACATTCAAAGTATGATGGAGGAGAATGTGTTGATCCGAGAAACTATAGAAGTTTGGTCGGATGCTTAAGATACTTAACATGTACGAGACCAGATTTTTGTTTAAGTGTTGGAATTATAAGTCGGTTTATGGAAGAGCCGAGCTATTCTCATTGGAAGGCGGCTAAAAGGATTCTAAGGTACATTCAAGGGACGATCACACAAGGACTTTACTATTCGAAGTCGAAAAATTACAGATTGAAGGGTTACTCGGACAGTGATTGGTGTGGAGACGTGGACGATAGGAAGAGCACGACTGGCTATGTATTTTTCATGGGAAACATAGCGTTTGCCTGGATGTCAAAGAAGGAACCAATTGTGACTTTATCAACATGTGAAGCCGAGTACGTTGCAGCATCCTAGTGTGTGTGTCATGCAGAATGGTTGAGGAATTTGTTGGAGAAGCTGGAGCAAGTTCAAGTCGGTACGACCGAGATCCGGGTTGATAACAAGTCGGCAATTGAGTTAGCGAAGAACCCGGTTAATCACGAGAGAAGCAAGCATATTGATGTCAGGTTTCATTTCATCCGAGATCAAGTAAAAGAGAAGAAGGTGGAGTTGAGTTATGTGACGAGCCGAGAACAAGTCGGAGATATATTCACAAAGCCACTACCGACATTGCTGCTGGAGAATTGCAAGAAGATGATGGGAATGAAAGATGGAAGAAGTATTTAAAGTTTATGGGGGGATTTTGTTAGGATAAACGTTTAAATAAATATTGTTTTATGTAGTTTGAATTTTAAAAGGAGTAATATGGGTAGTTAAGATATGAGGAAAGATAAGATATGAAAAGAGATATTATAGAAAGATATTAGGAAAGATATTGTTTAGTTTTGAATTTGAATTGTTTTAGGTTTAGGTTTTCGTTGTTTATAAATAGCACATTATGTAAAGAGGTCTGTATGGCTTTGGCAGACTATTATCAATAGAAAGAGAGTTTTCGTCCCCAGTAAATTTGTGTGTGTTTGTGTTTATGTGAGTGCACCGGTGTGTGTGTGTGTGTGAGAGGGCCTGTGAGATATCAGTTTTATCAAATCACTAATATCACATACGAGTGGTGGGTAAAAGTGGTTACAAGGGCTGGTTTTAGTGGAGCAAGGCTTTTCGATTATGTGGTGGGGAAGGGGCAAATATATATATATATATATTTGGCTAAACCAAAAGTATCTTTTATCGGAGGTAATCCTGTTCGAGCTAAGTAGGATCAATATTGACAACAAAACTCTTCCTCTAAGTATTCATCATAACTGCATATTCAGAGTTCCACACCAATTGATCCACCTGATTGGTGGTATACATCTATATGTATTAAGGCTTTATTAGGTGGAGTTTTATTTTGGGATGTCTTTAAAGTATCTTGGAGGCTTCATTTTCTGGATTCATGTTATCTTTTATTTATCCAGATATGTTGGCATAAATAAGATGTAACCATGAGGATCTTTTACAAGCATAGGGGATCATTGTACAATGCTTGATACCTATATTGAATAAATTCTTTTTGTCAAAAAAAAAGTATGAATCATTTCATCAGTACATTAAAAGAGGCTTGTGTTCTTAACAAAATAAAAATCAAAGTGGCTTGATATATACTATTGTCATTCTGCAAATTGAAATAAATTATTTGCAAGAAAAAAAAAATGAAGAATGAATCGCTTGCAACTTGAAATTTGAAACAATTTCAATTTCAAAATCAACAAAATTTGTAGAGTTTAATATATTAAAAACAGTTATACACACAAAACAAAATTGAATTGTGCTAAAAACAAAAAATAAACATTTTCTTTCTTTTTTCTACAAGTGGTAAAGTTACTGTTTTAAAAAGGATTTATTTACTTTGAGAAATAGATTGATGTCTTGGTCATTGTGTTTTGGGATGGTTCATTCTATATCGTAATCAAATAAGGCAAAGAAAAAATATTTGCAATTACAGTGTATCTATTACCATATATTAACAAAAGATTTAATTTTAGACTATAATGAGTTGGGTTAAATCTACAAATGCTACTAGATTTTAAAATTAGTAAAATCAATAAATATAAAATGTGGGTTTTTGAAAGAAGTAAAATTGTAGTGAAACAAATATTAAATAACAAACAAAGAAATAAAAGTTATGAAGTTCAAACCAAGGGGACTTTAACCCAAGGGATAATTCTAAATAAGCATTTAACAAAAAATTGTGCAGCCAAAATGATTAGCCAACAAATTCAATAACAAAGAACCAAAATGAGAAGAACCTAAATTTTCTATTGTAACTACAGAAAGATTAACCATTATCACAACCATGGTAGACTGCAAAAAGATAGATCAATTCATATGAACCACCATGGTTGTTTCAAACACGGAAGCAAGATGATTATCAGGCTTAACAATTGTTAATTACAACCATTGTCACAATCAACATTATATAATCAACTCTCATGGAGTGCTGTTTCTCTCCCTGTGAGAAGTTTCTCTCCCTAGGAAAGTGTATTCAAGTTTCCCTTTGTTTTCACAATTTTTAAATAAATATCTCCTCCATGATCCTCCCTCTAGCTAGTCTTTCCTTGCCTTCATATCCTTTCAACCATACTTACAGAGTATCCAGATTTAAACAGTCTGGACCTGGGTGGCGGAAATGTTGAGATCAAGATACCTGATGACTCAAATGAAAAAGAAAAGGTGGATTTCTCCTTATGCTGTTCTGGTAGATTATTAACTCATCGTCCCATTGAAGTTCACATCATGAAGAAGCGTATATCTCTCATTTGGAGGCCCATGACATGTGTTGTTATCACTGAGCTAGCGACTGGCTTAGTCCTGTTCAGCTTTTTCCATCTTGTCGACTTTCATAGGGTTCTCAACGGTGGACCCTGGAGTTTTGACAAACGCCTGTTGCTACTGGGAGTCATTAAAGAAGGCAAATCCCCCACCACATAAAAGAGCATTTGTAACAAAAAAGAGCATAAAAAGTTTATGAAAGATATTTGTATCTATGAAGATGGTCACTAGCAATAACAATGAATGTCATGCTCATGATGCAAACAGCAAAAGAAGAAGTGCCTAAAAATTACAATTACAACTATAAAATTATATTTAACGGAACTAGAATAAAAAAAATATTGAAAGGACTAAAATAAAAGTATTTGAAGGACTAAACAATGAGGTAGCTAGTCAAATTACTTAAATATTAAGTAGATCAAATTGACCACATATGATGCCATATGGGCAAGTCTAGAAGAGACACACATTTATGAATGCACACTTAGTCCCAAATTATGAGATCAATGGACATTTAGACCTTGGAAATTTGTACACTTTTTTCTATTCACACAATTGGGGTGATACCAATTGTGACAAGCTATCAAAGTATTTTATAGGATTCAATCATCTCACTTATATTCTAAACTATTTTTCAATGTCATACACGTTATAATCAAATTGTAAATGGTAGTTTCGACAAATTTACTAAATTCCACACACACAAAGAAACAATCCTATAATAAGCATGCACATAAGACTTCAAGATTTTATCATAATTGCTTGACAAGGTTAAGGATTTCTAACTTTTTCTAAGCTTAGACATAGTCAACGACTTGGGAAAGGCTGACATTAGGTACCCCTAAGGTGTAGGGAAAATAGGGAATACAAATCTAATCAAGGGATTGCACATTATTCTTTCAACTTTGGCCCAAACAATGGTTGTACACAAATCTGTCCTGCACCCAAATAGGTTTGACATGTCCCACCAAAATATTCGTTAAATATTCTATGAAATTCTTAAAATTATGGGATCAAATGTGTTGGAAAAAGGACATCTAGGAGTAAATTAATGTAAATGGGTAATCCCTAGTTCTTCCATACCTGTACACACGAATTTATGCAATGCAAGACATTTGCTGTCAAAATTTTCCAGCAATTTCTTTTTCACTACTAGACAGTATCCATGTTAAATAAATTTCAAAATCATGTCCTATCCTAAATCCTAAGGCACTAGAGACAGTTATTCAATAGAAATTTATAGGTCAGCATTCCCGACACAAGTCAGTTGCAAAAAAAATTCTGTAACCACTTCGCATCATCAAGTCTCAAATTCTTTAGCATTTATAAATTAAGTTAACCACCTATTTTAGAGTTAAAAGGGACATTTATGATTCACAAACAGTGATTATCTTTATCCACTTAAGGAAACAAAATCATTAATCTTCCCAAACAATATTCACATCACAAAATCAAGCAAGTGCACTAACACACCAACACTAACACAATTCAAGCATTCAAATCATGAATAGATTCTAAAGTCAGATTTGTATAACAGGAGTTAATGCACTTCCAACATCAGTTTCTACAATATAATTAATTATATTGAATTTAACAACTAGGATCGTGAAAATAGTTGCAACGTGTGAACATAAAATATGGATGTCCTACTATATTAGGATAATGAATATAGCTTGCAATGCATGAATAATTATTTAGAAAGAACAATAATGAATATAGCTCTTGACATAAATTCAAAGCAACAATCTCAACATAAACAACTATAGATATAGGGTGCAACAATCTCAACATAAATTGAAAATTTTCAGAAATGAATAGGTTGGATGAAAATGTGTTTAGAAACTGTTCAATACTCAGTCAATATAAATGGTGATTCTGTTGGACCCACTTCACTTAGGAAAGGACATAGAAAACGTGACCCACTGTCACCCTATTTATTTATCATCTGCACAATGGGACTATGTTCACTTAATAAGTTACATGGTGTTAAAGTGTGTAGAGGAACTCTTACTCTCTCACACTTATTATTTGCTAATGATTGTTTTCTTATCTATAGGGTAGATGACATAAAAACAACTATCCTGAAGGAGATCCTTGATACCTATGGACCTGCTTCTGACCAACTAATCAATTTCAATAAGTTAGAAACATTCTTTAGCAACAATATCTCCCAGAACATGAGGAAATGTATTTCTACCATCTTTTGAGTTACTAATCAGACTGGAAGATTAAGATACCTAGGGCTACCATATATCATTTGCAGAAGCAAAAAAGCAATTTTGGGTTATCTGAAGGATATAATTTGGAGTAGAATCAATCACTAGTTAGGAAAGCATTTTTTCAAAGCTGGTAAGTTCTTGTTAAATCATGTGCTCAGGAAATCCCTTTATATTGCATGAGCATATATCTCTTGCCAACTTCTTTGGAGGATCAAATGCAAAAAATGATGAATAGTTTTTGTTGGGGTTTTAAACATGGTTCTTCAAGAGGAATCAACTGGTTGAATTGGGACGAAATGGCTATGAGGAAAGAATATAGAGGAATGGGCTTCAAAAATCTTCATGGTTTCAATCTTGCCATGCTAGGGAGGCAAGGATGGAAATTCTCCACCAACGAAGATCCTATGGTTACAAAAATTTTCAAAGCAAAATGTTTCCCTAATGTTGGGTTCTTGGATGCCAAGTTAGGGCACAATCAAAGCTTCATCTGGCGTAGCATCCATGCTTCACAGGTTATTGTAAAGGAAAGAATTCAATGGCGACTAGGAAGTGGCCACAAAATTCAAGTGTGGTCTCAACCATGATTTTCTACCCATCATGGCTCTTTCATCACAAGCAGCATCGCCTCCTTAAGGTTTAGAGTATCTTATAGTCAACACTCCCATCAACCATTCTGCTGGAGTTTGGACAAATGACATACTTATTCAAATCCTCAAAAATGACAATTATTAACAAGAAATACCGCTTTTAACACATTCTCGCCCGACGTTTTATCTTGGAAATTCAGCGATAACGGAGAATACATAGTAAGGTCATGTTACAACAACTTGATGGAGAATGTGATTAATAATGAAGATTACAAAGTTCCTGGTCACTTGTTTTTGTTGTGGCAACTTAAGGTACCACCAAAGGTAAAGCATTTCATGTGGTGCCTACTGAGGAACTATTTACCAACTGACCATCATCTTCTTGTAGTGGGAAATGATTCAATTTTGTTCTTCAGAATTATTTTTTAGTTTAATTCAATTTAATTCAGTTTTCTTTTTTAAACTAAACTTTGAATAACCCTACCACTAATGCTCCTCCTCCCCTTTCAATTTTCATTTTCCCTATTTCAATTAGGTCATATCACTTTATTTGAGTACATATGTTTCATATTTTTCTTTCTTATTCAATAAACTTGCACTTTGTTTCTTGTTGAACATTGTTCATTTTATTTAGTACTATATGCAACATTCTCTTGCTACCGACTTTCAGAATATCTCTGTAGAGATCCACAAGAAACAATCAACTTATTTAAAGCACTTTGAGCAGCAAAGAAAGCTGTGGAAAAAAGCCTTTTTTGGTTTACCTTTTTTTTTTTTTACTAACAAAGTTTCCAATTTTTTTTTATGGTTCTTTATGTTTTAACTAACAAAGAAAGGATGTGTATATTCTGATAACTATGAGCAATTTGATATTACACGAATTTGATATCTCACAGGCCCTCTCTCACACACACACACTGGTGCACTCACACAAACACAAACACACAAATTTACTGGGGGGACGAAAAGCTCTTGTTTATTGATAATAGTCTGCCAAAGCCCACAGTGATCTCTTTACATAATATGTTATTTATAAGCAACGAAATTAAACCTAAACCTAAAACAATTCAAATTCAAATCCAAATAATATCTTTCCTAATATCTTTCTATAATATCTTTCTCCATATCTTATCTTTCCTCATATCTTTTCTACCCATATCTTTTCACATATCTTTCACATATTACTCCTTTTAAATTTAAACTACTCAACTAACAATATTTATTTAAACGTTTATCCTAACAAAATCCCCCCATAAACTTTAAATATTTCTTCCATCTTTCATTCCCATCATCTTCTTGCAATTCTCCAGCAGCAATGTCGGTAGTGGCTTTGTGAATATATCTCTGACTTGTTCTCGGTTCGTCACATAACTCAACTCCACCTTCTTCTCTCTTACTTGATCTCGGATGAAATGAAACCTGACATCAATATGCTTGCTTCTCTCGTGATTAACCGAGTTCTTCGCTAACTCAATTGCCGACTTGTTATCTACCCCGGATCTCGGTCGTACCGACTTGAACTTGCTCTAGCTTCTCCAACAAATTCCTCAACCAGACTGCATGACACACACACCATGATGCTGCAACGTACTCGACTTCACATGTTGATAAAGTCACAATTGGTTCCTTCTTTGACATCCAGGCAAACACTGTGTTTCCCATGAAAAATACATAGCCAGCCGTGCTCTTCCTATCGTCCACGTCTCCACACCAATCACTGTCCGAGTAACCCTTTAACCTGTAATTTTTTGACTTCGAATAGAAAAGTCCTTGTGTGATCGTCCCTTGAATGTACCTTAAAATCCTTTTAGCCGCCTTCCAATGAGAGTAGCTCGGCTCTTCCATAAACCGACTTATAATTCCAACACTTAAACACAAATCCAGCCTCGTGCACGTCAAGTATCTCAAGCATCCCACCAAACTTCTATAGCTTCTCGGATCAACACGTTCTCCTTCATCATACTTCGAAAGTTTTGAACCGGGTTCCATAGGTGTTGAAACCGGGTTACAATCTGCCATCTTAAATTTCTTCAATATTCCCTTCGCATAACTCTCTTGAGAGACAAAAATTCCATCTTCTTTCTGTCTGACTTCCAAACCGAGAAAATATCTCATCAAGCCAAGATCAGTCATCTCAAATTCTCTTGGCATCTTCTTCTTAAACTCTCGTGCCATTGCTTCACTGTTCCTCATAAAAATCAAATCATCATCATATAAAGCTACAAGCAACAAATCATCACCTCTTTTCTTAACATATATGGCATGCTCATAGGGACACTGTTCAAAACCATTGATCGAAGCCGTATTCAACCAAATTAATGCAATTAAATGCAGTACTAGGAAGTGACCTAGATCGTCTCACAAGGATCGAATTATTGTGCTCAGGTATTAAAAACTGTTTTTGGGGGGGTGTTTGGACAGAATGCAAAATTATATATGAAATAAAGCAGAATTACTAATTAAATGCAGTGATTAAAACAGTTAGGTCTGGATCAGATTGCGTTCTTAATTTCCTTGGTTCACGAAAATAATCTATTCTACTTAATCCTTGGTTAGTCCAGATTAATCTACTAAGCGAAGATTAAACTAAATTACCATACACGAATTAAGCAAACGTGAATCTTGTTAGATCTAATCTCTCAGGATTAAGCAACCTGAATCACTTAGAATCATTAAGCATGACTCTAATTCGAAATTGCAAAACAGAGACCTAACAATGGGGAATCAAACAGAACAGAACTCAAGCACATAGAACCTCCATCAATTCGCAATCTGTCCCAGAACCTAACCCTAGAATTAGCTTTCCATTAATTTCAAATTAGCAACAGAACATGAATTGAAACCCATAAACAGAAATCAAATTGAAACCTAAACAGAAACGAAAATTAAAATCCAAAACACGAAACTGAAGCAGAAACGAAAATACAGAAAACGAAAATGAAACAGAAACAGCAACGAAATTACAAACTGGAATTAAAAACAGAAACGAAATTAGAAGCTGGAATCAACAAAAACGAAATTAAACCCAGAACAGAAACAAGAACTGGAAGCATAAACGAAATTAAACACTGAAATTGAAAGATGAAATTATTCTGAACAGGGAATCCAAAACAGAAATGAAAACAGCAATTGAAAACGAAAACAGAAAACGAAACCTTAAGCCTTCAATAGAGTCACTAAAACAGAAGCAAAACCCTAAACCCTAGGAGAGCATAAAAACGTGAACAGTAGTCTCCTTAGTGCATGGGCACAGTTCCCTATTTATAATAGCTAAAAACCTAAAAACGAAAATGGGCCTTTTAACAAATTCTGGCCCAAAATTACACTTAAGCGAAATAAAGCGAAAATAGCGCGAAAATAAAATGCTGCTGCAGAAAATTAATCTTCAAGTCCACGAATTAATTCCAAGCCCACTCAATTATTAAATTGCCCTGAAAATAAAAATTGGGAAAATTAAGCTCAGAAAATCCAAATTCGGTAAAATATGAATTATCGGTCCAATTAAGAAACAGTGCAGAATGTAATTGATTAAGGCTAAATTAAGGATTAAAATGAGTATAAAAAGATGAGGAAATATAGGTAAATAGTGACTCATCAACCATCCTCCTTGAAATATGCATCAATGCGGGTATTCCAGGCTCTCGGTGCCTGTTTCAGTCTGTACAAAGCTTTCTTCAACCTTAACACTTTCTTTTCTTCTCCGCCCTTCAAGTATCCCGATGGTTGTTCGAGATACACCTCTTCTTCAAGTACACCGTTCAGAAATGCCGACTTGACATCCATCTGGTAAATCGGCCACCTAAACTGAGCTGCTTGCGAGATCAACAATCTGATTGCCTCCATTCTAGCAACAGGTGCGAACACCTCATCATAGTCTACTCCTGCCTTTTGCGAATACCCCTTAGCTACCAGTCGGGCTTTATATCGCTCTATCTCTCCATCAGCATTCATTTTCTTCTTATAAACCCATTTAACTCCAATGGGTTGACTTCCTTTTGGCAGCTCGGCCAACTCCCAAGTATCATTCCTTTCAATCGCTTTGATTTCTTCATCCATGGCACTTTTCCATTTCTCATCTCGGATTGCTTCTTCAAACCTTATTTCTTCAGAGTCTGTCAACAAACAAACAAGATGGGCTTCGTTAGTTGACTCGTACAAATCCTGCAAACTCCTTATCCGGGGTCGTCCCATCTCGTCTTCATCATCTGTCTCACTCCTTGCCAGGATCCAACTCGGTGATCCGTCTTCCTTCTCGTCTTGAATAACCATCTTTCCGGGATCTGATTTGATCTCGGATGGAACAGTCCAATTCCATTCATCGTCTTCATTCACTTTCACATCTCGGCTTATCATTACCGTCTTGGTGCTGGGATCTAACAGCTTGTATCCCTTTGTCTTCTCGTCATATCCAATGAAGATAAACTTCATGCTCTTGTCTTCTAACTTGGTTCTTTGCTGATCAGGGACGTGTGCATAGGCCACACTCCCGAAAACTCTCAAATGACCCACCGATGGCTTTTGGCCCGTCCATAATTCCTGTGGGGTCTTTCCATTCAATATGGAATGCGAACAGCGGTTCTGTACATATACAGCACACAGAACAGCTTCCCCCCAAAACTCCTTTGGCATTCTCTTCGTCTTTAACATTGATCTCACCATGTCAAGAATGGTTCGATTCTTCCTCTCTGCTACTCCATTTTGTTGTGGCGAGTATGGTGCAGTCAAGAACCTTCTGATGCCATACTCCTCGCAATATCTTCTAAATGCATTCGATGTATACTCTCCACCTCGGTCAGATCGTATCGACTTGATCCTCCTCCCAGTTACATTCTCAATCATCGTTTTAAAACTCTTGAACACTTCAAACACCTTGGATTTTTCTTCCAGCAAATACACCCAAGTTTTACGACTAAAATCATCTATGAATGTAACAAAATACCTCTTTCCACTGAAGGACCCAGGCGTAATAGGTCCATACACATCGGTATGAATTAAATCTAGTGGTCGCCGTGCTCGGTATCTGGCCGACCTTTGAAATGGACTCCTCGCATGTTTGCTTAGCACACAATCTTCACAAAATCTCTTCTCACAATTCATTCTTGGCAATCCGTCCACCATATTCTTATTCACCATCTCGGCTAGGCCTCCAAAGTAAAGGTGCCCAAACCGACGATGCCACAAGGATGCTTCATCACTCATCTTGGCTTGCAAACAGCCGACCTCTACACTTCTCAGGATTAACTTGAACATTCTATTCTTCTCTATCTGCACTCGGGCTATCAGTCGTCCTTGCTTTTCATTCAAGAGGAGAACTCGGTCTGTCATGATAACCGAGTAGCCTTTCTCCATCAATTGTCCCACGCTCAGAATATTACTTTTGAGTTCAGGCACGTAATACACATCTTGAATACGTCTAACTCGTCCATCTTTCTGCAAAAAGCTAATCGTACCTCGGCCTTTCACACCGACCTTTGAAGCGTCTCCAAAGGAAACATGTCTGGCTTCTGTTTGTCTCAAACTACTGAACAAATGCTTATACCCACACATATGATTGCTTGCACCAGTGTCTATAAACCATTCCATCTCGGATGCATGGTTGACTTCACCTCCAGCCATCATCAGAACCCCTCCGTCTCTTACTTCTTCTGCAGCAAAATTCACAGTTTCATTCGTTCTTCTTTCACCTCGGCAATCCTTCGCAAAATGACCAACTCGGCCTTAGTTGTAACATTTGTCCGAGTTGCAATCTCTCGAATAGTGTCCATACTTTCCGCATTTAAAACATTCTACATTTGAATGTCGACATCCTCGGCCTCCACGTCCTCGGCCTCCTCGCCAATTCTGCTGACTTGATTCAGCCTGCTCCTTATTCCATCCTTCTTGACCACGTCCTCTACCAACTCGGTCATATCCACGTCCACCTTGAAAATTTTGAGAGTAGAGCGCCTTCTCGTCCTTGACTGAAACTTTTGTCTGGAGTGCTTGCTCCAGTGGCTCTTCTTTCTTCTTTTTCTTTCTTTGTTCATGCGCCTCCAACGAACCAACAAGTTCGTCAATGGTGAACGTTGCTAGGTCCTTTGACTCCTTAATCGCACATACAACATTCTCGAAGTCATCAGTGAGAGACCTCAGAATTTTCTCCACCACTCTGGTATCGGGCAGCATTTCTCCGCTTCTCGTTAATTGATTCACTAAGGTCTGGACCCGAGTAATGAAATCAGATACTCTTTCTCCTTCCTTCATCTTTATTCCTTCCAACTCTCCACGGAGAGTTTGAAGTCTGACCTGCCTAACTCGATCAGCTCCCTTGTAGACATTTGCAAGAATGTCCCACGCCTCTTTTGACGTTGTTGCACCAGCAATCTTTTCAAATCCGGAATCATCAACAGCCCAGAGCATCATATACAACGCACCTTTGTCTTTCAATCGCATCTCTTTCAATGTCTTGTTCTGCGCCACCGTGTATCCTGTCGTGGATAGTGGTTCTTCGAAACCATCATGGACAACCTCCCAACTATCATTGGCTCCCAATAGAGCTTTCATCTGGATACTCCAGTTCTCATAATTAGCCTTCGTAAGGTGGGGTAATGGCAGACTACTGTTTGGACCACTCTCCATTCTCTCAAGCTCTGATACCAATTTGATAACTATGAGCAATTTGATATCACACGAATTTGATATCTCACAGGCTCTCTCTCACACACACACACTGGTGCACTCACACAAACACAAACACACAAATTTACTGGGGGGGCGAAAAACTCCTGTTTATTGATAATAGTCTGCCAAAGCCCACACTGATCTCTTTACATAATATGCTATTTATAAGCAACGAAATTAAACCTAAACCTAAAACAATTCAAATTCAAATCTAAACAATATCTTTCCTAATATCTTTCTCCATATCTTATCTTTCCTCATATCTTTTCTACCTATATCTTTTCACATATCTTTCACATATTACTCCTTTTAAATTTAAACTACTCAACTAACAATATTTATTTAAACGTTTATCCTAACATATTCTGCATTGTGGCCTCTGTACTTATTGTCATCCTCAAGAGATTACTCCATTTTTTTTGCAAGAACTATGGTATTTGGTCATTGAACCACATTAGTTTTTGTCCTGTTGTCATTATTTTTACTCTTATTATGTTCTTTTCTAGTCTACAAAACAATTTGGTCACTCTTATATGCTACTTGATATGGTATTTTATGTTTGTCTTGGAGAAAAAGAATGGTTGTGCCTTGTCTTATAATATTTAGGTATATGGTTGGTCATTGGAAAGGAATTTTATTTGATATGACACCTTGAATAACTTGCAATGATATATAAATCAAAACAAGTTAATAATCACACATGTGGAAGGAAATCTTATTAGGTAGTTAGCTTTGAAAAGGTATTTTTATTATTGTTTAATTGTAAATAACTAATAAAAGAAAGGGAGAATGGGTAGATGAAGCATCTAAGGAAGTATATGTATGGCCTTTTTAGGTTAATTATAAATTATGAAGAAAAGATGACATCTATTTTATTTAGAGACACATCCATGAAAGTCAAAGATCAATCAAAGAAAGAACTGACAAACAAATTGAGGAAAGGATGACATCTATGTTATTTAGAATGCAAACTTTTTCGATAAGTATGAATAGTAATTAAATACTATAAAAGTATAATAAATTATTAAACATTGGTGTTCTAAATATTTGTATAGGGTGGATTATCTTCAATTGCAAAGAACAATGAATCTAGCACATTTATTCTTCAATTTTTATTTGTTATAAACTAATCTATTATAGTATTCTGGATGCGATTTATGTGTGTCTACTGTAATGCAAAAGTTTTAAATGGTAGAAGGATGGTATCATGTGTGGTGTTATGATAATGTGCTTACATGGTATTTGTGGTTTTGCTTTCTTAATGGAGTGTGTGATTGCTTTTGTATACTAGGAGGAGTGTGATTGATCTTTTTTGGTACTATCATC
>CM023951.1:18946261-18985790 GCA_013407115.1 Glycine latifolia | reverse complement strand
GGTTCTAGATTTGGGAAATCTCAGTATTTTCTAATATGCCACACAATTTGGGATATTTGCTTTCTTAATGGAGTGTGTAGGAGTGTGATTGATCTTTTTTGGTACTATCATTGGTTCTAGATTTGGGAAATCTCAGTATTTTCTAATATGCCACACAATTTGGGATATTATAAGATGCTGGGATGAAACTTATTAGTATTAGTGGGAGAGCTAGGTTGGGTTTTGGTTCTATGTGAGAGATTTTATAGACTTTCCTAGACTTGTATAGTTACACACACACCTTGTGCTTTTATATTTTTGTCTATCCAAAAAAAAAGTGCCTACATGTATTTGGTTTGAGACTTGGGTAAAAGAATCTGTTTGGGGGGATTGATATCCATTATTACCTTGTGTGTTGTATTGTTTGGGATTAGGCTATATTAATAAATGTGTATGGTTAAAGTGGCAAATATTTAGTTTTATGTTTGACGTTTGTGATGTTTTAGTAACGCCCACTGTCGCTACATGACGCCAATTCAACATACATTACAAAAAAAAAAATCAATTTTAATTTGAAAATCTCTTATTAAATAATTTAATGAAGATACAAGTAAATTTTTTACGATTTCATTCTCAGTTCACAATCTAAAATCATGTGAAGTTCTAACAATCAAACATGGTACATGTTGGATAATACGTACTAATAACATAAACACCAAAATATAGTATTGTGCCTATCAATTAGTAATGCATCAAAAGGGATTGAAATTCTAATACATCAACTCACTCCCCAGCTGGCCATCACACGTATGTTCCTAAGAACAACAAAACGAAGACTAACAGATCCAACCAAAGACTTCATATTCTTTTCTCATAAAAAACTGACTGTAGTATAGATACAGAAACAGAGTGCTCGCTGCTTTAGCTGCGTCCTACATCGATATACATAATCCTAACGTAGTACCTCACCGGGAACCGACACATCTCCACCATTTGTTCCTGCAAACACATTGTCACGGTCATCACATCCAAACACATACACACAAACAACACAGGGGTAAGCTTATCAGAATCAAAGATAATATACAACAACATTCTACATGTATCTGCAAGAATGGATAATAAATTCGCGCAATAATATAGGTAAACGTTATGACAAATGGGTACATTATCCCAAATTGATATAATATGAATCTCTTAATCCAAACAGACACAACTCCATGGAGATCTCTGACAACCTTGAGTGACCAGCCAGACATATCCCTTAACATGGTACACCAAAAGCGTACAACTCTACAAATCCAGGAAAGTGACTCGTGCCACAAAAAAACCATTCGGGATAGTTGATACTAATCTCGAATCAATTGGGGCTTTGTTAGGATATACGTATGTGGGTAGTCACCACCACAACACGGAATTTGCAAGGGTCCTGACCATTCGTGGAATCATGCATCCTTATATCCTCAAGGATACCTAAGGTACCTCCACTAGCCATCTGAACGCTTATCACACATTCCTCAATGACTCATGCAATTTAACATCCCATCCAAAATAGAATTCAACAATGTCCTCGCTTAGATTCCCCCTTTTTGTGGATTAGATATATTTATATGTCTGCCACCGCGACAGGCTGAGCCTTTCCATGAGGTACTAAGCTTAATCAACACCTTATTCATAAGGTCATATATAATAAAATCCCTTAGGATTTTCTAACAAGTATCTTACTCATACCTTCAATTTTACTAAAACATTTAAAATTTAAATTCTTATTTCTAGTAAATAGATCTTAATATTTCACACACTAGGGAACTTACTAAAAGATTTACAAAGACTACTTTCGTAAAATTTAATGTAAAGTTTCATTATGATTTTTAATTAATAGAGTTCCTACTTTGCTACTTACACTTAGGTTGTTAGCTTAACCTTTCAATTCTAATTAACTAAAAGCTAGCCTAACAACCTTTGAAAATGAAGCTTATACTACTCGGTCTTTCTTTCTAAAATTTTATTAAATCCATATGTACTTATGAAAATTCTAGTTTTGATTTTTGTTCACCGCACGAAAACAGCAATGATCTATAAAATTAGTAAAGACGTTTTTTTATAGACTCAAATACTCATGGGTAGATCTTTAAGTTTTATGCCAATATACTAAATTCTAATTTTATTTAACAATGAAAACAGAGTGGTATGCTAGCGCCTTATATTTCATATTCCTGAAGTTTTATTCACTTTTTTATAAATCATATTATAAGAAACTAAGAATACATACTGTTGCAGTGGACCAATAATATAAGAAGGTAGAACATAATCATATTTTTATGTTCAGTAGCTCACGATTTACACATCCCACAGGAGTCAAACAAGATCAAACAAAATTGCTACAAGTGTGTATACCCTTCCACTAACTGAAATAGTTATTTACCATGATAAAACCATAATTATTGGATACCATACAACAACTATTATGGACCTATCAACAATCAATCTCTACAAAAATTACCTAACTGTTCCTTTGCTTATTACACGACACAGGCAGCCGTAAAACTCTAGAAACAAGCAACAAGGTCTTCATAAAAGATGAATAATCCCTCATAACACTTTTAACCATCACAAGCATCTCCAAAACAGGTAAAAAAATTCAATCTACAGAGAATCACAAAGTTTACCCTAACTACTCATGCTAGCTTATAAGAAATTAGAAGAGAAGAGAAAAGGTATAAGCTCTCTTACTTGTTGTTGGCTCTTGTTGATGAAACCCTAGGAAGAAGAGAAATGATTCAAGATGGTGAGGCTTTGTTCCATTAGCTCACGGTTTTACTTGCTAGTAAAGAGAACAAGAAGAAGATATTTTTCTCTCACGACTTCAAATGCATGATACAAGATAAGAAAGCTACTAACGAGTTTTGAGTTAGACGGATAAAAGTGATTCTATTGTTTAATGTATTTAAAGGTAAAATGGATTTAAATGGCGGTTAATAGAAGGTGTGCAGAGTAGTGAAAAATGTAAGTTTTAGTCAATTACTAAATGGCGGTTAAAACATAAGTAATGTCAGCGACATTAAATGCCGCTGCAGAAAATATTAACAATGGACTTTAAGGCAGCGACTCGCAACGAAAAAATTTTGTCGCTGCTGAAAGTTATTTTTGCAATGACATTTTAGATATCCCAACAATAAATGTCACTGCAAATAGCCTTTTTTCTTGCAGTAGAGTGGTGGGTAATAGTGGTTACAAGGACTGGTTTTAGTGGGCCAAGGCTTTTCAATTATGTCTTGGGGAAGGGGTAAATCTATATGTATTATTTTGGTTAAATCACAAGTATCTTTAACACGAGGTAATATTGTTTGAGTCAGGTAAGATCACTATTGCGGAAAAAAATTTCATCCAAATATTTAATCTAATTGTATATTCAAAACTCCACATCAATTGATTCATGTGGTTGGTAGTATACATCTATATGTATTAAGGCTTTATTAGTTGGAGTTTTATTTCGGGATATCTTTAAAGTATGTTGGAGGCTTCCTTTCCTGGTATCATGGTTATCTTTTATTTATCCACATATGTTGGCATAAATAAGATGTAACCATGAGGATCCTTTACAAGCATAGGGATCTTTGTACAATGTTTGATGGCACCCTACCTATATTGAATAAATTATTTTGGCCAAAAATAAAGTATGCATCATTTCATAAGAACATTAAAAGTTACTAGTGTTCTTAATAAAATAAGAATCAAAGTGACTTGATATATACATGCGCTCTGTTGTCATTCTCCAAATTGAAAGAAACTTATTGCAATAAAAAAAAAGGTTTTATTTACTTGAAAAATAGAATGATGGCTTGGTCATTGTGTTTTGGGGTGGTTCATTCTATGGTAATCAAATAAGGCAAAGAACAAAATTTGCAATTACAGTGTGTCTAGTACCATTGTTAACAAAAGATTTAAGTACCATTGTTAACAAAAGATTTAATTTGAGATTATAATGAGTTGGGTAAAATCCGCAAAGGCTGCTAGATTTTAAAATTAGTAAAATTAATAAATATGATATCACAAATTCACTTGTTGTGATATTTCAGGCCCACTCTCTCATACACACTGGTGCACTCACACAAACACAAACACACACAAATTTACTGGGGGCGGAAACTCTCTAATATTATTAATAATAGTCTGCCAAAGTCACACTGAACTCTTTACATAATGTGCTATTTATAAGCAACAAAACCCTAAACCTAAAACAATTCAAATTCAAATCTAAACAATATCTTTCCTAATATCTTTCTATAATATCTCTTTTCATATCTTATCTTTCCTCATATCTTATCTATCCATATTACTCCTTTTAAAATTCAAACTACATAAAACAATATTTATTTAAACGTTTATCCTAACAAAATATATGTGTGGTTTGATAAAGAATTAAAATTAGTGAAAACAAATATTAAATGATAAACAAAGAAATTAAAGTAACAAACGTCAATACCAAGGGGACTTTAACCCAAGGGATAATTCTCAATAAGCACTTAACCAATTGTGTAGACAAAATGACTAACCAACAAATTCAATAACAAGGAACCAAAATGAGAAGAACCTAAATTTTCTATTATTATTTCAGAAAAATAAGCCATTATCACCACCATGGCAGATTGCAAAGGAGAGATCAATTCATACGAACCACCATGGATGTTTCAAACAAAGAAGCAAGAGCATTAACAGGTTTAACAATTGTTAATCACAACAATTGTCACAGTCAATATTTTTTATTTGTTAGGTAATATCTGTTTAATAAAGAAGAAAAGGTGGGTTTCTCCTTAAGCTTTGTCGATAGATTTTTAACTAACAGTCTCATTCAAGTTCATATCATGAAGGAGTGTCTATCACTTATTTGGAGGCCCATAAAATGTGTTTATATCTCTCAGCTAGGGAATGGCTTATTTCTCTTCAGGTTTTTCCATCTTGTCGACTTTCATAGGGTTCTCAATGGTAGACTCTGGAGTTTTGACAAACACCTATTGATCCTTGGAGTCATTAAACAAGGTGAATCCCTCACCACAGTTCCCCTATTCAATGTACCATACACGAGGGTTAGAGTTTTAATTGATGTACGTAAGTCCTTACAGAGATCAAGGATAGTTTTAAAGAAAAGTGGTGAAGCAGCAGAGGTCCTTTTGAAGTATGAGCATCTCGGAACATTCTGCCCCACATATGATTACCATGGAAGAATGTTAACAATGGGACACGATGATGGTACAAGACTATGGAGTCCTAACCTTAGGGCACACTTGCGCAATAATAACGACTTTAAATTCTTGATACCTGCAAAATGCACATATAGTAGGACACAACTCTACGTCCATCTCAAAAATTTCTCATGCGGAAGTGCACACAATTGGTGACCCAATATGGCGGTTGTTCATATTCTATGGAAACCCAGAAAAAGATAAAAGGCTAGGGACATTCTCCACCACCTTTCAACTTTATCAACTCTTCCCTAGTACATATTTGGATATTGCAACGATCTTCTTTTCCAAGACGACAAGATTGGTATTCATGATCACCTTAGTTATCTCATCCATGGGTTTCGAGATGCAATTTATGACTGTAACCTTGTCAATCTTCTTATGGAGGTTACAAGTACACCTTGGACAGAAGGAAAGGAAAGCCTAATGTGTTGAAGAAAAATTGGACTAAGCACTTGCTACTAATGACTGGAATAAGTTGTTTCCCAATTTCCAGTTCACAAACGCTTTGTCCTCTAATGACTGGATTAAGTTGTTCCCCACGTTGGGTTCTTGGTTGCCAAGTTAGGGCACAATCTAAGCTTCATTTGGCATAACATCCATGCTTCTTAGGTTCTAGTGAAGGAAGGAATTCAATGGAGACTAGGAAGTGGCCACAAAATTCTAATGGTAGAAACCATGTGAAGGCTACATCAAATGTAACGTTGATGCGGCTTTATTGAAAGACACAAATACGTTTAGAGTGAGCATCTGTCTTTGTGGCATCAAGGTGAATTCATTAGTGGAAGAACACTTCACTGCAATGGAATTCTGGATCCTAGAACAGTAGAGGCATGTTGCCTATGGAAAGCGATGGAATGGACCTCTCAACTTCATCACTTACCAAATGTCAACCATGAGGTGGATTGTAAAGTGGTCACACATGGTATTACTCAAGAGTGTAGAGGGCTTTTAGATTTTCACTGTACTATTTCTAAATTTAAGGCTTCTTTGTCCGGATTACCAAACTCCTTGGCGAGTTTCACTAAGCCGTAAGCAAATCATGCTGCTCATTCCCTTGTGAGAGCTTCACAAATTTATTGCTTCCATTATCCTTAATGAAATGAGTTAAGTCTTTGCCAGTAAAAAAAATAAAAACTCTCATGGTGCGGGAAAAAAAAAGATAGTTAGTGCTTTGAAGAGAACCTTAGAATGTAATCATCAAATGACTTTACCAAAAATAAATCTAAATAAACATTTAACATATTCTCATGTTGTCATTACAAATATATGAAAAGGAGAAGAAAAGATTGTTCAGTTGTGTTTTAACATTAATATTGGGGGCAAATTTAAATAAATAATACAAATTAATTAAATAATTTGAAAAAGGGAGCAGTTCGGAAAATATTTAAGGAAATGGGGTCATGGAACACGCCCAAAATAGGCGTGTTTGGGTTGGGTGGGTCTATAAAAGGGGTAAAAATGTTACTATTTACCATTTGTAACTTTTCTTGCTTGGGTGAAAAGGTTTGGCTTGGTTCGCTTGGGAGTTTGGGTAGATTTTTCTTACAACGAAGCTTTGTCAACAAGTAAATGGATTTTATAATTTAGCAATTTTTATTATTGAATTGTTAGCGCCGTACATTATATGTTTGTAGAAAATTTTCTAGGTTATTAAAATGTTAGGTTCATATATGTTAGGAAGAAAATTATTAGGTTCGTTCATGGTAGTATTAGGTATGTATATGGTTGGTTTAGGATTAAGGGTTTAGGACGTAGGGTTTATGTGTTAGGGTTTAGGGTTTAGGACTTAGTGTTTATGGTTAAGGGTGTAATGTTTAGGTTTTAGGGGGTATGGATAATGGGTTAGGGTTTAGTGTTATGGTGTGTGGATTTAGGGTTTGGGTTAATGGGTTAGGGTTTAGGGGGTGTGAATTTATGTTAATGGGTTAGGGTTTAGGTTAATGGTTTAGGGTTTTGTGTGTGTGGATTTAGGGTTTAGGATGGAGGGTGTGTGGATTTAGGGCATAGTAGTGAGGGTGTGTGGATTTTGGGTTTATGGTTTAGGGGGTTTAGGTTGATGGGTTAGTGTTTTGGGTTTAGGGGTTAGGGTTTAGGGTTTAGGTTAATGGTTTAGGGTTTTGTGTGTGTGGATTTAGGGTCTTGGTTTTGTGTTTAGGTTAATGGTTTATGGTGTGTGGATTTAGGGTCTAGGGTTTAGGTGGGTGTAGGTGGGTTAGGTTAACGGGTTATGGTTTAGGGTGTGTGGATTAGGGGTTAGGGCTAAGGGGTTAGGGTTAATGTTTTAGTGTTAAGGGTTAGGGTATGTGGGTTTATGGTTGAGGGTTGGTTGTTTATGTGTTTCATTTTTTTTTGTTGAAGATACTCATTAGATGGCTGATTCATCTTCGAGTGATTCTTCGCGCTCTGGATCGAATCATGAGGATGAGAGCATGGATCCGACGACCCATGTTATCCCAACCCCGTATAAGTGGGGTGTTTTGCGTAGGCGTACTCAGCGCACCCACGTTTCCCAAGCTGTGTGAAATGAGGACACAGCTCGACTGTTGAAGACTCATTGAGGTAAAGTAACGGCGGGGCCACCTCACGATGATATACCTGACATCGTTTGTGACATGTTGAGAAATGCTGGCTTTCTGCATGTCGCACGCATGCGACATATTCAGGTATGCAAGTAGGAAATAAGTATACAATTTTTTTATAAAACTGTACATATGAATTGATTAGTTTTTTTTGTAGATCGATGCTGCGCTTATTAGTGCTCTGGTTGAGCGATGGAGACCAGAGACCCATACCTTCCATATGACGCAAGGAGAGATGACCATCACGTTGGAAGATGTGGCTGGTATTTTGGGATTGTCCACCGAGGGCAAAGTCGTTACAGGAGTAACCGTAGGTGACTGGGACAGCGTCATTGAGGAGGTTTTTGGGCATGAACCTCAGGAAGATACCGAGCTTAAGGGTGGATATTTGCGCCTGTCTTTCTTTGATAGACATTTTGCGCACTGGGGTGAAGTACTTCCGGATTTGGTCGCCGTGATGCGGTTCACAAAGGCGCACATTGCGTGCCTTATTGGAGCATGGCTGTTGAGCGACAGATCCGGGGGGAGCATGGTCGCGGCGCGATATGTCCCATTGCTTGCTGGGGACTTCGAGGATATTGGAGGATACAGCTGGGGCTCTGCGGTCCTTGCACATTTGTTTAGACAAATGTGGGAGTGTACTGATCCAAGCAGAAGTGACATTGGTGGGTGTCATATGCTGTTGCAGGTGTGGGCGTGGCTGAGATTCCCACCCATTGCTCCAGCTATTCCGCAACCTACTCACCCAGAGTGGCACTTCGGTCACCGGTATGTAGGTAGCTAGTATATTTGACTTTTTTAACAATTGTTGGAATTCAGTGTTATAGTTTTCTAATGTCAATTATTTTGAAATAAGGTTTAATGCTTTAGGCCGGTTTCGAGCACACGAGCTGCTTTGGTACAAGATGAAATTGGAATCCCTCAGTCGGGATGAGGTACGTTTACTTATTTTTAAGTGTCCTTAATTGTGCATTTGTGGTGCATGTCCGTACATAACTATGTGTTCATTTGGTCTGTGCAAGTGGTTTGGCAACCATATGGGGAGTACGACTTTCTTGGTGCATCTGAGCAGCAGCGACTATTGTGGATGGCAACTAGTCCTGTTATATGCTTCCACACAGTTGAGTATTCGCAGTCGGATAGATGCATGCGCCAATTTGGGAGGGATCAGCCAATCGCACGTACTCCTAGGAAGCTGAAGGGTGTGCATGACCTTTCCTTGCGAGGTAAACATGAAGATAACTGGGTCTGCAAGCTCAGACCATTTATTAGACGCTGGGAGGTTAGGCACCAGCACATCGACCTTCCCCCTCTGGTTCAGGGCTTCATGTCACCAAACCATGAGTACATGGTTTGGTACAGGGAAAATGGCAAGCGGTATATCTTGAAGATGGCTGCCAAGACTGTTGTGGTGTAAGTTTTGCTGACAGTAACATATTTTTCTATTTATGTTTATTATGATAAGGAACATGATTCACACTAATGTTTAAATATTTTATTTTACAGTTGGATGGGCTGGAGATGCTGTACTTCGCGCTTGGTCATGAGCAATGGCCGAGGTACAGCCGTGAGTGGGCGCAGGATGAGGTTGGACGCATAATGTCTATATTTAGAGAGAGTTGTCGGGTGGAGGAGGCAGGGCCACATGCACCCGAAAACCCAGCTTGAGGAGGAGCCACAACTGGCTATTGCCATTGGTCGTCGAAGACAGGAGGGACGTGGGCTAGAGCATTGACGGAAAGAGATGCACCATGTTCCTGAGCCCATTACAGCTCCCAGTCCTTGCACATCGGGTTAGGTTAGGCCTCCATATATAGCATCCACATACGGCAGCTAGCCCTTCTATTATGACTCCACTCAGTAGGGGGGGTGCGATGCCATCAACGGATGTTGGGACCAGTAGTGACATACCTCCTGCGGAGTGGACTAGTGCCGACATTGATGACATGCTATCGCAGCTTGATTATTCTGCAGAAGGTTGTGAGTGTTGGCCACCAATTGTACCCTATGCCACCCCATCTGCTGAGCCTTCCCGGCCCTCAGCTCCAGAGCAGGCCACTCCATGTCCACATCCCTATGTAGACCCTTATGAGGCAGGCCCTTCTCATCCAGACCCTTCTCCGCGACCACGTAGACGAAAGCTACCTGATCGTCAGGCGCGTCAACGACAATGGCCATCGGAGTCTTAGTTTATTTGTAATAGTTTTTGCGCCTTTGTAAAAATTTCATTAAGCAGTGGATATATTAACAATGACTAACACCGTGAATAATTGTAATTTGTATCAGAGGCTAACAGTAACAATTGAAGATAACCAAACTTGAAAAAAACTACTTAATATAATTAATCATTCAATTTCGGTAACTGGTTTGTTAAAAATAGCTAAAATCTCAATTGGACAAAATCGTTTCCAGTAGTTGGATTCTGCCAACATCTTTAACACGTCTTCATCGCTTAGCAACTCTTTGATGTGATATTCGATTGTGTTGTCTGAATAAGCGTAATGGCCTGGCTGTCGAAAAAACAATTTTCTAACCACCTGTGAGTTGTGAATTCCATAAGGGGGAACCCCAACAGGCGCAACTTGCTTAATGACATCCTTCAGTGTTTCAATGTTGCATCCTAAAGGAATTTCAAATCGTATTGAGTTTGTTCCAGTAAAGACATAACCAATAAAATCCGCTCCTCGTGGTATGTTCCACTTGCCGTTGTAATATAGCATTGCATCATGTGTAGGGACGATTGTGGATCGAAGTTGGTTAAGTATACCATCGGCTGTTCTCTTGATGCTGCATAATATTTCTATAGGCCCAACACTTGACATTTGGTCATGGCACATTAACATTGTGCAAACATGATCATCATTTGTGAGTTGCAGAGAATGAAAAAAATATTGTTGACCTGCATGTAGGGATGGTTGTCGGTAATAGATTTCATCAACGAAATGATCGTCGGTTAGCAGAAGGGTGTTGTGTCTCCTACTCTTGAGTGTTTGAAAAGAACACTCATTTGGCACTCGCATTGGGATTGGATTAGGACATTGAAAAGAAACACCAGTTTCGTTGTGTTTCATTGATCCATTTGGAAAAATGAATGATAATTTGGAGTTACCAATGCTCTGACTGGTTGTTTCTCCTAAGAATGCCATAGTATTAAGAGTGAATTTCGAAGACAGGAGGTATGTTGTGTTGGAGTAGGGCTGTCTGCCTTATATAGGGGCGTGTTTAGTCACGCCCTATTTGTTAGCCGTCTTCAATCACGCCCTATTTGGGCGTGTTTAGTCACGCCCTATTTGTTAGGCGTGTTCAGTCACGCCCTATTTGGTTGGCGTGTTCAGTCACGCCCTATTTGGTAGGCGTGTTTAGTCACGCCCTATTTGTTAGGCGTGTTCAGTGATTTGGATAATTGGTTAGGGTTGATGGTTTTAGTGTGTAGGGTTTAGGGTTTATGGTTAATGATTTACTGTTGATGTTTGTTAGGATGATAGAGCAGGCATAGTAGTCCTTGCCATAGCATGACAACTGGATCTTCACTTGGTGGAATAGCACGTTCATTACTGATTGGCTACCAAGGCAATGAATAAGCCTGAACCAAGTTGTTTACCAGGAAGACATCATCCAGAAACTGATAAGGATTTTGACGAACATGTAAAGCAACAGCTGCGGCGTGACTACATGGGTATTTGAACGCCTTAAACTTGCCACACTGACAATAACGCTCAGCAAGGTTGACAGAATATACCTTATCCCAACCCTCTTCCACCTGAAATACCGTTTGGTCAACATTATACGTGCCTACATGGTAGCCTGTAGCAACGGTCTGGTTATGCGTCATAGCATCAACCACATTTTTGCAATGTTGTTGTGAATGTTGAAGCTGTGAAATGGCCGCCTGACCTCTGCATACAAAATAATGAACCAATCGGGTGTACGTGTGCTTCACAAGAGCGGTGATAGGCATGTTCCTTGCTCCCTTGAACACCCTATTGATTGATTCTGACAAGTTTGTTGTCATATGGCCATATCTCCTCCCCTCTACATCATATGCACGTGTCCACTTTTCCTTAGGGATCGCATCAATCCATTCTGCAACCTCAGGACTGGTATCACGAAATCGTTCAAACGCTTGGTCAAAATCAAGCACACTAGGAGTATAACCTGCACAATAATAAACAAATTAACACTTATTTTGTTTACAGAAATGTCTCAACTTAATGCAGTTGAAATATTTGCTAACATACCTAAAGTCATGAGGGCCTTCTTCAATCTTGCACTCTTGAACCTTTGATTAAAATTACTGGCAATATGACGAAGACAAAACATGTGATGCACATGAGGTGGTTGCCAACCGGCATGATTCTCCACAGCAGATATGATGCTCCAGTGCCGATATGAAATGAGACATATATTTTGCATTTGGGTTACGTGGAGGTGAATGTTAGCAAGGAAGTATTCCCAAGCTTCCAGCGTCTCCCCCTCAACAATGGCAAATGCCAATGGCAGACACTCATTATTTCCGTCCTGAGTCGTGGCAATCAACAATTTGCCTTTATACTTCCCATATAAATGAGTCCCATCAATTTGGATGATGGGTTTGCAAAAATTAAAAGCCTCGCAACACTGCCTAAAAGTCCAAAACATGCGATGAAACACACGTTTTGCCCGTACCAGCCGATTTGCCACAAAATAAGCAGTTGTTTGAATATCATAAAAAGAACCTGGTGAAAAACGAAGCATGCAGTCGCATCACCTTGGCAAAAATGCATAAGACTCTTCCCAATCCCCATAAATCATTGCCATTGCTTTTTGCTTCGCATACCAGGTCTTTCCATATGAAACTTTAAATCCATAGGTATTGGTGATCCTCTCCTGAACCAATGCAATTGACACAGACGGTTCCTCCCTAACCATTCCTAAAAATCAAATGGAAACATTGACATTATCAACATACCTCTAAAAACAATATTCTTCATATTAACCAAATTTAATAGAAACATACCTACTACAAGTGAAGCAATAACATCAACGTCAAGCTATTTGTGACCCTGTGAAATATGATTATTCAAGAAATTGTGTTTCCCACCCCATCTTGAAACAACCCACTTCTCACCATACGTTGGTTTGATTACTCTAACCCTCCAAGGGCAACCATCGTTGTGTCGAACACACTTCATGCTAAACTTTGTAGGCTTGCTCTCAACCACAGTTGCTTCTTGATGCTCCTTCATGAAGTTCCGTTTAATTGCCATTTGGGCATCCATTTTCGATGCAAATTCCTGTTTAACAAACAAGTCTTCCCCTAATTGCCAAGGACCTTGCACTGAACCTGAACTCGAACCCGAACCCCGAAGCAGAACCGGTAAATGATTCTTCTTCGTCGCATGGATGACTCCAATCAATATATGTGTAATGTGGAATTCCATGCCAAAAATGAATGACCTCAGCACCTAAACATATATGCCAAATAAAATACGTAGTCTATGAGGAAGGCAAGCATAAAACCCCTATTAAAGAAATTTGGAATTATCTATCACAAAGCCCTAAACCTAAACCATTAAGTATACTCACTAAACCCTAACCGTAAACCCTAAACAATCAACCATTTTCTTAACACCATACCCCCTCAACCCTCAACCATTATCCTAAAACCCTAAACCATAACCCCCTAAACCCTAAACCCCTAATCCCTAAGTCCTAAACCTAACCATCATCGACACAACACCATACAACCTTTACCCCGAACCAAAGACCCAAACCCATAACCCTAAACAATTATTATACCCACATAAACCCTAAACCATAAAACATAAACCCTAAATAACATCTACATATTATGATCATTGAAACTCAGAAGAATTTAACAAGTAAACATATATCACTACAGTTTCACTGATTAAAGCAGTCTAACATACCTTCAACAGGTTCTTCTACTTGAGCAGATCGAACGTCCGCATGATGACGCCTCTAAGACGACCCCACACCAGTGTCTCCTTCGAATTCAGTCACATGCACGCCAGCATCTTCATCATTATCCGACACACTAGCATCCTCTGCAAGAAGACGATCTTCCATCGCGATATTTTCATCATCGTCGTCCTCATCATCGTCATCCATAACCCAAGTTGGGTCATGTTCAGCTTCCTCAGACACGTTTACATCTGGAGCAGGAGCAGCATATGATGCTTCATTATTTGCAGAATTAAAAGCCGCTGACCTCATGGCTAAGGGCAAAACATCATCCTCCAGTGCGACATAATCCACGTACAATTCTAACAATTCATTCCTTGACTGCTTCAAAAATTGGTCGATTACAATTTCTACGTCTTCATCATCTAGCAGTTGACTCCCCATGTAATGATCGTGTTGCCATAAACTTGCCGTCACCAAACTGATACGTTGGTTCTCGTTTAAACCTATTTTCCTGCGTATCTTCTCATGTAATTCACTAAGCGTTGATCTTCGATTGATACGCATCGACCTATTGTTCCCTTCAAAAATAACACCCTGTCGTCCTCTAACTTTTCTTCCATTAAAACATAACATAACATCAACACTCTGACTACCTGAACTCATATTTGGAGAACGCTTAAACTAGAACCAAACCACAACTAATGGACCCAACAAAAAATAACTAAACCAATGCATCTGCAGCTTATCAAGGGTCAACTTATATAGAGCCAAGAGACTGGAACACGCCTAAATTGGGTGTGTTTAAACACGCCTATTTTGGGCGTGTTCAACAGCCCCATTTCCTTAAATAGTTTCCAAACTGCCCCCTTTTTCAAATTATTTAATTAATTTGTATTATTTATTTAAATTTGCCTAATATTGGGTTAATTAAGTTTTAGTCAATTATTTTTCCAAATTCTAATTATTTGTCCCTCAAAAATTTTAACACTTCTAGTTTTTCATTAATATTTTGTTAATATTTTTAGTTTCATTAAAAAAAATTCCATTTTTCATCCCTTGTTTATTTTTACTGTTCAAAATTATTCTATATTATTTCCATTAGTACCTCATTTGTTTATATTTCACATGAATTTTGAGAAATTAAAATAAATGAAAGACTAAAAAATGGACCAAAATTGTTGATGAAAAATTAATGGAAGACTTAAAATTGCAAGAAAGAAATTGAGTACCTAAATCAAGATTCTGGAAAAATTGAGGGACCAAAAACTTAGTTAACTCTTTCTTTCTAAGGAAAAAATACTTAATTAACTCTTGATTTTTCAATGTTTAGCTGCATCTTAACATTTACAAGGAGTGAAAATCTGAGATGTTGGGAATAATTTATTTACTTTCATATTCTTTAGTAAAAGTTAGATACTCAATTTGAGTCCTTGGAATTTTTACAATAAACTATTTTTGATGGGAGAACTCTATGCACAAGCTAATTCGAGAGAGATGAGCTACTAATTTTCATGAGAACAAAGAAAGTTGAATACATTGAAAAATTCAAATTAGAATCTTGATGAGATAGAATTTTTATCCTTACTAAAAATAACAACTTAGTGGTATCATGTTTACTTCAGTATGTTATTGGTGTTTTTATTCCTAAAAAAATAAAATTAGAAATTTTTGTTTGACTTACAAATGTTTTTGGGTCTATTAAATTTGGATCACTTTTTGTATTTGTTCTTTCAAATTTTATTTTAATTTTCTTAGATTTGAAAATGTTTTTTTAGTCCTTCTTAACATATTTTGGTGGGTTGGATGCATAATTTCTGGTTTTTTTTATCGCAGGATGGATTAAAAAAACCATATCTCTCAAATTTGAGGGAAAAAATGTAATTTTTTTATTTGTGGGACTAAAAATAACATACTCAAATTTGAGAGACTAATAATATACTTAAGAATTTTGGGTTTCGTCTCAATATTTTAAAACTAATAAGTTTTCATCTATGTGCTTTTGAAAAAAAAAGTAGTTCCATAAGCTAAAATCTTTTCCAAATTACCAATTATTATAATTTCAATTGGTGATATGATTCAATTAGGGAAATGATTCTTGAACACATACAAAAAGGTGTATATACTTTTTGAGAAATAGGAAGAGACTAGAGATAAGTGAATGATAAAATTGGTGATATGATTTTATAGGATGCATACAAAGAAATGAGAGATGTTGATAGTGTTTGTAAATAATGGGTGTTCAAATATCACCACACTTTCAATTATATACTTATGCAAGAACTAATTTAAAAGAACCATGATATTTGAACACCCCATGTTTTTAAACACCCTATTTAGCATCTCTAATTTCTATCTATCTATTTGTTTAGCTATATTTTTTTTCTATGACATCATATCACCTATCATACCTATCATTTTCTTTCTTTTTTCACACTCTTACTAAGTGTTGATTAGCATGTTGGGTGTTCAAATATATTTTTCCAATTCACAAGAATGTAATAATTACTTGTCATTAATGAGAAAGGTGTAGTAGTAATAGTTAATTAATTTATTAAATGGATAAATAAAATAATAAAATCAATATTAATTATATTTTTAATTTGTTATGTTAAGAAAAAGAATCATACACTGGTATTGGAAAAAGTTTTACACCGTCATTCAATCACAACCTACAATGTATGTAAGTTTGTTGAATTTTATGGTAATTACTTTAAAATGTATATCAATAGTTATTTGTGATTGAATGATGATGAAAAACTATTTTACGCCATCAGTGAGTGAATGACCATTAAAAGCTAATTTTAATATCAACATGAAAATCTCATTTTCTTTATATTTCACAAACACACATACAAATATGGAAAGTCATTTAAACACCCTATCAACACTTCTTATTTCAAAAGAACCATGAAATTTGACATCCCATCTTTTTAAACAACATATTAGCACTTCTCGTTTCTTTGTATTTATCTATCTTTCTTCATATCACATCATATCACCTATCATACCTTTCATTTTCTCTCTTTTTCCACTTTCTTACTAGGTGTTGATTAGCCTATTAGGTGTTTAAATATATTTTTCCAATTCAAAACAATGTAATATTTACCTATCGTTAATAAGAAATATATACTAGTAATAGTTAATTAAAGTATTACATGGATAGATAAAACAATAAAATTAATATTAATTATATTTTAAATTTCTAAGCTATATAATTTTAATTATATATAAATTAATAAAAAAAACTATATAACATAAAAAATAAAAAATATAATTAATATTGATTTTATTATCTTATCTATCCATGTAATACTTTAATTAATATTGATCATGAATTCGAATCTGAAATAATCATTTTTCATATGCAAGGGTAAGACTGCATACAATATTTCCCCTTATCTTTGCATAACGAGTTTCTAGGTAATGGGGTACATATTTTTTTTTGTTATATAATTTTAATATCTACATGAAAAATCTCATTTCCTTAATCAACATAGAAATCTCCTTTAGGATCCATAAAATTAACACCTTTTCCACCAATGGAACAAACAAAAAGTTAAGTATTCCAAAAAAGTATCGCTACTATTTCATAAATACTAACACATATTAATTTGTACACTTTCAATTAGGAAAATGATTTTTGAACACTGAAAGGGTGTATATACTTTGAAAGATATAAGAAGTTAACAGAGATAATTGATTGATAATATTGGTGATATAATGTGACAGGAATAGGAGAATAGAGATAAATGAGAAATATTGATAAAGTGTTTATAAATAATGAGTATACAAATATCACCATTCTCTCAATTATGTACTTTTAAGAACTAAATCAAAACAATGTAACATTTATCGCTCACTAATGAAAAATAAATAATTAATAATAATTAAAGTCTTACATAAACTGACAAAATAATTAAAAATATTAATTATATTTTTAATTGTATGTTATTTCCTAAATGGACAGATAATGAAGAAAATAAATATTAATTTTATTATGAATGTCAAAATCTCATTTCTTTTATCTTCCACATAAGAAAAACCATTTAAACAATATTTTAACGTAAAGCAATTTATTACCAATTCTTTTGTTAATACAACTCAGATAACACAAGAATCTCTAATAACAAATGTCTCTAACAATACTTTCCCTAAATTCAACCCAATTTCATCTTAAAAAGAATTTATATATACAACACAGCTTCGAGAAGGACAAAAACATATCAAGGTAACAGTTTAACAAATTTCTTAATGCTTGCTTCATTGCCTTCCGCATATTTAAGCCAATTAAATATTTTATTGTAAAATCTCTCTAATTATTTATTGTACATAAATTTAATTACCTTTTTTATGCTAATACACCTTAGATAACTAAATATCTCTAACAAATGTCTCTAGCACTACATCTTTAAATAATTATATAAATAACACAACATCAAACATGAGAAAGGCACAACAAATTACCTAGCACTTTAAGAAATTTCTTCTTGTTCTTTTCTGGTCACTCTCATGGCGAGAAAGAAGGTTGGCTTTACATACATAAGCAATCCTAGGAAGAGGAAGGCAGCGTTGAAGCAAAGGAAAATTGGTTCAAGGATTCTTTCTCTTTATCCCATTTTAACTATGTTTCACTAGCCTTGTAGCATGCATATTTATCTTTTTTAATAAAATGTCAATTTCTAACCATTTCTCACTTTCTCTCATTTATCCTAATGGACTGCTATGTTTTTCAACAGGTTTGCTAAAAAAGGTTGATGAAATCACTGCCCTTTGTGACATTCAGGTGTGTGCTATCATTTATAGTCCAGACGAACCTGAGCCTGAGGTTTGGCCATCTGACCAGGGAGTAGAAAGTATGATTTTCAAGTTTAGGGAAGTTTCTGAATTGGCACAAAAAAAACAAATGTTTTCTCAAGAGTCACTTTTAAGGAAAAACATAATCCAAGCGCAAGAGCAGCTCAAGAAACTCAGGAATGAAAACAGGAAGAAGGAGATTGGCCTTTTCATGTGTCAATACTTTGCCGGTGGTAACGACCTTGACAAGTCCAACATTATTGATCTGAATGATATCACATTCCTTGCTGATAAAAAATTGGAGGAGATTACAAAGAAAATCGAAATTCTCCGTGTCCAAAGTGGTGACACCAGCTACTAAAACTGAGGAGAAACCATGACTAAAGGAGAGCAAGCACTTGTGACCAATGTGGGTGCCAAGCCAAATTAATCTGAAGTGGTCTAATGACAACATATTCATCCCTAGAAAAGAGTGATGTTCTTGTTGGCAAGGTTTCTAGTGTCTCTCTTGTTGGAACTGTCCTATGTTTGGTTGTCATGTTTTTTGGTCTTTATATATGTCCATGATTAGACACAGGAATAGAAATTTGGTCACTCTATTTTAAGGATTCTACTATCTTTCAAATATGCAGAATCTCAGTATACATTTGAATGAATTAAAAAGAAAATCTAAAGACTAAATGCTTGGAAATAAGTGATTGATATATTTAATTCGATATCCGAATAAAGATAGTTTTCCCTATATAATTAGGTTTTTCATATTGATGAAATTGTTAATGAACTTCAAGTATGAAATTTTTGACCCATCATAAAAGAAAGTGGGGAGGATTTAATTGCATTTCTTTAGTAAGGATTTTACTAGACTTGGAATCATTTTTTCAACAATAGTTCTTACGCAAAAAAGAGCTCGGAAAAAACTCATGGAATAGGCATGGATTGAGGAAGGCCAATGAAAAGAATCAATTATTTAATTTTTATTACTCCTTATGTATTGGTTGAATCATAGGTAAAACCTGTACTACAAGGACCCTCGACAGATTTGCTGCAGACAAGGGGTAAAGTCTTATCACTTCATGTGTCCTCCTCTAAGGTGGTGGAACTTTGAATAGAAAAATTCTACAGAAGACGAGTTATTTGGAGAAATGGAAACATTGACATGTATAGAAACACCAAAAGTTGTAGATATATATCTTGCATTGTAAGAATTTTTCCTTTTATTTTCTGTATTGAATATAAGAATAGTATTATGAATTTATGTTTCTAATTAAATTGGTTGCACCCATTCGAACCCTTTACCAATTTTATCTGTGGGTCTATTTTAACCCTGCTACTAGTTGCAGAGAAAAAAAAAAAAGGTTGGTTCACTGAATAAAAAAAAATATATAATTGCTCTTTCCTTAAGACTCGATTCAGTTCAATATTCAATATATGTCACAAGCAAAAAACAAAATCGATGTTTAAACTAAGTAAAATTTGTGCATCTAATTGGAACTACTTATAAATAATATCAACATAGATGTTTATCTGGGTTCGAAGTGGCATTGTCAAGAACAATCAAATTTTAAGATAGAAGGAAAAGGAAAAAAAAAGTTTTTCACTATTTCTCCTTTGTTTATATATGATAATGTAAATGATTAATTTTTAAGAGTTTCTGGGAAAAAAGGATTTTCAGTATTTCTCCTTTGTTTTATATGATTATGTTAAACTGTTTGATATGAATTATTTTGGTTTTAAATCGATGAACGGGTGTGAATCATGTTTTAGTTTCACTTTAGGAAAATAGTTCTAGGTGATGCATATTAAAAGTTTCGGAAAATCCTTATTCATTTCTTATTTATTATATTAATCATTATGTAATGTATTAAGATTTTCCTCACTTGTGTAAATTTGGGTTTTTCTTTTACTTATTGTCAAAAATGAGTAAATTTAATGTCTAAAATGATTTTAGGAAAACTATTATTCATTTTCTATTGTAAATTATTGAAGATTTTAATTTACCTATACAGACATTTTTGTTATGCATTGATATAGGATTTTATATGATATATATATATATATATATATATATATATATATATATATATATATTACAATTTTTTCATGAGGATGGACAATCAAATTAGAAAATTTACACTTTATTCACCAAGATTAACATCATATAAATAATCTTTTGTTTTGCAAACTATCAACTAAGAAAATTTAAATTTTATTCATGGTAATGAACAATCAAGTAAGAAAAATTACATTTTATTCACAACAATGATCATAAAAATATTTTTTTTATGCAAACAATCAACTAAGAAAATGTAAATTTTATTCACGGGATGAACAATCAAGTAAGAAAATTTACACTTTATTCACAGGATATGAAAATTATAGAAATGACTTTTTTCTTACAAATAATCAAGTAAGAAATTTATACTTATTCACGAGGATGAACAATCAAGTAAGAAAATTTACAGGGAGGGCCATCATTGAAATAACAATTTTTTTTTAAATAATCAAGTAAGTAATTCATACTTTATTCAAGGGATGAACAATCTTCCAAAAATCACGTTAACAACTATCACAAACTAAGTTAATTTATTCAAATTTATTATTATAATAATTTAATATAAAATATATTGTCTTGGTTGTTATCTTATCTTATCATATACACATTTAGTTATTCAAACATTGCTTAGATGCGTTATATATAACTATGATTTTGGGTTAATTTGGATTTGACTCCCTTAACTTTTTCATACTTTAATTATGAGTCCCTAAAAAAATTATAAATTATAGTCCTCTATTAATTTTCCATCAATAGTTTTAGTTCCTCTAAAAACAATTTCATTTTTATTCGCTTGTTTATTTCTATTGTTCAAAATTACTCCCTGCTTTGCTCATTTTAGCCCCTCATTTATTTTATATTTAAGACTAATTTTTCGCAATATAAATAAATAAAAGTTTAAAAATGGACAAAACTTTTTAACAGACCACCTAAAGATGCTTATAAAAATTTAATAGAGGATTAAAAATTATTAAAAGTTAAATGACTAAAAATTAAAATCTAGAAAGCTTAAGGGACTGCAAACTTAATTATTTCTTGATTTTTTACTGTTTCGCTACATCTTAACATACATTGACAAAGAGTGAAAATCCGTGATGCAGAAAGTATTTATCTACTTTCATATTCGATCTTTAGTAGAAGGACAAGACAAAATAGGTACTAATTTGAGTCCTTGGAGTTTTAACAAGAAACTAATTGTGCTCGGAGAACTCAATGAACAAGTTAGTCTAGCAAGTGTGAGCTACCAATTTTCTTGAGAACAAAGAAAATTGAATTCATTGTAAAATTCAAATATGAATCCATATGAGAAATAATTTTGATCCTTACCAACTATATGTCAACTTAGAAACATAACATTATGTAAGGTTATTAATGTTTTTGTTTTGACGTTGAGAACAACAATGCCTAGTTGGATAGCTAGTGAGTTAATCTTGGATCAATCACTTTCTCTAAGGTATCTATGGAAGAAATACCCCTGAATTAAGCAGATCATTGTGCACTTCGATACTGAAACGGTGCTAGGCCAATGGTGGTGAGGTGTGTGCACAGTGACAGTATATAATGGAGTCCAGTGAGAATTAATATACCTGTAAGTGTACCTCCTATTTATAAGGGTGTTACCTCTAGGTTAATTGCTGTCACCTCTTGATTAGATAGGATATCACCTCTTGATTAGATAAGATATAATCCTTACTTGTTGGGATTAGGATATTTGTTTGTTGGGATCTCTTTTGATAGCTGTTATATACGTTATTGAGATCCTGATCTAATGGACCCTTAACGGGCCTCACGATAATGACACCTTATTAGGCCCATATGTTGGGTCCGTAACAGTTGCCCCCCAGTTCGGTTGTCGAGGCTTCTAGGCAACCAGGGTGTATTAGTTGACAATCTCATCTTCCAGTTCTGACTTGTACTGATTTGCGCACATCATTTCCCCCAACTGGTTTATCGATTTGCTTCTTTTATTGACATTGATCCCGGTTTTTGTATATGCCAGGTTGTTTCTTCATGGTTGATATATTTCGGGTTGTTTCTTTGTTGCAACCGTGACTGTCCATATCTGAGTATTATGTGCGTTTCGGTTCCCCTAGATTTGTACAATCCTATTCCCCCAGATTTGGACATTCACAAGGGGCCCACGTATCTCATATTAGGAATAGGGAACGTCTGTCTTGAAGTTGCTTTTTGCAGCTTGTCGTATCATTTGCTGTAGTACACTATTGGCGTTCTATTTTTCCCCTTCAATACACACGTGCATTTAATGCTATGTCGTTTCATATTGCACGCTCATTATGAAATTTTGAATTGACTAGTCTTTTTTGCCCCCAGACGTAATGCTTTGCACACGTTCGACGGTTACGCGATGTTTCACACGAATCTGACGGTTACATTTGCATCTTCCTTTGTGCCTATATATATCCCCTTCCATTTTCATTCACATTTTCCTGTTCTCTTATTGCTTTTTCTTCCTAAATATCCTTTGCATTTTTTAGCCCTTATTTCTGCCACTTCCAGCATTTCATCTCCTGTGCTTTAAGAAATCTTCACAGAATTAGGTGCCCCCACTACCATTGAACTTCTTATTTTCGTTTTTACTTCGATTGTAGTTTGTTAGTTCCTCTTGGGTTAATTTCCATCTTTGGTCATTTTCTGGGTTTTGTTTCTTTACTGCAAATAATTAGATTCTTTAGCCTGTTTTCTTTTCTTGCTGCAAATATCTCGATTCCTCAATTTTCTTAAAATTTTTTTATTTTCTTCATTTATAATGAGCATTTCTTCCAAAGAATAAGCAAGGTTACGCCAAACCATTCCCCCTAGTATTGGGTATCGGTTATTTGGTTTGCCCCTTCTTGAAGAAGAAATGGAAAAGACTCTGCTTCGCTCATATACTGGTGGGGTTGGTAGAAAAGAGAAAATTAGGATTCCTGAAAGCACAACTCCTTTAGACAGGACTATGGTTCAGTTCGACACTAGGGCCTCCCCTATATGTCGTTCCTTTTTTCCTCCGGGTTCTGATCTGAAGAACTCGGATTCCTCATTGTCTCAAAGTAATGTTACCCTTACCTCAAAACCTGCCTTCAAAACTCGATTTGACCCGTGTTTCGACTGCGTCTATGAAAGCAACATACTTTTAGAATCTGGCTACTATTCGATGGCTGAATCGCTACTTGGGTCTTGTCGTCACAACCCGGTTCTTCCCCTAAACCGAGTCTTGCCAAGCCAAGTAACACCATTTTCATGCCGGCTAGCTCTCTTGATACTACCATGAAGATTGACGGATCTAAAGATATCGTCCTTATCTCAGATTTCCAACCAAAAATATCTTCCTTCAGGTATGTCACTATCTTACTGATTTTTATTTCTTTGACATAGGTATTTATGGACCCGTCTTCGGAACAAGTTGCCAAGTCTCAATCTGCTGAATCACATTCTGATCCTCTTTCCCCTTCTATGACTTCTAAGTTCCCGTGGGTAACCCATGAAGTTTTGCTTACGTTGTCCGAGTTGAATTCGGAGGACATTGCCACACTTTCTGTCGGGAATCAGGAGAGTTTTGTCGTGTGCCCTTTTGATAAGGATGAGCCCATCTGTTCTTTGAGGGAGGGTAATAACCCTTCTTTCTTCTTTTTCTATAAAGATTTGATAACCCGGATATGGATTCAATCTCCCTTATCTGAGTTTCAAATGAATATTTTAAATCATCTTCATTTGGCTCCTTCACAACTTCATCCGAACAGCTGGGGTTTCATAAAAGCCTTTGAGCATTTTTGTCAACATTTAGTAATGCCTAGTACCGTTCCTCTTTCTTTTATTATTTTACTGTTCAAATTGGTAGAACAGGTAGGGAACCCCCAGATAGGAAAGGATGGACATCCATCCGGGGTCATACTGAGCATAAGCTCTTTCATGTATATACAGACTCCTTTAAAAATTTCAAAAACAAATATTTTAAAGTTGTTGTCGAACCCGACAAACAACCTTTTTTCCTTTGTTCTGCTGATTCCTAAGACGTAGAGTGTAAATTTTCCCTCTATTGGTCCCATATTCACCATGAATTCTCTCCATCCTCTTAGCATTTCGAGGAAATGGATTTATTGGATTCCGGTGCTTTCTCGGTCACTCGGATAGCTTCATATAAGGAAGCTCACGGCCATCTCGGCGTTGCTTCCTTTATTTGCAAATATCGATCCAGGTTTCCAACACCATCGAGTATGATCACGCCTACTTTTGTTTATTATACATGACTTTGCGTATTTTAACTATCCCTTTGCTTTTATTTTGCAGTTCCAGATATGGGAAAGCAACCCGTCTATGCATGAAACCCAGCTTCTGGTACAGGAAAGCCGACACCTCCCACCTCGACTTCTGGCAACCCAGTCACCGCCAAGCAGCCACAACGACCTCAACCCCCCTCTTTTTCTTGCCGCTCTGGACTCGGGGAAAGGTTCCGCCTCCCCTGGTCCTGGGTCAAAAAGGCAAAAACTTGCCAAGGCCCACAAGGAGAAGGCTCCAACTGCTCCAACAACAACTACTCCAATCATGACATCACTCCGAGCACCTGCTGCTGAATCAACTCCTAACCCTTCTTCTTCCATTGCAATCGGGTTACTACCTGGATCCATGTGGGAGAAGGGTATTTCTGAAGAACTCATCCACGTGGTTCATGCGCCCAAGCACTTCACAGATCCGGTTCCCTTCTCCGATGCTAAAATTCAAGAACTTGGCCTTATAGAGCTAAGTGCCATGAAATGCTCATCCCTGGTTCAAAGTTTGGCGACTTTAAAAACTATGTATATTAAAACATTTAATGAACTTCAAGCATCCTAGAAGGAGCTTCAAGCATCCCGTGAGGAGACTAAAAAAACCTTTGAAGAACTCCTTGTGGCATAGAACACTGCTGCAAAGCTAAAGTCTGAGGCAGATGCTGTGCTAAAAGTCAATGTTGTCACCACTAAAAATTTTAAGGAGTTGAACGTGTTGTATGACAAGTAGATTCAGACACAGAAGCAGACTAAGGCACGACTGGAGTATGTGAAAACAGATGTTGCTAACTTAAGAACCCAGCTTTCTGCAGCCGTGGAGGGGTCCTTTAATAATATGTTGGAGCAAATTTGGTGCTTAAACCTCGGGATTGAGCTCAATACCACTAGTATGCACTTCAAGGTTTTCGTTAGTGATGGTAAGTTGATCTCTCCCCTTTTCTCCTCGTGAAGAATCAGTAACTCAACTAGAAGAAGATCAAATCCACGAGGAGGAAGAGGCGATGCCTACCACTCAAACTGAAGACCAAGCTCAATCCCGGGCAGCTTAAATGTTGAAGAGCCGGGATGCCGGTGTTGACTTGTACTCTCTTTCTTCTCTTTTTAGGGCCTTTGAGCCCCCTTTGAATTTGTATCAAACATTGCCGGGTTTGTTCCAGGTTTCACTTTGCTGAATATTGCCGGGTCTGTTCTCGGTTTTAATATGTTTAACATTTTGCGTATATTTTGAATGCGTTCTTAGAATTTCTTAGAATTCCGTTCACATGCATGAATCCATATGATGCCAAATTCTATTAAATGATTTGGCCAAAATCAAAAAATATTTTCCGTAGTCTGCATAAACATTCATCTGGTTTCAATGACCAGGCACTATATTGTGCAAAGATTCCTTTCGTTTTATCTTTGCAACATGTTTCGGGTTATCATCCCTGAACTTAATCCCAACAAAAATTAATTTGCTACATGTAGAAATTGGATTTTTAACCAAAAATTCCTACATTTCAACCTAATCATGTTTTAAATAACATATTTCTCTTTGCCAAGATAATAATTTTGATGCATCATATAAGCGAAAATTTTTATTATATCCGCGCATCTTGTCACACCCCGGCCGTGATGATCGGTTTCCTTTACTACCATTTTGTGTATATGCAAAGCCACAATAAAGACAAAAATGCTTCATTTATTTGCAAACTTGCTATAAAAGGACTCATGATCTCAATAAATGAGAAATAACATGATTGTCAAATTATCCTTACGAATCCTAACAAAGGAAAACATCATTACTTGCCGAAACCACGACTTATTAATCCTAACAAAGGAAAAATAGTAATATGGGGCAAAACTTTGGAACCGGATCTAACTGTAATACACTTTCAATTTATCCGCATTCTAAGTTCGTTTAATTGCCTTCCCGTCCAGGGTCTCTAATACATAAGCTCCCTTGTCGAGTTTCTCTGTAACCCGGTAAGGTCCTTCCTTGTTGGCCGCTAGCTTTCCATCCCTGGCATTTTTATTTCCAATATCTGCTCGTCGGAGTACTAGATCACAACTCGGACTTGAGCAGTCTGATTTGTTTTGGTTCATACCGTTCCGGGCTGTATCCTGACTTTGCTGTCCCCGGTGCTCATTATGAGACGGGTTCTCCATGCTCCTGAAGCGCTGCTCTATAAGATGGATATGTTTCTCTTCTTCACGCCTCAATGCAGCATTATGCTCCTCCATCTGGAGCTCTAAATTTCTGATATCTTCCCGCCTTTGCAGGGTGTACCTCTTTTCCATCTCATCCATTCGAGCCAGGATTGAATTAATAACGTTGTTCATGACAGGCTCATTAGGTTCTGGATTGGGTGAGACTGCCCGTGTCGCTGTGCAGGAGTGGAGGCTGCATCTGAAACCTCGTCACTTACATGGATAGCGTCAAAGTCTACCGGTTGGGGTAGTGCCATGTTCTGGTTTGGAGGGGGCAGTGGGTTCACCTCCTCCAAAACAGGATTTGAAGGTAAGTCCCTCTGTATACCTCCATCAAAGCATGGGTGTGTCATCTGATTGTTACTTCTCATGTTTACCATCACGGACGTGGGATTTGAAATTTAACGTTTCCCATAGACAGCGCCAATTGTTCTGTCGTTGAGAACAACAATGTCTAGCTGGATAACTAGTGAGTTAATCTTGGATAAATCGCTCTCTCTAAGGTATCTATGGATGAAATACCTCTGAATTAAGCAGATCACTGTGCACTTCGATACTGAAACGGCACTAGGCCAATGGTGGTGAGGTGTGTGCACAATGATAGTATATAATGGAGTCCAGCGAGAATCAATATACCTGTGGACATACCTCCTATTTATAAGGGTGTTATCTCTAGATTAATTGCTTCCACCTCTTGATTAGATAAGATATAACCTCCTGATTAAATAGGATATCACCTCTTGATTAGATAAGATATAATCCTTACTTGTTGGGATTAGGATATCTCTTTGTTGGGATCTCTTTTGATAGCTGTTATATACATTATTGTGATCCTGATTTAATGGATCCTTAACGGGCTTCACGATAATGGAACACCTTATTAGACCCATATGTTGGGTCTGTAAAAATTTTATTCCTGAAAAAAATTCCAAATTTAAAATTTGGGTTTTCTTTTATATGTTTTATGTCTCTTAAATGTTAATCACTTTTTTTTGGTACCCCAAAAAATTTAATTTTCTATCAATTGTCCCTCAATTTTGAAAAATGTTCTTTTAGTTCTTCTTGACTATTTTTTGTGGTTTGGATGCACAAATTTTGGTGATTTTTGGCCACATGATGAACTGAAAATTACATTTCTAAAAAAATTGAGGTGTAAAAAATATAATTTTAATTTGAGATACTAAAAATATATTTATTAAGTCTTTTTGTTTTTGTTTTTGTCTATAACTCTTAAAACTACTTTTTTTCATCTATATACTTTTGGAGAAAAAAAGTCCTAACGCCAACACCTTTTCTACCTATGGAAGAAACAAAATTTGTGTATTTCAAAAAAATATGGATACTATTTATTAAATTCTAATGCATGTATTAATTATTATACTTTCAATTAGTAAAATGATTCTTGAACACCCAAAGGGTGTATATACTTTGAGATGAAATAAGAAGATAAGAGAAGTAAGTAATTGATAAAATTTGTTATATAATGTGACAGGAAGAGGGGAATAGAGAAAAATGAGATATTAATGATCTCTTTGTAAATAATGAGTGTCCAAATATCATCACTTTTTCAATTATGTACTTATGGAAGAACAAAATCAAAACCATATAAACATAATTACATGTCACTAATGAGAAAGAAATAATATTAAAGTAATATATGAACAGATAAATAATAAAAATATTAAATATTTTTTAATTTGTAGGTTATCTTCCTAAATGGTTAGATAAAGAAGAAAATAAATATTCATTTTATTATGAACGTGGGAATCCCCCTAGTTATTTATTGTAGATGACTTTAATTACCATTTTAAGCTAATACACTTCAGATAACTAAATTGTTAAAAATCAGATATAAATAAATAACTACTTTCATTCATTCATTCATAATTTCATTCACTCATTCTCTTTTTTATATTTTCCCTCAATGTGAGGTTCTTATATAGAAGAGAGCAGTTCAACAACATGCTAGTAATACGAAATAATAATAAACTGATCTAATCTTAATTCCTATTTAAATATAATAATAACAAATTGTAACAGTATAATAAATCCTAACAATAATTTAAAATTTAAATTACACAATTCAACACTCCCCCTCAAGTTGGTGCATGAATATCCGTCATGCCCAACTTGCCAATTGCTTCTTCAAACACTCTTCTAGAAACAGTTTTGATCAGCAATAGGTTTAGGATGTGCTTCAGGATAGTCCACAGTTAGTGTTTCGATTATGTGAGGTAGAAAGATAATTGAGGTACGGGAAGGGATTCAGAACAATAACATGTTCATGTCAATAGACTTCAGGGATGGTCTGTGAAGAATTCAGAACAATGCAACGAGCTTCACATCAATGACCTTCAAATGGAATACGTGCATCGAGAATTGAGATACAAGAAGGGATTCAGAACAATCACATGTTCATGTCAATAGACTTCAGGGTTGGTCTGTGCAGAACAATGCAACGAGCTTCACATCAATGACCTTCAAATGGAATACGTGCATGGAGGCTTCAATACTGAGGTATGAGAAGGATTCAAAATGGATTTATGTTATGCAGTTTGTGTTATTTTTGGGAAGAAGATTAAGATACGGGTAAGGATTTAAGCCGAGACCGAAGATGAGAAGGTTATGCGAGGCAAAGATGGAGTTCATGGTAATAATCATAATTTGTAGAAGAACCAAAGATGGTGAAGGTTAAGGAGGAGAAATAAAAGTGAAATATATGTATTGATAGGGAAGAAAAAAAGAGATGAAAGTTTGAGAATATGAAGAAGAAAAACTCTTATGGCAGCGGAAGATAATTTTTTCATGGAGGAAACCATTGCTCTGATACCATGTTAAAAATTAGATACAAATAAATAACTGCTTTCATTCATTCATTCATAATTTCATTCACTCATTCTCTTTTTTATATTTTCCCTCAACATGAAGTTCTTATATAGAAGAGAGCAACTCAACAACATGTTAGTAATACGAAATAATAATAAATTGATCTAATCTTAATTCATATTTAAATATAATAATAACAAACTGTAACAGTATAATAAATCCTAACAATAATTTGAAATTTAAATTACACAATTCAACATAAATATCTCTAACAAATGTCTCTAGCATTACATCTTAAAAAGAATTATATAAACAACACAACATCAAACATGAGATAGGCACAACAAAGTAGCTTGCACTCTCATAAATTTCTTCTTGTTCTTTTTTGGTCACTATCATGGCGAGAAAGAAGGTTGACCTTACATACATAAGCAATCTTGTGAGGAGGAAGGCCATGTTGAAAAAAAGGAAAAATGATTCAAGGATTTTTTTCTCTTTATCTCATTTTAAGTATGCTTTATTATCCATGTAGCATGCATATTTATCTTTTAATAAAATTTCAATTTCTAACCATTTCTCACATTCTCTAATTTATCCTTATGGACTGCTTGCTCAACAGGTTTGCTAAATAAGGTTTATGAAATCACTACCCTTTGTGACATTCAAGCGTGTATTATCATTTACATTCCAGATGAACCTGAGCCTGAGGTTTGGCCATCTGACCAGGGAGTGGAAAGTGTGCTTTTCAGGTTTAGGGGAGTTTCTAAATTGGCATGAAGCAAAATAATGTTTTGTCAAGAAACCCTTTTGAGGCAAAACATAATCAAAGCCCAGGGGCAGCTGAAGAAACTGAGGAATCAAAACAGGAAGATGGAGATTGGCCTTTTGATGTGTCAATAATTTGTTGGGGGAACACCCTTGACAATGCCAACATTATTGATTTGAACCATATCACATTCTTGGCTGATAAAAAATTGGAGGAGATTACAAAGAAAATCGAAATGCGGATGCCATGCCAAATTAATATGAATTGGTCTTATGACAACAATGTAATAATTACTTGTCATTAATAAAGATATACTAGTAATTGTTAATAAAAGTATTACATGGATACATAAAATAATTAAATCAATATTAATTATACTTTTATTTCTAATGACAACTAATTCATCCCTTGAAAAAAGTGATGTTCTTGTTGGCAAGGTTTCTAGAGTCTCTCTTGTTTGAATTGTTCTATGTTTAGCTGTCATGTTTTTTGGTCTATAAATGTGTCCATGCTTAGACATAGGAACAATACTGAATAAAATTGAAACTTTATTGCTCTATTTTAAGGATTCTACTATCTTTCAAATATGCAGAATCTCGGTATACATTTGAATTAACAGGCACATCTAACGACTAAACACTTGAAAAGAAGGCATTGATATATTTAATTAGATATTCGAATAAATATAGTTTTCCCTATATAATTAGCTGGTTCAAAACGAATTTTTTCTAGTCAATTTGAATTATATTATTTATGTTAGCTGTCTAATTTTAAATTGCTTCAAATTTACAATCTACACCATACCCATCATACGAGTGACACTTGCTCTAGATCTAAACACTGCTTGGATTAACCCTTACCTTACCCAATTTAAATTTCTAATCTTATGGTGATTTAATGTTATACTCCTGTCCATACACTGCTGCACTCATCAAAGGATAAAACACCTAGATAAAAAGAATTGACTATTTCTATTGGTTAATGCACAAGCCACGTCCGAATTATTTCAATCACCATAAGGCACAGATTATTTCACATAGGGCAAGGCTTTTCGATTATGTCGTGGAGAAGGGGTAAATCTCTATCTTTCTCTCTCTTTCTCTCTTTCTCTCTCTCTCTATTTTGGTTAAACTACAAGTATCTTTCACCGAAGATAATCCTATTTGAGTTAGGTAGAATTACTATTGATGACAAAACTCATCATCCAAACATTCAATACAATTACATATTCAGAATTCCATACCAATTGATCCATGTGGTTGGTGGTATACATCTATATGTATTAAGACTTTATTAGGTAGAGTTTTGTTTTGGGATGTCTTTAAAGTATCTTGGAGGCTTCATTTTCTGGATTCATAGTTATCTTTTATTTATCCAGATATGTTGGCTTAAATAGATGTAACTATGAGAATCTTTTACAAACATAGCGGATCATTGTATAATGTTTGATGGTACCCCTACCTATATTGAATAAATTCTTTTTGTTGAAAAAAAAAGTTTGCATCATTTCATAGTACATTAAAAGCGACTAGAGTTCTTAATAAAATAAAAATCAAAGTGGCTTGATATATAGCACTTTGTTGTCATTCTGCAAATTGAAAGAAATTCATTGCAAGAAAAAAAAAACGAAGAATGAATCACTTTCAACTCGAAATTTGAAACATTTTTAATTTCAAAATCAACAAAATTTGTTGAGTTTAATATATTAAAAACAGTTATACACGCAATACAAATTTGAATTGTGCTAAAAAAGATAAACATTTTCTCTCTTTTTTCTACACGTTGTAAAGTTGCTTTTCTAAAAAGGTTTTATTTTTTTTGAAAATAGAATGATGTCTTGGTCTTGGTGTTTTGGGATGGTTCATTTTATCGTAATCAAATAAGGCAAAGAACAAATATTTTCAATTCCAGTGTATCTAGTACCTTATATTAACAAAAGATTTAATTTGAGATTATAATGAGTTGGGTTAAATCCACAAAGGCTACTAGATTTTAAAATTAGTAAAATCAATAAATATAAAATGTGGGTTTGAGAAAGAATTAAAATTGTAGTGAAACAAATATTAAATAACAAACAAAGAAATAAAAGTAACGAAGTTGAATACCAAGGGTACTTTAACTCAAGTGATAATTCTAAATAAGCACTTAACAACCAATTGTGCTGACAAAATGATTAACAAAAAAATTCAATAACAAGGAATCAAAATGAGAAGAACCTAAATTTTCTATTATAACTACAGAAAAATGAACCATTATCACCACCATGGAAGACTGCAAAAGATAGATCAATTCATATGAATCATCATGGTTGTATCAAACAGAGTCAAGACGTGTATTAGGTTTAACAATTGTTAATTTCAACCACTGTCTATGTCAACATAATTTAGTTTTCGGTAATATATGTTTTATAAAAAGAAGGATATATATATATATAATCAACTCTCAAGTAGTGTTGTTTCTCTCCCTGTGAGAAGTTTCTCTCCCTATGAATGTGCACTACTAAAATTATAGCATTCCATGACACTCCATTGACCCGGTTCTAAAAAAATCGTCGCTGAAGATAATGTGGTGCAATATTGTAATTAAAATGAAATGAACGACATCAGTTTTAAAAAAAACTGTTGTAGTTGACTATGTTCAACAATGTTTTTGGTAATGAACTGTCATGGTCTTTAGGAGTACATTGTGTAAAATCGTTGTGGTCTCTTTGAGCCTCTCACTATTCTAGCTTATTAGGTCTCTATCTCAGCATCTGGCGCCCTTAACAAATCTATCAGTAGTTGTCCTTGCCTTCGAATTAGTGAGGTAGCATCACTGTCGCAACTTTCTTCTTTTCTCTCTCAAGGTTCTCTTTGTCCTTTATCACCTCACATTGTAACTTTCTCACCCCATACAGGTTTTCCACCAGTCAAGAAATGGATAGAAGAACAATTTCCATAGCATAACGAATAAGAAAGAGAACACAATACAACAGTGACTTAGCTACATGGCCTCACTATTCGATCTGAATAATCACCGCCTCTGAACTCCTTCTATCATTGAAATCCACATGTTTGGTATGGTTTTCTGGCCCGAGCTCCGCTAAAGCCCTAGGTTGCTTGCGGCGTTGTGATTCGGCTGTCATGTGTTCGATCTGTGGGTAGCGGGACCTTGCGAAACGACGTTGTGTGGTTTAACTCTATGAACCCTGGATTTTTTTTTGGACCTTGCGAAAATATGTGTTGTTTTGTGCATATGACAGAGTTTAAGGCACAATGCTTGCTTCAGAGAGCAATTTGACGTAGCAGTGGCCAGGGCAGTTGCTAAAATGAGAATTGTTGAGTATCGAGCAATCACACAACAATCAAGATAGCAGAAAGACAAAAAAGTGAAGAAGAAAATAACACACGGTGTTTACCCTAGTTCACCCAATGTAGGCTACATCCAATTATTCACTATATTTCTCTCACACACTCGTACAATTGTACCCAGATTACAAGAAAATATTTAGAAACCCTAAGTATCATAGCTATTAATGGGCCCAAGCCCAAACTACAAGTAATAAAACACAAGTCCAACAACAGTACTAAGCCTCGAAAAAAATGTTCCGAGGGCCTCCGTGCATATCTTCTGAAGGCATAGTATGAGCCATACCCAACAAGAATATTAGGTAAATTGAGGAGTTCCTGATTTAATTCTTCATTGTTTTGACACTTTGTGATTTGCTATGGCTTTAGTGTTTGCTTCTTATTGTTGCATTTTCAGCTGAATATTTTCTTCCTTTGGTTCGTGTCGGTGGGTTGTTTATTGCTGCCAAGGATTATGATCCTGAGGTATGTAACAATCATTAGAAATTTATTTTGCTGACTCATTATAATAATACTTGTATTTAATTGGTATTGATTCACCATGCCCATAAATTGAGAAGCTTGTTCCTCTAGATTATAATGACTAAGATCAAGAGCAGTGGCGGATCCAGAAAATTAATGAAAGGGGACACTCAATAAGTTTTAACACACAAACACTTCTTAAGATATTTAAGTTACTCAATTTTCATGATTTTATCAGTGTGAATACTATAATTTTAACAACACCTGTCTATAAGAACTAGATGTTTGATAACATCATTAAGCTGGAATCTACTACTTATTTAATCTCAAACTTGAGCTTCTGCCTATCATCATATCCACGATATTAAAAGAAAATTATAAATGGAATTTGGCTTCTTTACTAAAGACATGCCATTACAGGACAGTTTCAAGTATACCAGATCAAATACACATGAACATGCAAATTAACATGTCAAAAAGACAGAAGATATGTTACACAGTACATATCTGCTTTTTCCTTTGCCTTCTCATCTTAGCCTGCATTCAAGACCCAAGGTATCAAAAACTGATAAAACAATCGGATTCCAGGAATAAAATGTAAAAATCTTCAACCAGCAAAAAAAAGAGTTACAACAAAAGATGTGACTCAAATTGACTACCCACAAACAAAATTGCATTAACTAACTAAAGGAAGTTTTAAACTTTCATCATCAGTCAAATACCAGCAATGAGACAATTTTACAGAACGGCAAATCATGCAATCAATAAGTGCACTCAAATGATACCTATTGAAGAGAACTTTGTTGATATTAAAGGAAGCTGCAAGGAGAATGTAGCAAGGATTGAAGGCTTAATGGTGTTTTAGCTTTTTACATGCCCAATTATTTGATGGCATTTGTAATTTGTCTTTATAGGTCAAGTAAATTGCCTTGTGATCATTCATTAGCATGTGCATTCTCATGATCATACATACATGGTTTTCAGACTTAAAGAAATCAAATGGTTTTATAAGAAATGAAGTTCTCAATGACTAAGTTTTTAAAAAAGCAATACTTACTGCTTTAATCGATTACACAAGCAATATAATCCATTAAAGACATTCATATGATTCTGGAAAAGCCTTGAAGAACAGTTTAATTGATTACAGGCTTCTTGTAATCAATTACACAGTGCTTTATGAAAAATCATGCATCACTGGAATAATCGATTATCTCACTATGTAATCGATTATCTTAATTCATTTGCATTGATGCTGTTATGGTTTAATCGATTACAATACGGTTTAATCGATTATTTTGTTCATGAAACCATTTTCAGAAAGCTGAAGAACAGTTTAATTGATTATCTAGTATTTTAATCGATTACTTATGGCAATTTAATCGATTACACTAACGGATTAATCGATTATTGTCAGTTAATTCTGTTTTATAAAAAGTTGTTTGGGTCTGCTATCTATAAATACACATTGAACGAATTGTTCAAAACACATAAGTGATATACCCAAGAGTTAAAAAGCTTTCTGAGAGTTTCAAAGTCTGATTTGCTAAGTGAAAAATCATTTATTGTAAGGATCAAAAATTCTGAGTTTTGAGAAAATGTGTTAAAGAAAAGAAGGTTTTCAAGAGAGTGCTTCTGAGCTATAGATTTCTTACAACCTGGAGTGTGTGTGGTAATTTCATTTCATTTCATTCATTCATACATGAAAGATCACAAGTTGTGTTTATCTTGAACCTATCTTCTTAGATGTTCTAACATTTTCTGTTGTTTTGTGATATATCATTAGTTTCTTTTCAAGCAACTAGAGTAGGGTTCTCTAGGTTTGAGATTCTGAGTAGGGTTCTTAGCATCTTGGTGATTTGTATTCTAATAGGGTTTTAGAATCAGGATCTTTGTCTAGTGTTGATAAAGAAAGTCATTTGTGGATTGCTTGTAAAAGATTCTTTGATATAGTAATTACTCTAACCTAGTATGGGTTGGAAGCAACTGGATGTAGCCTCCAAGGTTGAGAGGTGAACCAATATAATTGCTTTGTCTCTTGTTTAAATTCTGTATGTTTCATTACATGTCTTTGTGAAATCAAGAGTTATTATCAAAGAAACATTTTCTGTCATTGCTTTCATTTCCATGGTTGATCTTGGGTGAAGAAAGATTTATGGATTTGAAAAAGGTGAACTAGTGATACGATCCAAAGTGTTTAATTCCGCAATTTGTTCCAGAAAGTTTTTAAATATCCAGTTTGAACCAATTCACCCCACCTCTTGTTTCATTTGCAGTGTGTTCATTGTATTTTCAAACTTTTCCAATGAAACCAATCCTATGCTTTCAACCATTAACGCCACTTCCTCCAACACAAACCACAAGGCCAAACAAGCAAAATTACAACCCCATCAACTGACACCATTGATTCCCAACCCAACAATAGCATTAAAGTCTCACCCTTCATTTAATAACTACACATTCTCTTGCTCTAGCTAGTGAACCAGATACTCAAGCTTAGACGTGTGAGCCTATAAGGCAAACAACACCCCACCAATAAGCTCCAGAAGAAAATCCAATAAAACAAAAATTAAAAACACTAAATGAACAATAAAACTTAGATACAATTCCTTAAATACTTTCAGCATTCGTCTCCAATCAGAATTAAAGTTTCACCTCAATAATCTTAAGTTAACTTTAATAAAACACGAATTACCAAGGTAAAAGTCTAATTTTGATTTAGAACAACACTAAATGCACCTAGAAACCACACCCCAAAAAATAAAAAATGCTAACTTTAACCCAGATGATTCCCCGAACAACTAAAAATTGAGAATCCAACCCTTTAACTAGAAATGCCTTATTTCTACCTAATCAAGATTTTTTGATGCCCAAAATTGAAAACAGATGCCCAAAATACAAACGCCTAATTCCCCAGCAACAAATTTTACAAACTAGAAAACCCAAAATTGACAACAGATTATGAACATTGACTTTCACTCATCAGAATAAGACAAAAAAAAGAGAGAAAAGCCTTACTTTATGCATAGAATCAATTTTATCGGGGTTGCAATAATCGACAGTAAAATTATCATCTTTGTTGAACCAAACGACAGAAACAACAATGTGGCAACCTCGATGGAGTACATGAAACACTACTACACCATACCTGTCAGCTGTCTCTTTCTGTTAGGATAAACGTTTAAATAAATATTGTTTACGTAGTTTAAATTTTAAAAGGAGTAATATGTGAAAGATATGTGAAAAGATATGGGTAGAAAAGATATGAGGAAAGATAAGATATGAAGAGAGATATTATAGAAAGATATTAGGAAAGATATTATTTAGATTTGAATTTGAATTGTTTTAGGTTTAATTTCGTTGCACCAGTGTGTGTGTGTGAGAGAGGGCCTGTGAGATATCAAAATAGTGATATCAAATTATCAAATTGGTATCAGAGCTTGAGAGAATGGAGAGTGGTCCAAACAGTAGTCTGCCATTACCCCGCATTACGAAGGCTAATTATGAGAACTGGAGTATCCAGATGAAAGCTCTGTTGGGAGCTTATGATAGTTGGGAGGTTGTCCATGATGGTTTCGAAGAACCACCATCCACGACAGGATACACGGCGGCGCAGAACAAGACATTGAAAGAGATGCGATTGAAAGACAAATGAGCGTTGTATATGATGTTATGAGCTGTTGATGATTCCGGATTTGAGAAGATTGCTGGCGCAACAACGTCAAAAGAGGCGTGGGACATTCTTGCAAATGTCTATAAGGGAGCTGATCGAGTCAGGCAAGTCAGACTTCAAACTCTCCGTGGAGAGTTGGAAGGAATGAAGATGAAGGAAGGAGAAAGAGTATCCGATTTCATTACTCGGGTCTAGACCGTAGTGAATCAATTAAAGAGAAGCGGAGAGATGCTGCCCGATACCAGAGTGGTGGAGAAAATTCTGAGGTCTCTCACTGATGACTTCGAGAATGTTGTATGTGCGATTGAGGAGTCAAAGGACCTAGCAACGTTCACCGTTGACGAACTTGCTGGTTCATTAGAGGCACATGAACAAAGAAAGAAAAAGAAGAAAGAAGAGTCATTGGAGCAAGCACTCCAGACAAAAGTTTCAGTCAAGGACGAGAAAGCTCTCTATTCTCAAAATTTTCGAGGTAGAGGACGTGGCCGAGGTGGATGTGGATATGACCGAGGTGGTAGAGGTCATGGTCAAGAAGGATGGAACAAGGAGCAGGCTAAATCAAGTCAGCAGAATTGGCGAGGAGGCCGACGTCGTGGAAGAGGCCGAAATTCAAATGTAGAATGTTTTAAATGTGGAAAGTACGGACACTACTCAAGGGATTGCAACTCGGACAGATGTTACAACTGTGGCCGAGTTGGTCATTTTGCGAAGGATTGCCGAGGTGAAAGAAGAACGAATGAAACTGCGAATTATGCTGCAGAAGAAGTAAAATATGGAGGAGTTCTGATGATGGCTGGAGGTGAAGTCAACCATGCATCCGAGATGGAATGGTTTATAGACACTGGTGCAAGCAATCATATGTGTGGGTATAAGCATTTGTTCAGTAGTTTGAAACAAATAGAAGTCGGACATGTTTCCTTTGGAGACGCTTCAAAGGTCGGTGTGAAAGGCCGAGGTATGATTAGTTTCCTGCAGAAAGATGGACGAGTTGGGCGTGTTCAAGATGTTTATTACGTGCCTGAACTCAAAAGTAATATTCTTAGTGTGGGACAATTGATGGAGAAAGGTTACTCGGTTATGATGACAGACCGAGTTCTCCTCTTGAAAGAAAAGCAATGACGACTGATAGCCCGAGTACAGATGGAGAAGAATAGAATGTTCAAGTTAATTCTGAGAAGTGTAGAGGTCGGCTGTTTGCAAGCTGAGATAAGTGATGAAGCATCCTTGTGGCATTGTTGGTTTGGGCACCTTCACTTTGGAGGCCTAGCCGAGATGGTGAATAAGAATATGGTGGACGGATTGCCAAGAATGAACTGTGAGAAGAGATTCTGTGAAGATTGTGTGCTGAGCAAACATGCGAGGAGTCCATTTCAGAGGTCGGCCAGATACCGAGCACGGCGACCACTAGAGTTAATTCATACCAATGTGTGTGGACCTATTTCTCC